>VWZO01015710.1:19202-106737 GCA_013396975.1 Bucco capensis
CCCCCCAGTTTCTATGGTTATTGATCAGCAAAGATGAGAACAGTTAGAATAGGTCAGAATGAAAACTTCCCATGCAAACTTAACCTGTCCCATCTGTGAAGGCCTTGGATTAGCACATCATAAACTACTCTTTCAACATACCCTTCCCTCAGTTTTTGGGTAGAATGGATGGTGCCCAGATAATTCACTAGTATCTTCTCCCCATTTCAACATGTGACCTTGCACTTTATTTATCAGCCTCTACCCACATGCTGTTCTTGATAGACTTAAAGAGGGCCTGCAAGAAATCTGGAAAGGGACAAGGAGCATGTAGTGATGGGACAAGGGGTAACAGCTTTGAACTACAAGAATGAAGATTTAGATTAGATGGAAAGAAGAAGTTCTTCACTGTAAGAATGGTGAGCCACTGGGATACATTCCCCAGAGAAGTTGTGGATGTCCCATCCCTGGAAGTGTTCAAGGTGAGTTGGATGGGGCTTTGAGGAACCTGATGCAGTGGAAGGTGTCATTGCCCATGGCAGGGGAGTTGGAACTAGATGATCTTTAAGGTCCCTTCCAACCCAAATCATTCTATGATTTTTCATTTCTTACAGACTTTTCTGGGTTGCTCTGATTTGATGACCCACTGTTTGGAAAGGGACCCACAAATCTGAGCTGAATTAACATTATAAAAGCAACCTCAGAGATGGTATTGCCACTATCCCATTATTTTTTTCATTTGCTTTGGGTTTATCTTGGGTAAAAGGCCCCTGAAAAACAATTTGAAACTTCTCCACAGAAGTATGAATATAAAACCTTCTGTGAAGCAATCCAGTTTCTCTGATATCATGATTAATCAGATTGTGATTCTCCAGCAAGGCCATCCCAGGGCCAGAGCAATTAAGGAACCCTCATCCTTTGGTGGTTCCTGGTTTGTATTTATAACCTCAGTTACTACCTGGCCATTTCAGTTTAATCACTGCAGTCCTTTAGTACCCTTCTCTCCACCTCCAAAATGAAATTCTTCATGAGCTTTTTGTCCCCATCCACTAATCTGTTTCCGTGACCTGAACAGCATTTATCCCCTGGTCATAAATGCAATCTGTATTTCATCACATCCATCACTCTGTTCTGTGCTCCAGCCAAATAGCTGCACTCCTACAGCTTCACATGCTCACACAGAAGAGAATGGTTAGATATGCACATTCCAGCTATCCCACATCTGCCAGGTCTGTTGTGGGCAAAAAGGAGGAGAGCAGAGCCAAAAAAACAACTCTGCTTTGTGTGTGTATTTTATTTTAAACCAGTCTGAAGCCAAGAATGTGAAGATCAACCAAATGCTGACATGCTAGTAATATTTTGTTTTACACAGATCTATAAATACACTTATCACTGTTTAAAGTAAAACTGAATATATTGTAGGCATAAGAAACACACATGTTCTAGAGGACAGAGAGAAATGATTAGATGAAACAAAGACTGGGAAACACTTTCTTTTTCTAGGTGGGGTTAGACTTCCTATAAAATTTGATTTGGGATAACCTTCCATTCCTTTTGCAGGTGAGCTTAATGGGAGTTTTCTCTAGGATTGGGCCCAAACACAGATATATTTTTAGTTTCCTTTTTTTGCAACACTTCTGCAAACCTCTTCTTCTAAGCTTCTGTAGCTTAGAAGAGCTATAGAACTTCTTCTAAGCCTCTTCTAAGGCATCTATAACTACGAAGAGCAGAACTATTATCAATAAGTCCAAATTTACTATAAAAGAGAACCTCCACTAGAAAAAAAAAGTAGGCTTCCATAAATAAGAATAAGAAATAAGTTCAAAAGAAACAGAGAATTGCCTCAGCTAGGGATCAGCTGTGATTAATCTAGTCTGCCCTTGCTGTCTCTGACAAAGAGCAGCACCACACACAGGTCTAGAAAACTGGGATGGAAGGATATTGAATGATCAGGGAGAAAAGGATGAAAAAAGGCAGTAAGTTACCTATTGTGTGACTTTCTGAACTTGCCTTCTCCTAAGCTCAAGGAGAAGGAGGAGGCAGACTTCCCTGGCTGACTGTGGTGAAGATGAGAGGGGAGGAAAGTGGTAGTGATAATACAAGGTTGTAAGCATGGATGGGAGAGAGATCTCAGGCTTTTCTGTCTTACAACAGACAGGGTGGGCAGAGTGGAGGTCAGCTCAGGTGATGAGAAGTGTTGGAGCATTTAGTTATGTGCTTCTGAGGAAGCCAATAGAGTAGGTCACTGGCAAAGCGACAAGTGAGAAGAACCACACTGGGAAAGTGACAGATGTTACATGGTGAGCTGCCTTTGGGTAAGAGGAAGAATCAAAGGTGGAAGGAAAATAGCCAAAATTGGCCACAAACACTGAAATCGACTTTGGAGCCTGGGCTTCAAAAGACAGCATTTAATCTGGAAACTAGCAGAAAGCATCTCTTGAGAGGAAATGACAATTACTGAAAGAGCAAATTACCCCATAGGGGAGAAGATAAGAAGCTTACCTACCTTCACTAATAAAATTAAATTCACAAAATCCTATCTGTTTGCTTTAGGAAACGCAAGCAAACAAGCTCACAAAGAATCTACCAAAATTAGTACATTAAGAGCCTAGCAACTTCCAAATCTGTAAAATAGACCAAGTGAAAATGAGATTAAAAAAACCCCAACAACCAATGAAACAAGAAAAGAAATGCAGAATCTAGAACTGAATAAACGATTTCTTCTGGTAAACTAAGCGTTGAAATACCTGGCTCTTTAAGAATTAGGTAGAATTAGACCTGATCAGTACAAGATTAAGCCATTTCTGTTGTGAGACTGGTGCAATACAGAACTGTTAATAGTGAGTAGATAGACAATAACTGATTGATTGATTGAAATGGAGACTCAAGTTCATTAAATGTTTCTTTGCCTGAAAGCTGACATTATGCCAGCAAGTATCAGCTGAAATTAGTCAAATTTTAGAGGATTGCCTGTGTCTAGATATCAATGACTGGGGAGCATTTCTGCTTCAGAAAAAGAAAATACAGTTTCCTGCATCGGTGCCTTAGCTGGTAGAGCACATCCAGTTTCAGAGTATAAGTAAGACTCAGAGATAATTCCTGCAGGAATTGCAACAAATGAGTTATCTAAAGACATTTCAAGCCTATGCAAAAGCTATTGTCACCACCACTTGATGGCAGGAGCAGAGAGGCACTGAGTTCAGCAGTTCTTAGATAGCCATGGGGAAGCCAACGACCAACCTATGTGTTTAGCTTCTGCACAGTTAAACTGCTCAGGGCTTGGAAATTCAACATCTTTGTATGGTTCTATTTATTCACTTAGCCCTAGAAAAAATTTGGTGAGGAGGGAATGAGTAACTTCATTTTTGCCTTGTTTCTCCCCCCTTCCCCCCCCCAAGGAAACAGAATAATCACTATTTTTCATTGTTTTCTGCCAGGATGTTGAAAGATGGGCACATTATCAGGCTGATAAATTCTCCTAAGAATTCTAGAGGACTGATCTGAACCAAATGTAAATACTAAACAATGAAACCCTCATCTTTTTTGTGTTCAGTGTGGTTACATAAATAATGAAGTTGAGTAGAGCTTGGACTGAGATCTGAAATATTTTTTCCATGTTCATCAGAAATCACTAAGTAACTTGAAATATGTTCTATTTTATCTTAGTAAACAAAAACAAAAATTAAGATCAATTTTTTTCTTTGTGTCAATCTAAAGTGAAACGTTTTAGCCTCGTTTGAGGTTTGCTCTTCCCATGAAAGATATATCAGAGTTTAAAACCTAACATTAGATTGACAGACTGGTATGTCAAAACTGATGGGGTTATTACTGATGCTTTATGTTCTCTGGAGCATGACTGCTACACTAATTTCTTTCTCAGTTAAATGTTCATGTGGGTAATTTCACTGCAATCTTCCAAGAAGAAGTTCAAATACATCAGGATTTTTGCTCCTTCTGATTCCTGACCTGTAGACATTGTTTGTAAAACACCTGAAGTTTATAAAGTGCTTGGCAATCATGGGAATCTTATCTTTTTCACAGTATCTCTCGACTGTTTATTGAAATCTGTGTAGATCTAAACAAGTTAAGGCTTGGAATAGATCATGATGACAGCCAGCCATAGAGAAGTCAACAGAAAAGTGCAAGCTCAAGTTCAATCTGTAATTAATAATTACTACACATAGGATTGCAAACCCTCTACTCCCACTGGCAGGCTGCTACTTATCAAAGCACTTTCAGTGCACTCAATGGCAGGTGTAGAACTGCTGACAAACATGACAATGAGTCTGCAAGCCTTCAATACTTTGTGTACACTGCAGAGTCTGAAGTCAAAGCTTGCTGTCATTTATTCAGGACAAACTAGATCCATTATACAACTGCTACTTCAAAAACTTGACATCTTCCCTTTCTCTTTCTCTTTCCCTTTCCATATAGTGATGTTGCTCTTCACCTCCCACATGCTATTGTTGCTGTTTTTTACAAATACAAACCACTTGACTCGATTTTAAAATATATGAAGCAGCTAAGGCTCATGCTGACTTCATGGGGAACTGAGTTCTCAGTCCTTTAGGTCCTCACTCCTTACTCCTCTCCTTCAGTCTCTCAGGAACACAGACCTGTGTTTGCTTTCCTGGAGATTTCTATACCTTTTAATGTCTCACACTGAAGACTTTTTTTTCCTGTAGCTGAATACTAATAACATGCAGTTTGTGAAGACATCCTTTATTTCAGCAGTTAGCTACTGGTTATTAGCTATTCACCTGCAAAGTAGATGATAGGTATTATTATCCCCAGCTTTAATAAAAGAAAACTTGTGAACTGTGGACAAATGGGACAAGGTTCCTCCTTCCTTCTATAAAACTTGCCATGAAAACTCCTTCTTTCTTCTGAGGACTATATAAGGTTCCTCTGAAAACTGGAACAGGTTCTTTCTAATTGAAAGGAGTTGCTAGATGAAGATTATAGTGATGCTAGTGGGGAGACTGCTGGAAGAAGCTAGTCATTAGTGAAAATTAAACTCAACAATTACAGTGGGAGTACTATATCCAAGAAGCTTGCAGGTTTAAGGCATGTTACAAACCATAAACAGACATTAAAATCCTCTAAATTCCTTGCCTTTAAACACATTTCCTAAGCTATTTTTAGAGTATCTTTGGAAATAAATCATTTGCTTGCAATTTCTGAGCCTAGTGCTCTTTCCAACCTTCTTGCAAAGCCTGGCTGACAAAACCATGGGGGTCACCCCCATCTGATTAAGTGTGTACCATATTGCTTATAGAGTACTGTTTGTACAGTGAAACTGCAACTGGTGAGAAGAATGGCATAAAGGCTGCTGAATGTACTTCTTTGAGGGAAAAAAAACCCTTTACTTCAGACTTTCATGCAACACCTCTTTCTGTCATTCATTCAGCATTTCTCTTACACACTAGTATTCTGGATAGCTGTCTTATTTGAATGCATAGCCCTCCCAGGAATAGCCTTGGATGGCTGAATGGGAATATCTGGGCAGTATCTCCAACAATTCTGCTTCTCTGTTTCATAAGTGAGAATACAACTTTATTAGATTCCCCCCCCCCCCATTTAATGTGCTGAGTATGTGCATGGTTTGATGTGCAGCATAATATTTGTTTGGTTTTATTTCCCCTCTGTGACATATAAAATCTAATAAGCAAGTCTTTTTCTTTTTGCTATGGCAGAAAGATTCTTGAAACACTTAATGATAGAAAATATTTAAAACAAACAAACAAAAAAAAATGGAGTGGCATCTCACTTCTATTTTGGGGGAAGTTTGTTCCCATATGTGAACAAAGCCAGAACTCTGAAATGCTCTAAACTATGAGTTCCACAATGAAACCAAGCCAAGCTCATAAAGTGCAGTAACTCCAGAGCCTCCATTCTTATGCTAAATGTATTCTTGTTCAAAAGGAACTTGTAAGGATCATTTATTGGGAAGGCATGCCTTCCTAATAATCCCAAATAAAGAGTTATCTGGTTGCAACACATCTGATAACTAAGTAGAGGAGGAGGGAAAAGCCTAAAACTCACCATGGGTTTAATGCTTTTATCTCTTCCTCTACACCCACAATCTTTGCCTTCCTTTTTCCTGCTCCTTGATCTGATTCGCCATCTTGCCCAGTTCCTCCAGAAACTCTCCTGCATCATCTGATCTACCAGGAGCATGTTTTATTCAGCCTAACCTCCATGTTGTGCTCACACACCAATGGCCTGAAAATGTCAAGAGAGAGCAGGAATGCAAGGGAATGTCCTGGGGGTGCAGGAAAAAGAGTAAGTTCTCCCATCTCAGTGAGACCTTTCTGCTCTCTTTCTGCTTTCTGGTCCTCTTGCTTCCTGCAGGATGCTTCCTGAACTCTCCAGTTAAAGAAAAAAAGAGCAATAAAGCTTGTGGGATCTCAGTATGGTAATGTTACCTTTAGATGGAGAAGTGCAGGTACCAAATATATGCTTCAGTGGCTTCCACCAGTCAGACAACTCAATCAGACACGACTCAATGCCATAAGCAGCAGCAAGGGAGTCCTGTAACTTCCACCTGTTCCCACACTCACGTTTTGTAGTCCTTTTTCCTCCCACAGACTATCTAGGTATGTATCTTGCAATCCTAGCTGCTCATGGATCTTACTGCAGATGATTCCTGAGGCCAGGACCCAAGAAGGGGACAAGCCTTGGTATCTTTTCCAAAGGAATTTTCCTAGGAATTGCTGATGCCAGGGAAAAGTAATATTCTTTGTAATGTCAAAATAATTTTTATGAGTCAGAGGCATTACACTGATACCATCCAAAGAGTTTTATGTGGAAACAAGGAATTTACAGCATTTTGTTGAAATATAATCTGGGGAAACGATGTAATTAGATGTTCTAATGAGAACCTGCTTTCTGTTATTCCTCTCAAACTTTTCTCCATGTCCCCAGTTCAAGCAACACTATAGAATCACAAAGATTGGAAGAGACCTCTAAGATCCTCAAGTCCAACCATACTTATCACTAACATAGCATTGCACAGCAAGTTCAAAACTAAGAAAATACCAGGTAACTACACACAACCTCCAGTGTGTTTCACTAGGTTGTGAATGAAGAGAGAGAAGGTGGAATTTCAGATCTTGCTCTGGAATATTCTGTGGCAGTTGGCACATCATTTTGTCAATATGCCAGATGTTATAGATCTCGTAGATATCTGAAAATGGGAAACAATGAAAAAAATCCAAATTCTGGGCCTGTTAAAATGGCACAAACTGTTCTTTAGTAATAATTAGCAGATCAACAGCGCTTATCACCTCAACATTACCTTCATTCAAACACTGTTATTCTAGACCCAGTTTCACCCCGGCATCTTGATCTTGCCTTGCAACTTTTGTGAAGGAGAGTAAAAAAGCACCACCAGGATCTCTGGCTGTTCCTGTGTGTGTGGGTCAGAGGCAAAAATGTCTGTAAGATAGGCAACACGATTCCAAATGCAGGATTCCTTTCTATCAGAAGCAGCAGGGACACTGCAGAGGGACAGCCCTGAGCCTGGAGGTACCTGCAGTTCAGGTAGGAGCATGTTGTTGACAAAGACACTTGACTTCTTCAAAAGTCCTCCTCACAAATCCAAGATGTCATGGCAGCCTTGGTAATGGAGAGCAGAGCTCTTCAGAGCTGCCACAAACATTGGTTTACATTCCACCAGATGATTCTGTTTCCCATCACTAAGAGCTTAAAGAAGTTCTTGACATTGTAAGTTTTTTAATAGCCTTCCTTTTTATTAACTTAAACAATTTTCCATTAACATGCCAGTGTTCTAACTATTTGTTTAATGTCTGAGAGTGATGTAAAATCACCTTAATGAATGCTATATCACCATTTTTCTGTGCTGGTCTTTCCTCCATATGTAACTGGAGCAAAACTCTCTTTAAGGATCTTGTGATCTTGCTGGAACACTATGTTAGCATTACAGGGAAAAAACAATATAAAGCACAGTCAGACTCAGACAAGTTCTTACTCATAAAGAATACAAAACTGATCTCCAGAAGATTTCAGGATGTGTGACAGTATAAGCAGCTGGTTTTGAAGAAAAACTGGTTTTACATATAATTCTAGCTAGTTTTGAAAGGTTTTTATCCTAACCTTTTAACCTGTTTGATATCATGCTTACCTTAGTGTGTCGTGACACAGTTTCTATCTGCCTGCTCAACTTACTAATACTATCAGGTATCATCTTCAGAGTAGATACACATACTTTTATTTCAAGAAGTTAGGAAGTAAGTAAATAAGGATTTTCTAAGAGTGGAAGGAAGAATAATTGATTCTTCTCATACTTCTTACACCTTTTCCTTCCCTTTAGATTTTACTGATGTGTGTTGTTTGGGGGAAAAACTCAACACCATTAAAAGAAGTAATCTGAGAAGAACTGGGTTTTGAGAAGCCCTAGCCCAACATGTCCAAGCAATGTGATAGGCCAAAAGAACAAAAAGCACCATCATGTCCTATTTCTGGGCATAGATATCTGACTTTTCATATGGCGTCGGGAAGATCATTTGCGTCCGTTCCCTTGGAGAGTCGCTGGAGGAATGCTCTGGTGGAGACACTAAGAATGAATCACTGTAAGTGGCTAAAGTTGTTATTTTATGAACTAGAATGTAGTTCACTTTTAAAGAAACTTAGCTCATCTCAGTCTGCAACTTACTCAAGGAGGGCAGAAGAGAGGGAGGTGCTGATCTCCTCTCTGTGCTGATCAGCGATAGGGCTTGTGGAAATGGAATGAAGTTCAGATTGGACATTAGGCAAAGGTTCTTCAGCCAGAGGGTGGTCATTCCCCGGAACAGGCTCCCCAGGGAATTGGTCACAGCATGAAGCCTGTCAGTGTTTGAGGAGTGTCTGCACAACACTTAGTCATATGTTTTAGTTTTAGATAGTCTTCTGAGGAACAGGGATTTGGACTTGATGATCCTTATGGGTCTTTTCCAACTTGAGATATTCTATGAGTGTTGTTCCTAGAGAATTAGGTTCCATTGTTTCTGAGAATTTGGTGATGAGAACCAAGTGCTGTGCTTTTCCAAGTGTATTTCTCCACAGTGAGTAATTTCTCCTTACAAAGTAATCAGGCTCTGTGTGGACTGGCTAATTACCTGCCTTGGATTGCAGTGTCACTGTCTCCTCTGCTGAAGGTTGCCACACTCTACCACCTAACTCTCCATTTAATCACTCCCTGAGTGATCAAAACAAGGCAGTTTAGCAGAAATGTACTGCTTAGTGTTAACTTGGCTCATTTTTTGATGACAACAAGGTAGAAACTGATCACCAGGCAACTCTGATCAAAGAGGCGGTGTGCTTGGCACGAATTTAATGATGGCAAAAGGTAGAGGAGTCTCCTGCACATTCTAGGGCTTCAGCAGCCAGGCAATCCCCCTTTCACTCTGCTGTAGATCTGCATCCTAAGAGCTGGGTAAACTTTGGAAACGGTAAATTGAGCAAAGAATCTGCATAAAATACAGAAGAACTGTTGTGAAGAATGATGAGTTGACGCAAAAATAGTTTTTGTTATTGCTGTGGTAGGGCATTGTTTGCTAATCTAAAACACACTGTGGAAAACTCTGTCATTTTGGTTTGGCTTTAACACTCTGTTTAGCAATACAGCAATCACTCCAGTTTGCTGAAGTGTAATTTCCTGGAATTTGACTAGGAAATTGGTTGCAACTTTAGATAGGTAAGCAACCATCCTGACCACCATGCAAAATCCTTCATCTCCAAAGTACTCCACCAGAAAAACAAAGGAAATGAAGCTTATCCAAACTGAGGAACTTGAAGCAACTATTTCTCATTTATGGCATGGACAGGCATTAATGAAGCAATTGCCCAAGAATGCTGGGGAGGTTTTAAAACCATGGTAATTTAATTGGCACCAAGCTTAAGAAAGGCTTAGAGATTCAGCACATACCTGGGAAACATAGGAGTAGAGCAGTGAATTCCCTTAACCAGACAGGAAGCAAACCAGGAACTTAGGGGCACTGAAGAAAGTGCAGTACACCCCAAAAGGCAGGCAAGTCTGTTTTATGTTTAAGTAGTATATTACAGAGTACATTGGTTTTAATACTTCTTGATTTAATACAAGAAACCCCCCAAATTTCTAGATTGTGCTCACTTCCAGAAGAACTCTTAGCTGCACTTAGCTCCTTGATAAGAAAGGTATGTGTAACATTTAGAAGAATCTCTTCTACTTTAATCAACTCCTTACTTAAAACAGAACTCTGTAACTGCAAGGACCATTGATTTGCAGTAGGAGATTTTTGACATGGTTTCTTCCATTTCTGATTCAATTGCTGTTAAATCATCTTGAAATACATGGCCTAGCTGAAAGAAACTGAACAATTGGATGCCTTATTTGGTGAACAGTCTTGAAAGCTAGAATTAAATTCAGCCTTAAAATAAATATTTAAGACTCCTAAGTATTTAATCTTTAGAATATGACCAGAGGTCTCACGCTGATTCTTTTGTTTAAAGAGCACTAGCTCTAGCTTCATATTATAGCTTCATAAGTGCTGTGGCATGTATCTTCTGTCTTTTGCTTACAAAGACAATCTAGAGCTGATAGACAACACATTAATATTCAAAAATAACTTCTTGTCATTCCATGGGCTTTTCCACTGATCTAGATTAGGCATTCTTGGGTTTATGTTATAAAAATCTTAATATATTTTAACTGATAAAAATCTGATCAAACTCAGCCTATCAATTTTCCTGCATCTGTGCCAGCTCCACAAGCTGAATCATTCTGGTTTGAGTTTTTCCCAAATAAATGTCAACAGCAGTTAGATTTAGGAGGATAAGTAAGAGAGTGAAAGTGCTTTAGAAAGGCACCAACATTGCTCTTCAAAGTTTTGTTGAAGACTTGTGTTTTATCTCACTGAAGAGAGAGCAGCATGTGTAAGAAGAGGAGAGGTAGGAAAAGATGCTGAAAAAAAGAAACCAGGAACTTCTCACTTCCAAGTTCAGAATGTGAGGGAGGGAATACTGGAGATGGAGGACCTTTGGGGAAAGTGTATTTAATTGATGATCTCATGACAAAAACTCCTCAAATGCTTTGGGTGTGGGGAAGGATATCAACCTGTGTGTCCCTAACAAAGATTTTCCTTAATAAGGTGCCCCTGATAAGGTTTTGTTAAAGATTAGAACAGCTCAATATGCTTTAAATGAAAATTATTTATTTGCATTAAAAAAAAGGTTTTAATTTTAGGTTTTGTTTCCTCTCCATTTAGTGATATGTATTGTTCATCTGCAATAGCTAGGTAAAATCTGTCTTTATAAGCTCTTGTTAAAAGAAACTCCTTACAAAGAATAGGGTGAGGCAATAGCAGGACATTGTGGGTCTCTGGAGCTCCAGGGATTAACCTGTTGAAATCCTGCCCTAGCAGCAGTGTGGACATCCAAGTACAGTTCTGCCCTTAGTAAATCCTGGTAGTTTCAACCAATCTGGCATCTGTCTGTGTTGTAGTTAATCTACAAGCCAGGGAGACTAATTAAAGGTAATTAAGAGGTGACTTGATTTATATATACTTTTTTTCTTGCCATTTCTGTATAAAGCTGACCTCAATGTGTCTTGCTTTTGCACAGATGACACTTGCTGGTCTCTCCCAGAATATGCCAGCCTTGAGTTCTTTTGGCTTTGTAGCCAAACATCAGTGAAATGTCAGTCATCTTTTAAAGCTCATCACAAGAATGTGCAATATCCATCACTGAACAGCTCAGTTAGTGAGGTTATTTGTGGTATAGATTTTCACCATGCAGATGCAGAGCTGGTGTTATTAAGAGCCAACCTGTTTCTGGCTATGCTTCCTGGTGCAGCAGCACTTAGATGACCCTAACACAGTTGTTTGGCTTCCAGCACCACTGTGGTTACAGATTTAGCCTAGCTGTCCCTTAGATAAGCAAAGTTACTGGAAGGTGACAGCACGTCCCTTGAGCTGCTTTCATACACAGCAGGAGAAGGATACTGCAGAACTAAGCTTTATCACTGCAGAAGGCTTCTACATGAGTTTGGTTTGGTTGCCCTGGGCTCCAACAGGTCAGTGTCAGCATTAACCCTGCTGAAGTGACAGTCATTCTGTGACAGATCTCTGCCCCTTGGTCTTTAGGTTCCCAGGAGGCTTATTTTCTCATCACCTCCACTCTGTGAATTTCTAAGCCAGTCCTAGTCCAGGATTCTGCATCAACCAATAAATCTTGGAGTACTGGGGAGCATGAGGAAGAGCCAGCAGGGCTTCTGTGCAACATCTACTTCCAAGTAGCAATGCTAAGCCAGAGCTATCACTACAAAGATCAGCTCAGCTTGAACCACCTCCAAGCAGAGCTACTCAGAGGCATGTGTGTCATGCTATCCATAACCTCTCTCTTGGATATCATCTTTTCAAAGCTTTTCTCTCCATAATTTGAAGTAATGGAGCCCTTATTACTCTATAGACTTAGAGGTCCTTGTATGTCTCAGTACAAAAATGTCCAATTTGCATTTTTTGGGGCTATTTTGTAAATACTGAACATTTCCTCCAAAAAAACAATGCAGTTTTGAAAAGAAAATGCTGAACAAGCAGAAAGAGTTAACCTGATTCCACTGAGGGAGAATCTGCCTGTGAGGAATCTCTACAGCAGACTGAAATCTAGCTGCTGTTAGTTTATTTGCTGGAAGAAAACCAGACCATCATTTTGCCCATTTCCCAGAAGAGAGTGTCTGTGGGTGTTCTTTTTGCTTTCTCACCAGTAACAGAGGAAAACTTGCAATAAGACCTGACTGCTAGAAAAAACTACCTCAAGCAAACTACTGTCATGGAAAACACTGACATCAGCCCAAGAGCTTTGCTGTTGCTCTTGCATCCTTCCTGAGATGCAACAGCAGTAAAGTACCAGTTGTTTCTTTTTTGGTAGAAATACAGCAAGAATCACTAAACATCTAATGCTCTGCTGAATTGTTTTTCTTTCTTAGAGGCTTCTTTATTCTAACTTGTAATTACATATCTTCTGTGTAAATAGAGAAGTGTTTCAAGCATTGGTCTATCCTTAGCTATCAATAGGCACTTCAGGCAATAACAGCAGTGAGAATCTGAAGTCTGTACATAGAACAGAGCAGGTAAGTGCTCTTCTAACACAGTGGGCAAATAAATGACTGGCAAATCAGACCATAAACAGCACCAAAAGGAAGCATGTGTGCCTGGCACTTATCAGTGCAGGTGATTCAGCAGGCAGGATGCACCATGAGACTGTCATACTGCTTTGGTATAAGTAATGGATGCACAGGCAGAGATTTGCTATGAGATAAGGGATTCTAGTATTACATTAGCCATTCATGTGTGGTAAAATGACCTGATGTGCACCTCTTTAGACCATAAGCATTGCAATTCTTTTGGCTTTAAACCCTAAAAAACCCCAAAGCAGTAGTTTTCAAATAGCTCTAAAGATCTGTTATGGAATTAGATGGAATTTTGTTGCTGTAGGCCTTCATTAGAAAATCTTAAGATTGTTTCTTTATCTGTGAAACTCAGTTATTAGATCTGTTTTGGCTCCATCTAGAGATTCATGTACAAACTGACTGTGATACAGTCTCCTGCCATGTGTGTAAGAACCCTAAAGGTACATGGAGCTGAGTACCTACAATGATTTTTAATGCTTCGTTTACTCCTAGTTCTAAACTATGTATCCTGTCTTTTCCAGCCATTCCTCCAATGTGGACCCCACAAAATAGACATGCTTAAGAGGGCCTCTTTTGTCTAGTAGTATTGTTGGATCTCAGTCTAAGTAAAATTGCTGGAAATGAACTAGTTTTGACACACTAGAACAATTGCCCTCTTTGCAGCCTTCAGCTATGTGCAGCTTTGTCCAGGAGTGTTAGCAGGACGAACATTTTCACAGCGTGTTAGTGCAGAAGGAGCCTTTCTGTCTGATAGAGCTGTCAGCACCATTAACTTTGACACCTCCATATGATCCTGAAGGTCTTAAAGACCCAGAGGCTTCTCATAGTACTGCTGTACTATGAATACACTCAGTACTTCAAGAGGAGACGTTGCAGATGGTGAAGTCACAGGAGTCCTTGGGAAAAATAATCTATGAAGGGAGAACTTCATCATCCTGCTTCCCAGCTGGAGAAAAGTCCTGCTTTTCTTCAGGGATACACATACTTTTCCTACAGATTTGTTTCCATTTCCCATGTAGAACAACTGCTACGCACACATATTTATCTATACTGTTACAACACATCATATTAAAAATAGGAAGAAAAAATGAGTATCTTTACTGTTTTCTTCAAAAGTGACAGCTTATCATTGAAAAAGAAATCATATTCACTGCAAAAGCTCAGCTTCTGAGCAAAAGTTTATTCCCACTGGCAAATCTTGGTTCAGGAACACTCAGATTGAAAACATGGTAGGAAACTAAATACTAGAATCAAGGTTTGCAGTCTGAAAAGCATAATTCAGGCAAAACCAGCTCTTTTTGCTCAAGCTTGCACATTTTGTGAAAAAAGAAATGAAAGCAAAAAGGGAATGACAAAAGCAATAATAATCTAGGCACTGAACAAAAGGTGCATTTAAACCTAACTAGATATCAATGTTTTCAATGTAACATGAGTCACTAAGATTGCATTTTCAAGCCCACATGTATGTGCCTTCGCTTGATTTACAAGCTCCATCCATTTTAGCTCAGTTTCCTCAGTACAAGTCTTCCAGAAAGTGCTAGTTCAGCATCCACAACAAAAACTCTGCAAATTTATCTCAGCTCTTGGCTTGCTACTCCAGCACAACTGATTACTAAGCTAGATGACTTGTATAGTGGAGAACAGCTTGGTGAAAAGAAGTGTTTAAGGGAAGGGATAGGCATTAAATTGTTATTGTATTCACTGTTTTTCCACAGCTTAATTTTTCACAGAACCCAGGGGTAAAAACTTTAAGAAAAGAAAGCAGTTTAAATAAAAAGAAGCAAGTAGTGAGTGGCTTTCAAAAGAGCTCATTTGAAGATATGAAACAAAGCAGACTAAGAGGCAGCAGTCCAAGGATATTGCCCTGCTACTGGCCAGCCCAAACCTTACTCCAGCTGAAAACTCTGCTGACTCAGACCTGGCTCTGGAGCCAGTTCCCTCTGCAGATAAGTACCTGTACTGGTATTTAAAGCATACCTAACAGCTTAGTCCTGCAGGGCTACAGGAGCCAAACTTGTCTCCTAAAATTCTCCTACTGTGCCTGTCCAGAGTAATGAACATTTCAGCAGGGCAAAGAATCTCTGTATTGATATCAAGCCTAAATTTATTGCACATCCATGATAGATGTCTACAGACCAAAATATACTCAAGCCAGTAGGATAACTCAAACCATATGTAAGGCTGAGTTCAAAAGAAAGCACAGCCATTACTCAGAAAAATTCAGTTTCTCAGAAGTGCAGGTCATTTCTGCTGCAGAGTGATGCATGTGAATTTGAACCTGTCTCAGTCACTGAGTACACACAGACAACCTCTTCCCAGGTAAATGTTCCAAGCTAATCTGCTAAAAAGAGCACAAACTATTACCAACTTTCCACGTACCTCTGAAAACCTGAGTCAGGGATTCAAGCTCAGTAAGACTAAATCAAGGACAGGATTTTAGAAACAGGAGCTGTAGAACAGTGGTTAGAAACATTTACTCTTCATTTGGGAAAGCCAGGGACTGCAATCCAACAGGGCAGAAATGAAGACCATAAGAGCAGAAAGCCAGCTGTTAGGAAAGAGAGGCTAGAGGGCAGTTAACTCAGTCCTTCTTCATGAGATATTGGAAACAAGCTAGCCTGGAAGTCCTGTTCAAAACACATGCTCTCTGGAGTCATTCACTTCATTTTACACTGAGCCAGCTAATTTTTAGTTTTATACGGTAAGTAAAAGCAAATAAAAGGATTAAAGAGTGTTGTGGATGGGGGTTTTCTAAGACTTTTGTCTGTCAAGTTTCACATCCTCAAAACACTTAACTTGAAAGCAATACTTAAAGAGATAGTCACAAAAAGTAAAGCAGCAAAATCATGCAGAAGCTTCCAAGAACCACCAGGCTCTAAAGTGACAAAGCAATCATTAAAACTAAACCATAATAACAATAGGAGCATCATCTACCAGTTAATACTGTACTCAAGTCAGAGCTAAACCCCAGTCACCTTCAACACTCTGGGTTATAAATAAAAGAAACACGTACATCCTGGCTCCTTTAGTCTTCTAAAGAATATTATAGACCTACAAGCTACTATATTATTACTTCAATTCCTTCTTAACACGTAATTAACACTTCTTATGTCTAACTAAAACCAACTGAACTGTCACCCACTGTTTGTGCTGCTTTCAATCCTGATGCCTTATCCCACAAAGTGTGTGTGTGTGTGTGTGCATACTAGCAGACCCTTTGAATAAAGAAAAGCCTCATCTGATTTTTCTTTGTTATTTCACAAAAATATATTTCTGTAGTAGGAGAGTATCAGAAATACAGAGATGCATTGTGCATTGTGTATTCTGTACATGAGATATTCAGATTAATCAGGACTTCAAACCTTCAGTTGTGATTTTGTGCAATAAAGAGCATAATACGGTGGATCAGAGATGGCATCAGGTATAGCAGAGTGCAGGATGCCCTGCAAAGCTCCTAGCAAAGTGCAGTAGGAGTGGAAAGATGCCATGGGTAAAGCTCACACTCACCACCCCCAGCCAGTGCTCCAGGCAGGCTCCAAAGAGTAGTTGTGTTGTACAAAATGCCTCTGACTGCCAGAGCAACTCAGGATGGGAAGCATGTGAAGCATGTGGCATACTGGCTAGTTCAACTGGATTTACAGCCTCTGCGCTGCCAAAACAGTGCTAAGCAAGCAAAGAGTAATTCTGCTGCTTACACCTTCCTCTGCTTCCTTTTCCTCCTCTACCCTGGATTTTACTTTGCTTTACTTATTCCCTACATACACCCCACAGCCCTGTGACTGCACACTCCCTGATTTGTCATTGTTTTCTTCCAACCAAGTACCTATATATTTCATAATGAAAGATATTTGGTGTGATGAGTAGTTTAGATGAAGAAATACTTAGCAGATAAAGCCCTGCTTTAGAGGAGTTGGTTTTCATCTTTGGAAAACTAATTCAGAGAAAATTGCTTACAGCTCTGAACTTTGGAAATTTGCTTATTTGCAATATAACCAAGGTCACAAATACTTCTTGTTTTCACAGACCAGGCTAGAAATAGCCAGAGTGATCACCTATACAGGCTGAAAAATGATGGAAGCTTTGTGGAGAAAATTGCTTCAGTACATCCTTCTTCTTTCTTAGTACTTGCAATTCAAGAGCTCAATACTTGATTTTTTTTCAGCCACCAAAAAACTGCACCGTGTGAAAGCCTCTTTAAATCTAAACCTGTGTTTAAGCAGGGCAAAGATATTTTGGGGATCTCAGATGCCTGGAGTAGTCTGGTATGGTACAAAAGCTTTCAGAATAAACAAGTATGCCAAGAAAGGGAACTTCACAAGAGAGAACTGGCACAATCATGTTAAAGATCCCTGAAGACAAAGACATTCTCACTACAACTTACACCTAATGAAACTAGTTGAGCAGAACACTTCACCTGGGATTTGGGGGACCTCAATTTTGTTCCCTTCTATGCTCAACAGTTTTCAGATTTGTAACTCTAATCTGCAGTGCAATTTCCTAGTCTAAACTAAAATCAGGATCTTCTCCTTGCCTTAGACTTTGGCACAGATTCAAGGTGCAGAGATTTTCTCACCTACAGCTCTGCAGAAAGGACAGGCTTCTGGAATGGTTTGAACAAAACCCATGCATGCTATGTGTGAAGGAATCAGTTGCTGTATGAAACCAGGGAATCACTTTGGTTGCTGGGGACTCAGCATTGATGGTAAGCCCTGCTTAATTCCCTAAAAAAACATATGAGTCCCAGTCCTCAGGAGAAAGCCCTGAGATCTAGATTCCTAACAGGCAGAAGCAGCAAAGCCCCCAGAAGGTGTGTGAAGTCCTACCATCCCTCTCCTGAACACTATTTACCAAGATTTAGGCAACTTGCCACTTAGCAAGCTGCGTTAGTCCAAGTTCCCTTGTGAAGCACACAACACCCCCTTGTCCCCTCACTGCCATTTCACTCTGGGTGGCCAGACATCTTAAACCAAGGCTCTAACATGTACCCCTTAAGTACCTCAAGAGTCTGCATTTAGTAACTTCTGCTGAGTAAGAGAGGCCCTGGGACTGCCCTCCACAAATCTCTTAGAAGTACAGCATATGGTTTAAAGGAAGAAAACACCCCAAACCTCAATTTAGTGATGACCACTGACAAAGCATCTGGCACACCACAGCCTAAGTGGTCCAGTGTCTAATTATGTTCCATTAGAATTGTTTGCTTAAGGCCAACATTTATCTGGCTTCAATTTCAAGACTTTTCATCCTATTACAGCTTTGTTAGAGCAAAGAATTATCTACTATCAAACTCCTTTTCTCCATGGAGGCAATTATAGGTAGATACTCAACTTTGTAACTATGTCTGCCTTTAAAGCAAGTTCTCAGAATTACTATAAGGCATGTGCTTGATTTTTGGCACAAAACCTGGATACTGCATTTGGCACTAGTGTAAGCACTACTGGAACAAAAATAGTATTACCTCCCCCATACCATTTGATATTCTCTTTTTAAAGCATCCAAGAATTCCATTTGGCAAAGTGGGAGCTTATGTTCAGCTGACTATCCATCACATCTCCTAACTGGCTTTCAAAACACTGACTCTTGAGCTGGGTTCCCTTTCCATTTCCAGATGTATGATTTGACACTTAGTGATAGTGAAAGAGGCTGTAGGAGCTGGACACCAGCAAAGCATATAAACCTTAGCATGCCTGAAAAAAATTTGTGAGTTGTTGGCATTTCAAACAAGTCTCCTGTTGCTTCTCCAATAGCTATTAAGTAAAGCTTCTGGCTTCAGTTCTGAGGAAAAAGAAAAGATGCTGGTCATTCTGAAAGAGGCTAAGAGTTCACTGAAACCTTATTCCAGAATGTGTCAGCAGCTAGCAGCCATGGACAGTAAGAAAATAGCAGCATCTTTGCAAGAACCTGAACCTTGTAACAGAATGTTGACAAAGGATCAGCACTACTTATTGTTTAAGGACCAAGTGATTGTCTTTATCAGCACTGTTTTGAACTCAAATTGCCTCACAGCTGCTCCAAAATTTACTATTCAGGCACAGGTAAGCAGATTGTGCCTCATTTCCAGTGCAAATTCTGACCTTAACTACTGGATCATGAGCTGTTTCTGTCAAAGGGAAATAACTGAGAACTTTTGGGCAAAGTAATGGAAGAACTAACCATTGAAACCTACAAACAAGGATATTGAAGTCAGCAAAACTTTTCTGTCCTGGGTTTGGCTAGGATAGGGTTGACTTTCCACAAGAAGCTGGGAGGAGCCAAGGGCAGGATAGGGTATTCCATACCCTAGCAATACCATTCCCATGGGGTATATGGGCAGAATCCAGCTGAGAAGGGGCAAGGCATGGGGTCAGGCACAGGCTGGGGAAGTACAGCCCAGCAGTTGCAGGGCAATGTCACTTTTTAATGTCACTTGTATCTATATTACTACTTTAGTTGGGTTGTTAAACCTGTTGCTTCTTCCTTCTCTGTTATTCTCTTTTCCTAATCTCAATCCATGGGGTTTTGGCAGTTTTATAGCTTCCCCTCCCACTGAGGGGAGGTGGGTGGAGAGAAAGTGTGCAAGCAACTTTCCTGGGGCTTGGCTGCTGACTGGGGCTTAAACTATGACGTTTTCTCAGGTATATTCCCCAGTATCTGAACTTCATTTCCCATTGGTGCAGTTTTAAGCTGGAGTCAGATTGTCCTCTTACAAGATCAAGATGGGAACTACATTTTCCCATTAGTGGTGCAGTTATTACCTTAAAACAGACTTTCATGTTTAGACACAAGAAGTTGTGTTAGTAGATTT
Organism: Bucco capensis; assembly: GCA_013396975.1. NCBI lineage: Eukaryota > Metazoa > Chordata > Aves > Piciformes > Bucconidae > Bucco > Bucco capensis. The sequence continues at coordinate 39,131 of VWZO01015710.1, forward strand.
TGAAGCTCAGTTCACCAGAAGGGAATGTGAAGGTGAGTGGTTTCATGTTTCCCTTGGTAAAAAACAGCTGAAGATGTTCAGAGCTGGAGCAATTATTATGATTTTAAGAACAAGATCTTAACATGTTAAGAACTGATTTACCCTTGCCTCTTCTTTACATAGAGAAATCTTCTCACACAGCTTTCTGGTGCACTACAACTAAGTAAGAACCTGTCCACAAAACATCACAGTTCAGTTTGTCATTTACTGTACTTTTCATCATCAACAAAAATAAATGTTGCCACTCAAAAACTAATCTATTACCTGCATGAATCCTTCCAAATTTTCTTCCTCCAGTGTATCTATATACTGCTAATTCAAACTACACATAGCTCTTTGAAACAGATTACTCCAAAGTTAACTTAGGCACTCAAGAAGATCACAAAACCAAGATGACACACTGTTTTGTGCAAGATTGTTTTATTAACAGATCTGAGTTTGAAAGACTGCAGCTGGGCATCTGAATCTGAAAGGGAAAAAAGGTATCATTAGACATGTGTAGACCTGAAACTGATTTGGTCACCTGAAGAATTAATACATTTCCAGTTTAGAATTTGGGATGAAAATAGCAATTTCATTTCACTGGATTTAAAACATAGTTTTGCACACAATAACTAACTTTTATATTATTATTATCTTTTCACTCAAAACAGAGATTTCAAAGGCCAGAACTAACAGCATTGACATTTCTACCTTCAACTATTGGTACCTATTTTCCTATTTGTCTAAAAGCATAGCAAGAGGGAACCTGCCATTTAAAGACACACTGAGGTACTGTGTGTATCTGAACTTTTACTGTAGTAAATCTATTTTCAGCACATTTAGAGACTGTTTACATACAAAAATGAAAGCAAAAAGCAAGACTTGAGTCAAGTTCCTGTAAAGTTTGCTTGAGAGCTAATGAAATACAGTATCTTGCCAATACTAATTTGTCATAATTTGGCATCTCATACTATGTTCCAATCTATGAAAGAATTGATACTGGAAGTCTTATTTTTTGTTTGAGACTACACTTAAGTAGTAGAAACTACAACATTTTGTTTTCTGCATGTACCTTACTTGTATTTTAAACAGGCACTCTAGTCAGAACAGTAGGAAAACAGCAGGAACAGAGAGTGCAGGAGATGAGGATAATCAGTTATCTTAGCTTTACACCAGAGGTATGTTGTTTGCAGTCCAAGCAGAACAGCTAACTGCTTTAAGCACAAAATAAGTACCTGCAAGGTAATTTCCTAACATGAAAAATAGAGTAAAGCCCTGATCTCTGCGATTTACATGGGATGCTGAGCTAGAAGTCCAGCAAAACACACAAGGAACAGCTGAACATCCCCAGTTTTTCTGCCAATACATTGCTCCTCACAGACATTTTAGCCACTACAACAGTGAACTTGAAGCTTTCCCCCCGTAGGAAGGCTCCTGAAAACGGAAGATGACCAGCAGATCTCTGGTAATTGTCAGTGAGAAAGGGGGAGGAGGAGGAGAAGTAAAAAAGAAAAAACTACACAGATAGAAAAGCTGCTGAGTTTCAATTAACAACAGCAGTTTCCATCTCATGCTCAGAAACTGGACAGAAGCATGACGTGAAAAGTCATTTTGCTCAATCTTTGATAAGCACTAAGATGAACTACCTTAAGGGAAACATCTGCCAGCACTGACCTTAGAACAGTTTTGCCATAAGCAGCAAAATTTCTACAAGAATTCTAGTAAGAGTAACATAACATCACCCCAGGCAATTGCAGCAATTGCTTTGCTTCTCAGAGTTACCCACTTCCTCCCATAGCTGAGCTAAAAAGCTTTACAAGAGCACTGTTCTCAGTAAGCAACTGTTTTTCTAAAGCACAAGTTTCTGTGTAAACAGTGCTTTAAAACTCTGCTGCTTCACAGATGGAAACAAAGCAATATGCAACTCACAACTCATCCACACAGCAACTGCACTCATTTTAAACTCTAAGGTCACATCACTACCCACTATTATATTAACCAACCATCTGAAAGTTAGGAATTTCTAAGTAAAATGCACATCTAGTCTCTAAGAGAATCTATCAGAAAAAAACAAAACCCCAAACAAAAACAAACAAAAAACCCCCTTCTTGCCTTTGTAGGAATCAGTTTGGGGAAAATTTGGTCTTAGTTTACTATTGTTTTCAAGTATCTTAACACAATTAAGTTTTCTAAATCCCTGTCACACACCAAAAAGGCATTTATCCTTGACTAAAAATAAGATACATTCAACACCAAAGCTTGTTTAGTGTGTAAGTGGTTGAAAAAGCAATAGAAAATACTCTGAAAAAAACCCCAGGTTTTGCTTTGAATGTCAGAGACTTCTCATCAGAGCAGGAAGAGCAGAGTGACAACAAGACAGACTGACTGAACTAGATATTAACTTCAGGACTCAGCTGTCACTCTCAAACTGCTTTAAGTGTTAATATTCTTCCCCTTTCTAAAGGACAGTATTCAAATGGACAAATCATTCTTTCAAATTACCACCCTGGTCATGTTAACATGAAAGCTAAAACTGAACCCTTTTGAAGCTTGAACAAGCTGAAAATGTAGACCATTCAAATGATTTAAATTGGTAATTTAAGTTCTCCCAGTCCTTAACAGACTTTTATAGCAGAAATAAGACAATCTGAAAAAAACCACTGTATTTGCAATCACAGGATTTTGATCATATTAAGAATTCATTAATGAGGGTTGAAAATTTTAGCTAAGATCTCAAGGCTTCCCATCCCCAATAAGAGAATAAAAGAAAAAAAATTAAAAATAAAGCCCAAGTAAGGTTTTAAACCAAAGCATTAGTAAATTAAAAATAAGTTATTGGTAATGTCTATACTTAAACATATCAGCTATAGTAAAGATCTGATTTCTTCACAAGTGTTTAAGCTTTGGCAAGACTTTCAAAATGAAATCAGAGCACTGTACTGTCCAAGTCAGTTTATACTGCAGGTAACACCCAAGCATTAATAGACATTAAACCTGAATTTTCAGCCAATAATCACAACAGCCTAGACAGCAGAGATGGAACAGAGAATAGTATTAACTAACTATGGTAATACCTCACCCTTAGTTCATTCTCCTTATGAGTCTGTTGATCTGATCTTCTCTGTTACCAGCATCCCCACCTTCCACAAAGTGGATGGTTTTCTTCTTCATTCCACCCCGAGGAGAGGATAACTTGAAGGGCCAGAGGAAGTTGTTCACAAATTTGAAGTTCTTGCCAACAGTATAAATTTCATGGATCACATCTTCCATGCAGATAATGCCAAACTTCCCTAAAATTTGGAAACACTGTTTTCAGAAAGGCTGCAGAGCCACTGGTCAGTAACAAGCTAAGTATTATCAAACTGTTATTGTCATACCCATTTATTTTGATAAACTTCAGGAAGTCAGCAAGCACTCACTGTCCCAACACCCAATCACTGACTCCTCCAATTAAGATGGATTAGCTGCAGCCAACTCAACATTATTTAGTTGTTACATTTAAGAGGCATCAGTTTCAACTGTTGAATACTTGTAACCAGCAATGAGGAACAGGGAAATTCATTGAACTACTTGGGCTGTTGAATAACACAACACATGTTCCACAGTTGTCAGTAGCATGTTAAGAGTTAACTGCTTGTAAAATACTATACTAAAAAAGGAAAGTGAAAGGAGCAAACATGACACTGGCCAGTTTAAGATGACACAAATCAAGAGTCAGAATGGAAGAGATATCATTGTTTGCTTCAAACCTGGCGTGACTGGAGGAGAAGCCTCCCAGAGCAGTCAATTTCCTGACAACTGACCATCACACTTTGTTTTAACTAAATAAACTAATAACTTTTACTAGACAGTTCTTCTGACATGAAGTTTAAAAAAAATCTGTTTACCAGATCATGAAGGTCTTAGACATGAACCATGTCTAATATTAAGTTTGACACTTCAAAGCTATGTATGACAAGCTTCTTTCCTGCTGCAGCACCCTTAAGGTCTGACCTGTTAACATTTGAAACTACAAATTAAATGCTCAAAAGATTCTTCACATCGGTTTTCACTACAAGTTACTTCCAGCTTGCTTTGTATTAAGCTATTAACAAAAAAAGTAGGGGTTATTAGCCAAATTAATACTACTCTCCAGAGACAAATAAGGGTAGTTTGGATGTTAATCTAAATGCAACAATTTAATTTCTTGTTTTGGGAAGTGAAGCAGTATTTACCAAGGCGTTTCTGGATCAGGGAATTATCAGTAAGAGGAATGCGCTGCTTGTTGATCTTCCCATAACCACGCTTGTAGATCAACTCATGCACAGACTTCAGATTGGGATAACTGAAAGAGTCAAGTAAAAAGAACTGTCAGTCTTTGCAAGCCACATTCCAAATTAAAATTTAACATCATTTCTGCAACAGAGAAGCAAATCTTCCTCACACCAAGTTCCCACTAACACTCGTAGAAGTTGTAATCATACCTGGCAAGTGCTGCCTTAATCGTATTTTCAATTCAAAGCAGGAAAAGCACACAGAAGATACAAAACGATTTTGAACCCAAAAGGAATTCAACATTTGCACCCTGCTTTGCTACACCTGCCCATTTCACCACTCACCCCCATGCAATGTAGGGTTCAACAATCCGCAGCATGTTGATAGAAGCTTTGTTGAGTTTGACAAAGGTGCCGTTAAAAATCTGCCGCAGACGAAGAAGCTGCAGCACCTTGCGGACCTTAGGGCTGACACCATTGGTACTAGAAAACAGAGGGAAAAATCTCAACAATCTACTGCCAGAAAACACCAAGTATCAGCTTCAAGAAACTCCACAACACTATTGTGAAATGCATTATTAAGTGCACTATTATTAAAATGCATCCCTACTTTACCAGTTACGCAAAGATTACTTACAATTTCTCTATATTTCAGAACTAAGTTAAAACAGAGCTATTTCCTCAAAAAGAACTGAAATAAGCATGTACTGAAATGATTCAGAACTATCCTTATGCTCTCCCTGAACATAACATTTCCAATCACACCTTCTGTTAGTTTTCCATAACACTTTGATCACAAACACTTCAAACAAAGCTTATCAGAATGTCAGGGAACACTGGCATGTATTTTTATCAAGATTAAGGTAAAACACCAACAACTACTTGCAAGTATTTGTAGCCTCGCCTTCATAAAAATTAGGGATTCCTAAAGACAGTAGACATAGCCAGCAGAATAATTTTTACACTTAAATAAACCTCTGGTGCATGTACAACATGCTGTCAACAGCTTTCCAAGCCACCAGTGAAAGGTTTCATTGTATTTATGACTTCAAATGGACAGATAACAGGAAAAGCATTGCTTTTGAACATAAAACTGTTTACACCTGTATTCAACCTTACCCTCTTATCCTGATCACAAAAGCAAGTTTGGGTTCTGCTGGAACATAGTAGTTGCCAGCTTTTCGGGCCATCCTGGCCATCCGGATCTCCTGCCTGTACATGTGCCTGTACTCCTTGTGGTAAGCTTTGGCTCTTTCATAGATGAGTTTTCTTTGTGCCTTACGGAACTGAAATCAATTGAGAAGTTGCTTAAGATTCCATAATGCCTTTTAACACATGAAAATCATCTTCAGATAACACAGCCAATTCTAGAACTTCCCACAAATAACACTGATCACTCTCAGAGATATTCTATTGGCAAGACTGTTACACAGCAGTACTCTTTTAATCATAGAATGGCCAGGTTGGAAGGGACCCAAAAGATCATCTAGTTCCAACCTCCCTGCACTGCGCAGAGATGCCATTCACTAGACCAGGTCACCCAGGGCTGCATCCAGCCTGGCCTTGAACACTGCCAGGGATGAACAATGAACAATGTTATCACGCATTAAGTTTACCCTCACAAAGGCTATAACCTCATGCCTTGTAGAAGACTAACTTTAATCTTACAGACGAATGTATACTTTGCCTTTACTCTGCCCAGAATTGGTTGGTTATTGTTGAAAAAAAGCTTATTTTAACCAAAACATTAAGAAAATATCAACATACTAGGCCTAAATAATGTAAACTTCTGTACTGTGTTACATTAGAAGTAGTAGCTGACATTGCAATGGATAAACAATTCAAGTTAAGGAGCCATTTAACAGTCACCTTTTTTATAGCCAAGATCTTCTTCTGACGCTTGGCTTTTATAGCTGCATAAGCCTGCCGCTTTTTCAGCAGGCTTTCGGGCACAGATGGCACCTTCTTTGCTCTAAAAAGAATAAAAAGGAAAAATACAGAACTCTTAGCTGATATGAAGACACTAGGCTTTAAAGTTACACATAACAAACGTCAGTGCAAATTCTAAATACAATGTGTCTGCAGACCTCGCTGTCTCAAGAAAGTTCACTGAGGCATCTTCCTTGTTCCCACTGTTATCAGGACTCCATGCAGCCTGAGGATCACTTTTATACTAGATAAGAAAACGTGACAGACTAGCTGCTGAGCTGCACACAACCTACAACACAACCTGGGAAGACTGAGACCACCTGAAGGGCAAGCCTTCAAACTACTTTGCAACAATCCCATTGGTAACAAAACAAAGCATGTTTCAAGTGCATCTTTCAGATTAATAAGCATTTCAATGGGTGCTTTAGGAGAAGAACTATTTTGGCAATATTGTGAAATGTATCTCATACGACCGTAACCTTGTTCAAATTTTAATCTCTCAGACGTGACAAAACTCTCAAGACCAGTGTTTAAGGAGCCATAATGACCCGGACGAGCTCCTACCATCAGCGTACCCGGCTGTGTCTCCCTACTCAACCCGCGCACGGCATCGCACAGAACCGCGCAGCACTGACCGCCTGCCAAGCCAGGAAACACTTCGTCGCCCCAGGTCCTTCACCCAGAAAAGCTAGCCCTTCCTCCCCACCTCACCAAGGGCCGCTGGCGTCTGCACCCCTGCCGCGCTAGGCCCTGCCTTCCCGCCGCTCCCGGCCCCAGGCCGCTTGTGCCCCCTCCCGTGACGCGTGGGGACGCGTGGGGACCGCGGCGAGAGGGGGAAGAAGGGGCGCGGAGCAGCGTCCGAATGGCGGGGGCAGAGCATCACTGTAGCCGCCGATGCCAGCGGATTATCCCGGGTCTGGACAGCAACTTACTCCTTCTCCGCCATGGTCAGCGCTGAGAGAGGACGTGCGCATGCGCTGGACCAACGTAACCCCTCCACTCGAGCAGGAAGGGCCCTGGGCTGCGGCAGGACCCCACGTTAGGGCGTCCGCGGCGGCGCCTGACCGCCGTGCGGGCGCGGGTGGCCGGCGAGTGCCTGAGACCAGAGCGCCCGGGAACCGCCCGCCGTCCGTGATAGGCTGTGTTTCGGGAAGGTGGGAGCCGCTCTGCGGCTCAAACCCAGCCTTCCCGGCAGGTGGTGAGGCGGCCGAGCACCTCGTGTAACTCTTGATTTACCCTAGTCTAGCGTTAAAACGCCACCTCCCGCCCCCCGCTTTCCTTACTGAGGCGTGATGGAGGCTGAGAGCGGGCACGTGCCGCTCCCGCTGCCCTCTCTGCAGGTACACCCACACCGACAGCTCGGCAGCCGAGAGGATACTCATCACAGCACTGCTGCTTTTCATTTGGAGGGGTGCTTAAGGCTGCTGGCTGTGGCTCTTGGGCCTGATCCGGTAACGCTCGCCCGCGGAGGCACCACCCTGACACATTACTAGACACGCCGGGGAAGAACGCCGAGCTCTGCACTGGCTGCGTTTATTTGCTGCCTGTTGACAGCACGTGGAGGTGTGAGGTAGTACTGAAAAATGTCACTGAGAATGCTTTGGGGTGGCAGCTCTACTGTAGAGTTATTGTTGATTATCCTAATACAGAAGCTTGTATCATTTGATCTCACCGTAAAAGGGGGTAATTAAAGTTAGCACGCAAAGAGGTAATGGGCAGGAACTTGAACATAGGAAGATGGGAGTCTCTGCCTCTGGAGACATTCAAAACCTGCCTAGATGCCATCCTGTGCAACCTAATCTAGGTTGTGCTACTCTTGACAGGGAGGCCGGACTAGATGATCTCCAGAGGTACCTTCCAACCCCTAACGTTGTGATTCTGTGACAAAGTGCAGTGTGGCTGCAGGTGGACAGAGGCAGCAGGTAGTGGGATGAGTCCTGCCCACCCACGCGTGGGAATTTGCAAGGGCATGCTCTGCTCCTTGTCTTCTGGAGCGAGTGGATGCCCAGGAGAAGCCTGGTCTCAGTGCTGGGTGTGCACAGGGTGCCCAAGTGCAACAAGTGGTACTTGTCTTATTGAAGAAAATACTTCGTGTACTGGTACTTCAAAGTTCCCATTTCAAGGAGCGGCTGGTTAGATATTAATAGCCTCTGTATTTGCCTGACAGACAAAAGAAAACCCATCGGGGTTTTGTTAGCAGTTTTCAACAACTCAGTACACACACCTGCGACATGCAGGCCTCGAGGGACCCGTAAGAGCCCGGCACCCCGGCAAGCTTTCGTGCGTCTCTAGCCGCGAGAACGAACTTTTAACGCACGTTCGTGGTCCGGCATCGCAAGGGGCCGCTGCAGGCCGCTTCCCTCCGGCCAGCAGACCGCCGCGAACTGCTGCCCGATCGCGATCCCCGCAGGGCTGGCTCAACATGGCGCCCGGCAGGAAGCATCAAGCGCTGCGCACCCTGGGACACGCAGTCCGCAGGTTTTGGGTCCCGGCTGGGAAGCGGGTTCCTGCCCAGCCCCGCTCGCTGGAACCGCCCAGAGCCGCCGGAAAGCCCTCCCCTGAGCGGTGCGGAGCGCTAGCTCGGCCTCTTCCCCTCGGGCGAAGCCCGATGCTATCGAGGGACCCGCCCCCGGCGGCAGGGTGGAGCGTAGCGGGGCGAGGAGGGGCCACGGCAGAGTCGGGGGGGTGGTGGGACGGCGGGGCGGGCTGTGCCGGGCCGGGGGAGTGGTCCAGCCGCCTGGACCGCCCTATATAGGGGGCCGAGGTCGTAGGATGCTTGGTGCTAGTAGCAGGGTTGTGGACGTGGTGTGGCGGGGTGGTGGTAGTAATAGTAGCAGGCGGGCAGCCCCGTGTTCAGGCTCCTTCCTTGGAGCGTGTGACCGAGGCAGGGCGCTCCGAGTGCGAGAGGCTCAGAGAGGGGTAGCCCGGTTCCGGGCGGTGCGGTGGGACACCCAGCAGTGGGAGTGTAGTCTCCCTCGCAGCCCGCAGCGGGAGGACTCGGGCAGGGGCGGCCCCAGGTGGGGTTGCTGGGCGGTGAGGAGGAGTAGCCTTCGCCGCTGAGAGGCTCCGCGCCGCCCGCGTCCATCCCCTCCGGCTCTGTGGGTAGCCGTGCTGGGACGCGCGGTCGGAGTCCGGCAGCATGAACATCCTGCTGGAGCTTTTCGTGGTGACTTTCAGAGTGCTGTGGGCTTTTGTGCTGGCCGCGGCTAAGTGGCTGGTGCGGCCCAAGGAGAAGAGCGTGGCGGGGCAGGTGTGCCTGATCACCGGGGCGGGCAGCGGCCTGGGCCGCCTCTTTGCCTTAGAGTTTGCCCGGCGCCGGGCGCTACTGGTGCTGTGGGACATTAACACGCAGAGCAACGAGGAGACGGCGGGTATGGTGCGCCACATCTACAGGGAGATGGCTGAGGCGGCCGCCGCCGCTCCCAGAGGTAAGCGGCCGTCTACCGAGACGGGCTCGCCGGGCTGTCCTTGCCGCCCGGCCCGGGCCCAGGCGCAGCCTCTCACCTGCCCGAGCCACCGGCCCTGCCTCGGCCTGGGGAAGAGTTAGCCGAGGCTGCATGTCCTGCAGCGGGCTCCAGCCCGGGGATGCGCTCACCTGCGGCGTGCATCTGAGAGCGGCACCGGGATAGAGCCCGACGGGCGCGGGAGTGTCAAACGCCCCGTCAGTGCCTCTGCTAGCCGAGGCTGGTGTTGTGCCGGGGCTCCGCAGTGGAGAGCAGTGAGCTGCTTTGCTTTGTCAACCCTTGGGCTCCAACAGCGGCTTTAAAACCCGGAGTTTTTCTGAAACCTCTTTGACAGCAACAGTAAATAGACTAGTCCTTGTGTACTCTGGTGACACCAAAGTAAATAGAAGTTTTACTGTAATGGAAATGCTTTTGCTGTTTCCACGCGACTACTTGATTGTCAAAATACAAGTAAGAACTTTACCCCCCTCCCCATTATCTTTTCTGTATTCCTTAGTAGCTGGAGATGGAGAAAAAGATGCGCTGCCCCATTGCAACTTGCAGGTTTACACATACACCTGTGATGTGGGCAAAAGAGAAAATGTCTACTCGACAGCTGAGAGGGTCCGCAAGGAGGTTGGTGAGGTGTCTGTCCTGGTTAACAATGCTGGTGTGGTCTCTGGGCACCATCTTCTGGAGTGTCCTGATGAGCTGATTGAGAGGACTATGATGGTCAACTGTCATGCACACTTCTGGGTAAGTATAAACTCCTTTCTGCCACCCTTTTTTCAGTTAGTTTTGGGAGATTAACTGCTGTTGCTCAACATTATAAGCTCATCACGTTGGGTTTTCTTATTTTTTACCTTAATGTTCTCTTAACAGGGATGGTGGGTGTTAAAATTATTAACAAATAGTTTTAAATCAACTGTATTCTCCTTGAATCAAGAATTCAAAGTCTTGTGCCTTTTTCTGTAGCCCTGGATATGAAATCATTTGCAAGTATAACCTCTGAATCTGCTTCAAGTTTGTTACTGTCAGCGAGTGGCTTCTCAGCCTTCCCCTCTTCTGACAGTATGTTAGCGGCTTTAAGATCCTGTTTTAACAATGGTTACAGTAGCAAACTTGAACATTTCTGGAAAAAAAATATTTAAAAACCGCTGCTAGAAATGTTGCTGGAATTGTCTTGGAGGCAAACTATTGCTTTTGAAGACTGAGAGGAAAGGCAAAGATGATTTCTCAAGAGACCAAGCCAAAACCACATTTTCAGGAATCCTGTGTATTTGTCCTCATTACTTTCTCTGGGGGCTGCCAGTAGAAGTAAGAAAATCCTTTATATGGTTACTGGGGTGATACTACCTTCACAACTAGCAGATGGTAATCAAGGGGAACAAGCTATGTGATCTTACTCTTTGTATAGCTAAACCTTGTTTTCCTCTGTTTTCTTTTTAAACCTGGGGTAGTGTGGAGTTACATAAATTGGAATGTTGAAGGAGGGCATGATGCACACTTGGGTTAGCATTAGCTGTCAGACAGAGCCCATTGTTAGTACTAAATCTGTTCTTTGGTCCTTCAAATAAGGTTATGAAATACACTTGCATAACAATCAAAAGATTAAGCAATGTGAAATATACTTCTACTTAAGCCTTCTTTTGGCTGCTCTTACCTTTTCATAATAAAACTTAATAAAATGCCAAATCTTCAAAACTTAGAAGGCCCTCCTAAACGTAACTTTTTTTAACATGGAAGTGGAATGAGGTTTCATAACCCTAAAGGAGCCCCTTTCAATCTGCACTGTGAAACAATGGCAGAGCAGTCTTTTTCCAGTATATTGTAAAGCTTGCAGGGAGTGTTTAAACTTGAGTGCACATGATACAAGCATGTTTAGAAACTCTTAGCAATTTAGAAACTGTATTTCTAAAAGAAATTTTAAGGCACTTGGAAAGATTCTGAGAAAGCTCATAGGACTTTTTACCCCTTCACTCTGTATATTCTCCTTCATAAAAGTTAAATTGATGCTTAAGAAGAGATGTGCACTAGGTTTAATGACTGTAATTGACGTGGTTTAAATGCTGGATTGACAAAGTTTCCAAGAACTCTAAATTGTGACATCACCATTAATTAAAATATGGGAGGATCCTAAATTCTCCAGCTGTTCTTCCTTCAGGCCTAAGTCATACACTTATTTATAACATTGTTTCAGAGACCTTTTTAAAGCACTCTGTTCTAAGTCTTACAGTAACAGAAAACTAAACTTTAGTCTAGTATTGCTATGATTTGGTTTCCATAACAGTTTTGTCTCAATGTTAGTGAGAAGTGACTTAAACCAAACTACCAACAACCCCCCCCTCAAAACAAAACTCCAAGAAGGTAGAGTTAGATCTGAACTGTGGAACTTGAGATCTTGGCTTAAGCTCCTAAGGAGCAGTCAACACCCTGTATTGAACTGAGGCTCTGTTCATATGTACACTTCTTGCAGATCCTAAGTACTGCTTTGCCTTTCCTGTTTTTTTTAATCTTGGCAAAGCTTTTTCCCCTTCATGATGCAAGAATAGATTGGCTTAACCAACAGTCTGTGGACTTCTATTAATAGTAGTTAATTCATAAGCTATCATGATGATTTGAAGCTAACTTCTCTTGATACAAGTCGATGCTGGCTTAGAGCAATGTGTCTACATGTGTGAAGTCCTATACAGCTAGTCTTTTCCATGCCAACTGAACTGGTGGTCCAAAAGCAAAGCTAGTGCTCTGGAGTATTGTGTAGGCCTTTAACTATTCTTGGAGGGTGTTTTGTCCAAAAACCTGTCAATGGACTTTATAAAGGTGATCTGAGCTTGCTTTGTTGGGCAGCTTTCAGATCATAGCTGCTAACTTCTGCAGTAGGCAGTGACATGAGAAGCTGTCACTGGTTGCTGTTGTGACTCCAGCTGAGCTGTGTACCATATCATGAACTGGCAGTCAAGAGAGCCTTAGTGTGCCACAGCCTAAGCAGATGCTTTCCATTTTGCTGACATTCATGCTTTGTATAATCCTTCCTGTGAGTGTTCTATATAAACACGTCACCACTGCATCATGTAGCAATTTCCACAGCATAAAATCCACTGCAGTATTTAAAGCCTGTTGTTTCATACTGTGAGGAATTGAATGCCTCTGATGTTGAAGACATGGGGACAAGATCCATTCCTGCGTTCAAACAAGCCAGCTCTGCTTTACTATAATTTGCAGATACATAGAACTGTAGCAGGAGGATAACACTATCACCTGCCCTGCAAGTCTGTTGCGAGAGGAATAACTTACTTGGCTGCACTTGTCAATTAGTGGAACTGAACTTCTGCAGACTGGGAGATTTTTCTTCCTGTATGTCAGGATTCAGGTCTAAGAAGTGTTAAATTACAGTGTAAGATAAAGCTATTACTTTAAGCAAATATATGCATATTTGGTTTTTCTTTTGTGTGGTTTTACAATAAAGCTCAAGTGAAGTATGAAAACTTTTAGATCATGGAACTGTATTTAATAAAACTACTGTGTAAATGTTAACTTTTTTCTGGAAGAAAAATGCTATTGCTGCATAAGTAGGTATCAATATTTTAGCTCAGCGTAGTACCAAATCTAGATTTGGTTGTTGAATGGGACTCATGGACAGGCAGGGGCAAGGTGATATCAGAGTCTGTGAAGTTCTGTAACATCAAGGTCCTTCTATATAGCAGGTCTTCAGTATTCAGCCCTGACAGAACACTGAGCTGTGCCTCCCTGTCATGTGGATCTTCCGAAACTTTCAGCTTAAAGCTCTCCTCCTAGAGGACTTCTCTTCAACTTACCAAAAGGGGGAAGCAAAAGCATTCAGCTCCAGCTCTGTCATTTATTACAAAAAATATCAAAATCCATCTAGTGAGACACCAGGGCCCAGAGTTTGAAGACTTGGGTACTACTATTTTAACCAGAGTAGTTATGTTCATTCACTTAAACTACTTGATTTTTTGAAGTTATACAGTCTTTGTAGGAGTTGAACAAAAGAGTTTAGGTGACCTGACATTGATAGAGTAAGAGACAAATATGGAGTAAAGAAGGAAATGCTACACAAGTAATCAGGGCATTCATAAATAGTCTAAAATTTAAATGTACTTTGGAAAGAGTGAATGCAGAGTTAAATCAAATATTTATGCAGCTGTTGTGATTGTCAGTCTAGTTAGAGTGACAGGATTGTTAAAGCCTTGGGAAATAACAGTGGCTTATAGTTCTTTATTATGTATCAATACTTATGTCTTGTTCTAGTCTCTTCAAGCTCCCTGGTGTTAAATAAAGCTTACTGATACCTCTAGTTTGTTTAGTTTAAATATGGAATATGGCATTTAGTGTGCACACAATCTTCTACAGAAGAAAAGATAGCTTTTGTTATTTGAAGTAGTACCATGCTGAGTCTTGTGGCCTGTTGGCATAGCAGTTTGATTTGTCCATCTCAAGGATTCCTGTATCTGTGGTCAAATATAGACACAGTAGTCTACTGACAGGCCAGCTAGCTATATTTCAGATTTTTGATAAGCAGAGTTAGCTACTTAAATTGGCTTATTTTTTTAAATAAAATTTCATGATAATGTATCCCAAGATGCATAAATTTACTTACAAAGTTTAATCTGCAAGTTATTGACTTTTCTTTGAAAAATGAGTTGGATCAAGTTCAAGCAAACCATGTACACGTGAACCAAAAAAAGTCATCAAAACTAACTTTTCCCTTGCAAAATGATTCCAACTCCATGCTACCAGTAAATTACCCTGGAAAGCATGTTTCATGTACTCTGGTAGCATGCTGGGTAGTGAATGTGAAGGGAAAAAGTAGTCATACTCTTAGCTATGGAAATTGTCATGTTAGTTGTACTTAAGCGCTTTCAGTTTGTGTTGTTCTTGGGTTCATTTCTCAAGAAAATAGAGGGAATCTAGCAATTCATAAAATCTTCCAGATACACGCTCTAGAAAACTGCACTTTCCAATTTAGTTAGGTACCTGGATGTCTAAGCTTTGGCTGCAGAAGTGATCTTGTTTCAGAATAGATTTGGCTGAAGAAAAAATTGAGTCTTCAGGCAACATATTCATCTGAAGAGCAAGGAAGCATAATTAAGCACATTGAAAAGGGCTGGTGGGTGGATCTTAGTTATGCCAAATGCCCCTTCATTTGCTCTGTGGAGGAATCCTGTGAATTCAAGCACCTGTAATGGCGATTTCAGAGTGATGGGCACCAAACTGTAGTTCTTCCATAAGTTACTCAGCTCTGGTCCCTGAGGTCTGCTGTGGCTGTTCAGTCGTGGTTCTCCATTGTCTGCTGTATCTTAATGATAAATAAGTAGTTACCTAGCAAGGAGTCTGAACCAAACAGTTTATAGCACTTGTCTAGTTAGCAACACTTCCACTGGGGCAGAGGGGGAATCATATCAAAGATTCTTTGATCATGTTACACTACCAGCCTTCCTGTGCATGCTTTCTGTGCCAGAGCATCTTCCCCGTGTGGTGGAGAATACTAGCTTCTTTTGCTCAAACAGCAGCAGAATTCATGCATTTATTTCTCTTCCTTCTCTTTAACGTTGTAAAGTATTTGATTTTCATCCCAGCCACTTAACAAGTTTGAAATGACCATTCAGAATATTTTCTTTAAACTGCTTCAGTTACACCCGAGCTTTTGTCCCAGCTTCTCTCAGGCATGCTTTGGAAATGAATTTGCTGCATCATGTGAAAAGTGCATGGATATTAGCCTCTCAAACAACAGAAAATAGAGATTCTCAGATTGTTTTTTGACTGTAAATTGGGGTCCAAGATGGTAGCATAAGGTGTGATCAGTTAGTTCCTTCCATGCACTAAACTATATCAAGCGTAAAGAGTTTAGGTGAAAACAGTAATATATTTCACAGAAAAGCAATGTGAAAATTCTGTTAAAGTTATCCTGCAGAGACCATATCAAGACTTGAAGTATTGATCAATTATTAGTATCATGCAAATCTACAGCTATCTAAAATCAAACTACAGTTGCTGTCTAGCTTGCCTTTAGGATAATTTCACTCTTCAGTCTCCTGTGACTTTTTCTGAGGGTCAGAGACATGCCAGCAAACTGAATGAATGCTCTCAGGATTGCTAATCTCCTCTGAAGAAATGGTCCTGGATGAGTGATCAGTGTGATGATTAAATTCCTGCTTCTTTAGGGAATGAGGTAGGTTGACTGAATAAGCAAAAACTCCTGCACTAATTTCAGTCTGATACTATGCTGTCGTTTGTGAAAGATTTGAGGAGACAGGAAAAAGCTTCAGAGGAACAATACTCTTTGCTGGTGTGGTGTCTAACCCCACTACAAGTGGAGAGAGTGTTTTTTCACTGTTTCAGTGAACTACTTGGTCTGAAAGATTATGAGTATGCTTGCCTTGTCCTGTGGAGGTTAGGAGAACAATGGAGTTTAAAGTTCCAGATTCTTCTATCTTCAAAGAACATCTAATTTTATTTTATGAGAAGCAGCTAAGTTAATGAGATCTCATTATGTTACTAACTTTCTGTAATAACCAAGTGACTATGGTAGAATTCTAGAAGACTGGCATGTTTACGTGCTCAACTGTAAGAAAAGCGATCTTAATTATGATGTGGCTAATTGTCCTGCTAGCCTAGAAATTGCATCACTGCCTAAGACCTGTCTTAACTGACCTGTCTTGCTCTGTGTGGGTGAGCAATCCTTTCCTGTAGCTCTCCATTTCATCAATTACTCTGACAAGACAGGTCGAGGAAAAGACAAATATTATCTTTTCTAGCACTATCCCTGCCATTTTAGAAGGGTACTTCTAAAATATTTTTACCTTTTTATCAGCTGTGAAGTATTATTCTTTCCCAATGCTTCTCATGCTTTGATTTCATTTCTGTTTCAGGTTTTTTTGAGGGATGGGGAAGGTTTTTGTTATGTATCTCTAATACCAAACCTTTCTACAGTCCTCTGTGTGTAAAAGCCAGAGCATTGCTCTCAGTAAACCTTGCTCCCTTGACCTTTGATGTTTTCTGGTTGTTCACACTGATGGTAAAACTGAGTTACTGATACCTGTCAGTAGAGGTCTTCCTGCAAAGGCAAACTGAAGCTGATTTAGATGTGATACTATATGCTTTTATCTGTTGTCTTAGGCTTCTTTGTCTGTTAAAAAAAGTCTTTCAAAATGCAGTTACAATGTAGGTGAGTAGACATAGGCTTTGAGATTGGTAGAGTCTCAGTTTCTGAGGGTTTAGTTTGAGAGAGGGTATGTCACAAAGAGGAGAAAGATTTACATCAGTGCCTAAATTTCTGAATGAACACTCTGTTCTTGTAAATAATTATGTTAGTATAATGATTTATACGCCAGTCAAATTAACACTAGACATGAGTGATTTATCCCAACTGGGATGGGAGGGCACATGGTAGGCCAAGGAGTGTTGGAACAGCTGTGGAGCTGAGGTGGCTGACTTGATGTGAGCCTTTTGAAATTCAAGTTTGTTTGGCTGTTGAATTCTGCACCTCAGTGTGTCCTGGTACTGGTCAATTCTGCCATCTGTTTGAACTTGTGTGACCACTTCCCAAGCATTCCTCTGTCAGCATTGGTTTGGAAAAGTGCTTGAGTGTATGCTTAGAAGTAACTTGTCCAAAATTTCTGTTGACTTCAGATGAAATTCTGAGGCCAGCTTTGTGGTAGCAGGCTGTCCTGTGGGACCACCCTTTCAATCTGCACCTTACCTTGCACTGGGCTTGGTATTCATCTGATCCTTGGGTGAGCCACTTCAGCTCACTAACTTGTCTGGAGAACAGGGAGAGAAGTTGTTCATTTTCTTGGCCAAGTTAATTAGTTTTTCTATTTAGAGACTAGAATCGCCTCATCAACATTTCAGACTTGGACTAACCAGTGTGTGGAGTGTGTGTGTGTTGGGAAAAGGGTGAGGAGGAATAGGATAAAACCAGGTAGTTGTGAACAGGACCTCTGTGGCTATCTAATGGAACCTCATTCTTAGAGAGATTTTCTGGAATAGGACTTACAGGCTCTAAAGAGTTAAGAGGTCAGAAATTGTTCCAAGCTATAGCGAATTTGCCACTGGCATAACAACTCAACTTCCAAAGAGATTGCAGTGGTTTAATTACTATGAAAAACCTTTAGATAAAGGTGTTAGTTTCCTGAACTCATCAATGTTGTGTTAACAACTCTATTTGCCTTGCACTGACACTATGATTGCTAATACTTTCAAGAGCAGTGATCCCTATGCCTACTGCACTGTTTGACTTCTCTGGAAACCAGTTGTACTAACAGTTTGAATGTGGAAAAACCAGAGCCACATTTCAGCTTGTGGGAGATGAGCATAGTTTCCAGAGGCAGGCAAAGGAAGAAAGGATCTCTCTGTCTTTGACAAGTCACCCTCAAGAAAGTGAGCAGCTTGGTGTGTGGTTAAAATGCCTGTCCAAATAGAATCTTTGAAAATTGTGTTAGTTGCTGTTTTGATCACTGAGTGTTTTGTGGGGTTTTTGTCTTTATAGGCTTTGTTGGCTTATGAAGCCAAAGTTTACCTACTGAGACTATATTTTCTGCACACTGTTTTTTGGGAGCTTGAGGAGAAGTATGAAACAGAAACACCTTGTTTTTTAAAAACCTCTAGCTCTATGCATTTTAAAAGTGTTACTTCTCATTTAGGGCATTACTTCATAAGAAGTTGAAGCCCTCTATGTTCTTACTGTTTCCTAAACAACCTCTTGTGAGATACTCAGCTATGGCATAATCACTTTCCTTCTTATAAAGTAATTGATTCAAAACAATAACTTAATGACTGAGTTGGAGAGGATGAGTAAAGTGACTCAGCTTTTGTCTGCATCCAAGTGCTATGGCAATTGCAGTTGTGTGGAGATACTGGCCTTAAGGTATCTATAAAATGTGAGACAGTCTCTTGCAGTTGAGCAACTTCTTGAAAAGTCTGTTACATCAAGCCCAAAACATGAATGGTGACTTCATATTTTCCTTAAGGAGTTCTGACAACACTGTTCTCTAGTAATTTTTTGGAATCACGCAGGCTAAAATACCAAGTTTTACTAAATATTCCAGAGGATTACTAAGCTTATGGCTTAATATTTGCAAAATAGATTGGTTATTTGAATTTTTCCCTGACTCATAGGGGGATGTTTTCATTTTTGTCAAGATTATCAAATAGCTGGCAATAAATAATTGCTCTCCAAATGGTTGGACATTTGCTGCAAACTTGTGCTAATGAAGGTGAGGGACTAATGGGTTTTTTAACACTGATGTCAACATAGCTCTGAAAAAACTACATGGCCATTTGTCAGTATATAAACAAAGCAGAATTTCTAGTAGCTTGACTTCAATAAAACTTCAACCAGCTTTGGTGAAAAGGAGTAGCCAAGTGTTAACTTCTTATAGCCCTTGACTCGCAATTTAAAATATGACATTCAAATAAAAGCAAGTTAGGTCTTTTTTACTGACAGATCTACCTATGGAAGATGAGGCTGATAGTGATAGCTACTGGGATTGTAACTTAAGATTCACTCTCTTTAAACTGCATGCTACTTTTCAGTGGCTGCTGCCAACTGTGTAATGTTTGCTTTAAATAGAATGGTAATTGTTGTTTGGTAGCTATCACAGTCTTAGAGCATAATGCACTTAATATTTGTGGAGGATAAATATCAATTTGTATAATAAGTTGCTTTTGGGTAGGAGGGAAGAGGTCAGCTTTTGAGCATGAGTGCTTTGCAAGCTTCAGTTCTCATGGCTGATTGTGCCTTAAATTGGTGCTGGCTGCAGAAGTCTGCATGTATGTATTTGTTCCCAAGTTCCACTTCAGTCTAGACTTGTATCTTGCTCTTTTTGCAGTGTAAGGCAGACTACACACAAAGCTAGGCCTCCAGCAGCCCTCTTCCCATGCCATCTTACCTACTACTAATCCTTCTCAGCTTTTAGGTTAGTTTGGCGTTTGCAATCCACAACAAACATCATTGGCAACTCGTGTTCTGCACTTTTACACTCCTAAAGCAGAGATGCTGTCTTTCTCCCTGTTAACTGCTGGCTGTGAAGAATCCAATATAATTGCCTTGTCCATTAAAATTCCAAGTGGGCAGAATTGTCTGTGAGGCCTCAGAACACCCTTAAGAAGCTAGCAAGGAGCTGTAGTTACTGGAGGGCATCTAATTGCAGTGGGGATATTGTTAGTTTTTGAATGTATGTATATGTTCTGTACTCAGCTGAAAATAAGTTAATTCTGCAAGAAATGCATCTAGGTGCTCTGCACTGCTTCACTGGACTCTCTGTCCAGCTGAAAGGACTTGAGACGAAAGAAAGAGAAATGGAAGTAGAACAGAAATTGTTTCAGACAGAGCAGGAGAATACAGGCAAGAGGAATTAGCATAACTTCCAGTCAGTTAAAACTATTTGTTGATAAACTTAGTTAACATAAGGATAAAGAGTGCAAGGTCTCTGCTGGCTTAGGAATGTCTTCCTCTATGAGAGGAAGAGGAATGGGCTGTTGAGCATGGAGTTGGTATACTTAAGTGGAGAATCACAGAATGGTTGAGTTTGGAAGGCATCTCTGGAGGTCATCAGGACCAACACCCCTGCTCAGGAAGGGTCCACCTAAAGCCAGTGGCTCAGGACCATGTCCAAACAGCTTCTGAGTATCTCCCAAGGATGGAGATTTCCACAGCCTCTCTGGGCAACCTGTGAGAATGTGCTTCATTTTTCACAGCCATAGGAAATCAAAGATAGGCATACTCTGGAGGGAAGAGGTCTAAATATACAATCAGTGATTTGAACAATGATACATGCTGCTGAATATGTATGAAGTTCTACATCAGCAAAGTGATATCTGCAAGTACAGAGGAAAGTAGGCAAGCTGATGTGCATTTATGGGTTTATATATACAAGTGTGTCAAAGGCAGCGAGATGCTTCCACAGAAATAACTGGTGGCATATAGTCATTAGAAAGATCAGACACTTTACAGGACAGGTCTGACATTTGAGGCTGGAAATAATTTAAAAATCATGTAAATCTACAATCTATTTCTTCTTAGGAAGAAGGAATATAAAAGTTCTCAGGAGCAGAAAGATGGAGACTGTATACCAATGATATAAAAGGTTTAACTTACACTTGCTGGTACAGAAATAACAGGGGTAGTTCAGCTTGGATACTTGAACTTCTTCATACCCAGAAAGCATATAAAGCTGTGACCTCTCTAAACAGCTATGAAATGTTCTTAAGGAGACAAGGCCACCTTTGGCTATGTTATATGGACATAAGCCCCTGCCCTAGTTAAAGGTACACTCAAAATCTACAGTGTACCTAGATGCAATGGAGGAGAATGCTGAAAAACTTTATGTAAGAGAGCTGGGAGTCCAAGAAGAAAGTTTGTGAAGCAGGAATTGTATTATTTAGGTAGCATTCTTGAGTACTCAGCCTGCACTTCAGATGAGAGGGAGAAGGAAGCTGTCATCTACTCCAGTCTTAGTTACCCCCTTTGGGGTAAGATCTCTGGAAAAGCAGCCCTTGGAAGGGGAGGGAGAGACAATGGAGTGTAATGATAAGGCAATAGAAACAAATGTTCCTGTTGCAGTGTCTTTCCCTAAGCACTTTACATGTCCCACTTTCTGTGGACACAACCCGTTTTCAGCTAAGCCTTGTTAACAAACTATACAAAAGGCAATTTAGCCAGGCAATGGTCAGTTTCCCTAGGCATGGCATAATTAGTTCTAGTAGTAAAGAGTGGGAGTCAATGATTAATGTTTGAGAGATAACTAGTGATACGAGTTTCCTGTGTTTGGTTTTGTGTTTTGTTTTAATAGCATTACTTATCTTTACTGTCTAGCCATTGTAAACAGCTTTGTGGCACTAAGTTCTGATTAAGGAAACTACTTAATTCAGTTTCAGCTTTCTTCTGATATACTCAAGATGAGCTGACTCCCTGTAAGAGGAACCACTACAATAACTGAACCACTCACAGGAAACAGTGGTAACTATTGGCTTTGAAAGTTAAAGACATTTTGGAACTGGACCCTAATGCTAGAAAATGCTAAACAAGGTAGTAAATAAGGACTGTAGCATACTTGTTCTCAAGCAAATGGAATGACAGATGTTTGTTGCTACTAATAAACCCACTTACAAACCAGTAAATAAGATTCAGTCTAGTTCTGTCTAATTTTGGTGATTCTCAGCTGCTTAAATATCAGTTGAGAAGCAGGGAATTTTATGTGTTTGGATCAGTCATGAGAGTGGAGAAAACAGGAATGTTAATGACTACTGTGAGTTAATACTGAATTTAAAACCAAACAAGTGCTTTGAATAATAGCTTATGTTTTTACTAAGACCATGAACTTCAAAGCAATTCTTCCTACAGAGTTGGAGAGAGGCAAAAAGACGCTTATTTCTCTGTGAATCAAATACAATTTTAATTTAACTGCTGTTGCTTTTCATTGTGGCTTAATTGTTCAGAGAATGAAGTAATTAATACATTATTTTATTATCTTCACCTCTTAACCCAGGTAGAGCTTCAGATCTGTAGTTTCACTTTGCAAATGTAAGGTATCCAAAGTATTGGGGATGGAGGGATGTGGCTTTGCTTCCTTGTTATTCATCATCATTATAAAGCTGTTCTTTGGTGAGCTTCTGGTTGCAAGGCAACTGTAGCATTATTCCTGTGCATGGATGTTAAGCATTAACTTGCTCTTGCAGTTCAGTATTAAAGGAATCCCCATGGCCCCAAAACAGTGGGGTTTAATGTGAAGGACAGGTAAAGCTTTGGTGAGAACTTGAAGGTTGTGTTGCCTGCCAGCAGTGAAATAACTAAGGGACTCATTTTGAGATGAAATATTGGAAGGTCTAGCTTTTTTTGTTTGGAGCACAGGGCCTGTTCAAGGCATGCTTGAGGGCAAGACTTGAATAGTTTTCTTTCTTGTTTTTAATGCAGCTGTCTATGGAAGCTTGGCTTGAGGACAGCATGTTTATCTTCTGAGCCTTTTTGCTCCAAAAGGATCCCACCAAAAATCCAGAGAAATGTGTGGCATTCTTTTTGAATTCATGGCTTTAGGAAGATTGGGTAATTTTGGCCTATTTTTCATTATCACTTCTTAGGAATAGAAACCAAAGATAAAAAATAGTACTAATTTCCATAGCTATTCAAATATTTACTTAAGCAGTGGCTAATTATCCAGAAGGGGCCCAGCATGTCTTGAAAACAGTCAGCAGAGACATCTTAAGGTCCTTCAAAGTACAGCTTTGGTGCCTCATGTTAGCAAGGTCAACAGTAGTTGTAGACTTCTGTCTACCTTTTGTATTCAGCCTGTTACTGGCAGAGCCACGTCCTTTGTTCTGTGTGGTCTGCCTAGTCTTCAACTCAGTGCTTGTTGTTTTCATGTAGTCTTAGCATGGTTAACCTAATCTCACCTCAACCTAAGGTTTCAGAGACGCTTTTATAATGGAATTTAAGAAGGATGTGGACATAATATGGAAAAGTAATTGAGATGATAGTCAAATGAGAAGTAATTATTTTCATTTCTCATTGGAATCAAATACAAAAGTTAGAAGGTAAAATAAGTTGTTAAACCCAGGCTTGTAACTGCATGCTTTGGTGTATAAGAAGGCATTTTGGATATATTATAGCCTCTAACTTGAGTTTTCAGAGCTGTATGGATGAGTCCTTGACTTATCACATCAGTTTTTCTTCTTGGGTCTGGCCAAATAGTGTTGAACATGAAGATGAAACAACACATTTACCCAAATGTTGCACTCATTTGCACTGTTGGCGTCTGTCCTGGCAGTCAGGAATAGCTGTGGCTTGGGAGGAGATGTCTTACCTATTATACCAGTACACCACTGGTGTGGAGAGCTATAGCACCTGGCTTTGATCAGCCCCAGAAAAATAACCATACTTCATTTTCCTTACCTGAAGAGGCTCTATGGAAAATGAGCTATTCCTTTGCCATAAAGGAATTCTTGCCTTACAGTAAAGCAGCCATCAAAAGAGTTTAAAAGGACTATTGAACATTGACAGAAGGCAGAAAGTATGAAGAAAATTACTGTATTGAAAACAAGAAACTTAAAGGACTTTTTGTGTTGGTACCTGTTTTGTTTCTTTGATGTAAGCATGAGGTAGCATATACTTTTCTACTTTGGTGTGCTTTCTGCATTCAGTATCCACTGTCTTCAGCTGCATACAGCTCCCATTGTTTCCTATGGATGCTTGCATTCTTCTTTAAGACTAATTAATCCAAAATTAAGTTGGGAAGAAAAAAATCACTTTCCCAAACACAGTATTTCTTCATATTCTCAGTTGCTGTATTTAGCCTAATTTGTCTTGACATTGCAGCTGTGCTGTCCTTTGTGTTGCACAATCTTTGGAGTTCTGTTTCATTAAGAATGGAACTAAAGAATTTGGGGAAGGGGAGGGAAGAAGTGCTAGACTGTTAGAAGTTAATTTGCCGTAAACAAAAATGTTGAGAACAGATTACCAAAGCTATGAAGTGACATGAAATGCTTGTTCAGTTTCACACTTGTGAGAAATAAGTCATTAAAGCTGTGTGCACATGAAATAGATGTTTGGTTACAGCTGCTGGAAAGAGTTTGTTCTTACTGGTATATAGAGATGAATAGAGGAAAATGCTTAGAAGGTTAGGAATTGATCTCTAGGCTCCAAAAAATGCTTAAAGTAGCTCTACTCTCTCTTCAGAACAGCTTCTTATATTCTGTCTGTCCTGCCCAGTTGCTGTATCTAAACTGTACTGCAGGTTAGAAAATGCATGTTTGCACTGTGCTTTTGAGGGTTCTCATCTTTATAAAATAGGAAAAGCTAATTCTGAGTGATGAAGATGCTTAAATCTTGATGTTGAACTTCCCTGATCATTGCAACCCAGTTCCTTTCATCCACTATATTCTACTTACTGTTTTTTCCTCAGTACTGGGAAATGTGTTATGTTTGCCATTAATAAAAGCCTCAGCTCTGACTTGAAGTGCTTACATGTTGTGGTTACATCTTCCTCTGCAGCTGTGAGAGGTAAAACTGAAACCTAAAGGATCAAACCAGAAAGCAATTTGATTAAATCACTTGTCTTGATTTGAATTATTTTGAAGGCATGGTTCATGACCTCTAATGCCATGGACAAAACACATTTCTTGCTCAGTATCTTCTAATACATTCTATTTCTTCTTTTTTAATGGGGGATTAGCATGTCTGTGCATTGCCTTGGAAGACTAATGTGAGCTGTGCTACCTGCTCAGACCAATTCCAGATGGGAAGGCCACCCAGGAGGCATCTTGCCCCAAACCAGTCAAGCTCTTAACTAGTTTCTCAGCAGTGCAACAAGCGCACAGAAGACTTCAGGTCTGGTAGGCAGATGTAGCTAAAGCTGAAAGAAACTAGAAACAAGAAACTAGGTTGATCTGGTTTCTGTAACAGGCAGAAAATCTGGGGGGTCACAGTATGGAGGAAGCTGCATTAGTCAAGGAAATGGGCTCTGCCAGAAGCTCAGTAAGAACACTGGTTTATTTGGTTATTGCTTATACCCCAAAAGAGAATAACTTCACTTTGGGATTGTTTTCTCCAGCAAGAGGAGGCTGGGAGGAGCAGTGGGCAAGCCTTTACTCTGAAGCTGGAAATGCATCCCCCCATAGGGTGTGTCTGCCTCTGACAGGGCTTGTTTTCAAGTGCTGGCTCCCAGCTGTTGCAGATGGCTGGAGAATGGCAGCAACCAAGATGACTTTCCCTGATATCCATTTAGCCGAGACATTGATAGTTGACTGCTGAGTTGTCTACATAGAATAGTTATGCTATCTTTATAGACTGCCTCAGCTTCAAGTTTTAAATGAGTTTGCAGGATAATGTTCCATGACAAAGTACAGGGGCCTGCTCTGAACAGGCTGTTTCAAAACCCTGAGGTCTCAGGCAAAGATTTTCATGAATTGCTAATTGTCTTCAGAGCAGAGGAGCTGTGTTTTTATCTATGTGGCCATAAATGGCCTTTTAAGAGATGACTTAAGTGAAGTGACTGTAGTTCTGCCACTGAGAGTTGTTTGGTCTGCACTTGAATTGCTGAAGATGTCACCCAAGTGTCCTTAACAAGGTTTATTCATCATTTGCCACTCTCCTCTTGGTTGAAAATGGGTGACTTCAGCCACAATCTCTGAAAATTCTGTCTTTGTAATCTTTATGTGCTGAAGGAGTGTAGCAGGCTTTCTGGTCTGCAGTTGTTCTGGTTGTTTCCCATATCTATATTATATATATATATATACACCCATGAAAATTATCTTCCTTTTCAGCCATAGATAAATATGGACATTTATGGACACCTAGTTCTAGTTCATCATATTTTTTTAAGGAGAAATTAAAAAAAATCAATGCCATAGTAAAGATAAGAGAAAAGCTAGTCCAGCAAAGCTTGGTGCATTCCCTATTGTTTATCTCTTAGAAGAAAACATGGAAAATGATAGGGGGTAAATAAATCTGTTACTACTGCTTTTCCTTCTTTCTCTCCCCCAAGACAAACTCTAAGGCAAGTGCTCCTTCATTTCTATAGTTGCTGTGGTTTTCAGGCAGAGCTTCAATCTGCATTACCAAGCTTTCTGGCAGCTTGAGGTAGCAATCAGTCATTCCTATGTGATGTGGACAGATAACTGAGACATAAGTGGAAACTGCTGATGGAGCTGAGTAATGCTCCAGAGCAGAGTAAATTGTTAGCAGGACTGAGTTGGGAGCAGGGATGTGTAACAGGGATAGCATGGAGGAACTGGGGCTAGTGTACACCCTGTGGGTGTTTGGGCAGGCTGCAGAGAAGTAAGATGCTGTAAAACTTCAGTGCTCTCCAAGCAAAGTCTCTTACCTTTTCAGCTGGTGCTGCCCTGTGCTGGCTGAGCTTTGTTGCCATGCAACATGGGGAGAGAGACTGTGTGACTGGCACAGATTAGTTTAGCAGAGAACTAAATTCTTCTCCAAGGCTCTATATAAGAGGCTTAGAGATTCCTGCCATGAGGAAACAAACAAAATGCAAGGCAGCCTGTTCTCAGATGATTTTTTGATCATTGGCTTTATTATGCTGTTATGACAGAATCTAGGAGTTGCATGAATCAACAGTAGAAAAGGCAAGGAGTTAGGAGGTCTGTTAATCTTCTATCATCTGCCAGCTGTCCAGTGAAAACACTCTTTTGTGTGGTGTTAGGAGGTCTGGATTAGTCATTTAACACCTGCAGGCAAAAATGTTGTACAAGAACATGTGAAAATCATTAGAGCCAAACTGTCCTGACGTGTGTGATTGGAAAAAGCAGACAGCATAAGAATGGAATTAGATGGATTCAGCTGGAGCTTGCACATCTTTGTAAGAATGCAGCTGACACAGCTCAGACCAACAGCTAAGCAAGGAGCAAATCCTGAAGAGGCATTTGCATGCTTTGAGTTTGGATCCAAATGGCATGGGAAGACCCAAGTTTCTGGGAGGCTGAAGCATTCATGGTGCTGAGTGAATTAGAATAGGATAATAGCTCTGTCATTAATAGATTTAGATATTAACTAGGCATGTTTGTGATTAAAAAGCATTGTCTCAAGTTCTCTGCAATTTAAAAGTAATCTCATATTGTATACTGGCAACCTAGAAGCTGAAGTAAATCCTAACTACACAAACCATTTAAATACTTGATTGATATTTTTAGCATATATGGTTCTCTGAGGAATACTTATTTGAAAAAGGAAAGTGTTGAGTTAACTTCAGAAAACAAATATGGCAAAGGTAGATATTCTAGCAGGGGTGATCTAGCAAATGCCTTCAGTTTACTCCTTAAAATTTAATTTTTTTAAAGGTGTTAAGTCTGGCTTGGGTTTTTAAACATTTTTTATTAAAATAAAGCAAAAAGAATTGAAGATTGAAATAAAAGTTTCATCCTGAGACTTCCTTTAGTTTTATTTATTTTATCTTGAAACTCTTAAAATAAGGAATTGATAATAGAAAAGGATAACTGAAAATAGAAATATCTTTTTAGTTAGAGCAATGCTTATGGATGCTAATAAAGATATTTACTGTATTATATGTAAAAAGTAACACCAGCAAAAACTCTTCATCTAGTAGTTCTTTTAATGTGAAGTGCCCAAGATGGTAAGTTAATTGGATAAAAATAGCCTTGTCTACCTTACCAAACACACTGGTAATAATCAGAACTGATAATCAGCACTGGTCTTAGCACAGATGTACTGGGTGGTGTAATGAAACACTTTGCATTCCTTTTTCTGTCCGTAAAAAAAAAGTGACTTCCATTTTAGGGTCAAATTATCTCTTTCTGATAACTAGTCTCTTGCAGAAAAATAAACATGTCTGAGCCTAATTGATCCTTTAACCTTAGGGTTTCTGGAGATATAATCCTTGCTGCCTTGGTGTCTGAGTTCACAAACAAGGTGAAGCTTTTTTTACAACCTCAGAAGTTCAAAAGCTGTACAGCAATCATAGTTCTGAATTCTTCGTAATAAGCAGAGAGGTTTGGAACCCTTATCACCAATGTAGTATGTTGGTGGTATGGTGGGTTTTTGGGGTTTGGTTTTGATTTTTGGTTTGTTGTTTGTTTTTTACTTTGTAGACCACTAAAGCATTCCTTCCCAAGATGCTGGAAATGAATCATGGACATATCGTGACAGTTGCAAGTTCCTTGGGACTGTTCAGTACTGCTGGAGTAGAGGTTTGTTAGACTAGAATTAATAATACATTTCTTAGGATAAGATTTTTTTGTATTATCAGCTGGAGAAAATGAAGTCAAATCTTCAAAGATACTTGGAAGCTGTGGTGTTGAGCACCATTATCACCACGTGATGCCCTGTGAGTGGGAACCACAGGACTTGGGCAGCCACCTCATTCCCCTGCTTTGCAGGTGGGCTTGTCACCTACCTACTCCTGGCAAGATTTTCAGTGCTAAGCTTGAAGCTGAAGGCAAAATTATCAAAGTAATGTTTTCTGTTTCTGTGAGGAACTGGCTGCCAGCCCTCCTTCCAGAATATATGGCTCACCTGCTTTACTGGGCTCCCAGTTATAAGCATTAGGTTTGTTTGGTTGCTGGCAGCTGTTTGGGAACACCAGTTTGGGAGACTTGTTTGGTACATAAAACTAGGTTAGTATTAGAGCCCATTATCTTGGGGTTTGGGTCATTAGCACAAATGCAAGTGTGAACAGAAAACATTGCTAGTGAAAACTAATTAATGTGTCTAATGGAATATTGGCCATATGACCCCATAAGCACAAGCTTCTTTGCATGTAGGTAAGCTTTAGTCCAGGGCCTTAAACTGCAGTGTTTCATGATAGAAGTTAATGAAGCTAGTGTAAATTAAGGCTTTTTAGAGTATTTACTGTCTTGAGAAAACTAGAAAGAATTCCCTAGACTATGATATGACCACTAGCAGAGACTTGAATGTTACTGCTATCTGTGCAATTAGTTTGTAATGTTGATGAACTTAATATTTTTATGACATATCCAAGCTATATGCTCTTCTGAAAATTAAATAATGCTCAAAATCTCCATTTTCTGTTGAAACTAACCTTGAAAATAAAGCATTTAAGATTTGACACCTATGCCTTGCCAACTCTCCAAGCCTTTTCAAACCTGACCCAAGGTAGTGTTAGGTATCTCAGTCCTTTGTTGTTCATGTTAAGCAAACTGGTAATCTGAGTAACTTGCCATGTGAGCTTGCCTGATTCAAAGATTTGAATCCAAGGTAATATGCTCCTGTAGTCAGCTTTCCTGATTCTGTATTGATTGTCTCAAAAGTAAAGTGATAAGTTGATGTGATGCTCTATTCAGTGGGTGGCTTTTATGGTTGCTTTGAAACTCTGTGCAGAGTCACTTCAGAAATACTTTGGCTTTAAACACAATTCATATCTGTCCTTTCTAAGTTGCCTTTTGTTTTATTTTGTTCATTATCAACACAGGATTATTGTGCCAGCAAATTTGGAGCTGTAGGTTTCCATGAGTCTTTGAGCCATGAATTGAAGGCTGCTGAAAAGGATGGAATCAAAACAACTTTAGTCTGCCCTTATCTTGTAGATACAGGAATGTTTAGAGGATGCAGGATCAGGTGAGTAAAATTCCCCTCTGTTCTCTTTGTAGTGTCATAAAAGTACTTGAAGGTAACTATACTGTTACCATAAAAATAAAAGCAAGATATCTGCTTTAATATGTTGATGGTAAACCCAAAAAACAGTCTCTGAATTCACTGTCTTCTTTTCCTTTTGTACTTGGGCAACACAAATTTTGAGCTATAGTCTTTGTAACTTAATAGTGAATAAAAATAATAGAAGTCTTTGTCCCTTCTGAGGCATTCCAAGGAAAGTGAGTTCATGAACTCTTCACTGAGGTCTGCAGTCCTTTATGTATCTTATTAATCTATCTTAATCAAACATTTCAGAAAAGAAATTGAGCCTTTCCTTCCACCCTTGAAACCAGAATACTGTGTGAAGCAGGCTATGAGAGCTATCCTCACAGACCAGCCCATGATCTGCACACCTCGCCTCATGTATATGGTCACCTTCATGAAAAGGTAAGAGCTCAAGAGCCACTACCTTGGCAGTACAGTCTGCAGGCTACTAGTAAAATACATGAGCCTGTCCACTTTTGGGATATAAATACCCTCCCACTCACATAGGTGCAGTTTTGTTAGAATTCGTAAGTCTCTTGGCTTGCATGAGTGTAGGTTACCTGCCTGGGAAGCTCCACAAAACTGAGATCTCATGTATTATACATCCTTAGTTTAACCTTCTGGTATCTTCTATCCTCCTTAGTTTCCTATTTTCTTTGCATCAGACTTTTTATTTCCATTGTTTGGGTTCCTTTTTAGGAATGGGGCATGATGCAACTTCCAGCAAAGGAACCTCTAGCTGTTTGTCTCTAGAATCAGTGTGTAGGAGACCTTACCTGCAGATTCTCTAGAACTTGCACAGATATGGTAGATAAACTGAAAATCTGTACATACAGAACCAATTTTCAGAGTCTAAGCTTGGAGGAAGGGCTATTTAAAGGAATCACCTCCTTTGTTCTGTCTAACACGCCACAGTTCTTGGATGGGAAAGCTGTTTAATCTATAACCAGGCTAACATTTCAGTGGTGTGCAGAGTAGTACAAGGGTTGGCTCAATTCCACTGGTGCAACATCACTTGCATTCTAATTTACAGAGAACAGATTTACAGCTGTCTGTGTTACTGGTTTAAATCTGTAGTGTTTAGGAGGAACCTTTAAAATACAACATCTTGTTTTCCTTTGGTGAGAGTTGGTTAAAACTGAGAACCTTGGTGATTTTTATTCCACTTGCAAGGCAGTAGTTCTTCTCTCCCTCAAGTCTCTTATGGTGGACAGGCTCACCAAAGACTAGAGGAACCTTTGCTGCTCACCTCCTTCCTGGAAAAAAGAGTACATATGTGTCTCTTCAGCCAACAGATCAAGTCCACTGTCAGCATCTTTAAGAGCTAGCTTCATCAACCAGAAGCTTGGAGGGTGCTTCAGTGCTCTGTGCACAAGCAGTGCCTCATGCAGCAGAAGTCACATCAAAGGCCCTTCGGGTTGTCTTGGTTCAACACTTTCCCTTCCAACAGGGAGATCAAAGCTTCTGCATAATCCATGCCCCAGGCAGCAGCACTTAGATCAAAGGCCCTCCAGTCCCTACTGCACAAGCAGTGCTACTTGCAGTGAGGACACCTGTACCAGTGACATCTACTTCTCAGTGCTTCAGTGATCATTACCCCAATGGCTAGATTCTGTGCACTGCTTTCCATTGAATGAGTGTCTGCTACTCTTTCCAGGGGCTGAGAAAATCCCATCTTAGTCTGTCAGTAGAGCCCCGGAGTACTACACTTGAAATAAAAGTAATGTTTTGTGTATGTGGGAAGGAGGGGAGGGTCTGTAGCCAGGTATCCATCACATAGCCACCTCTTGGAATTTTCTCTGGAGAGGGGGGAAAAAAGGAAATTGCTCTCTTTACTTCTGACCTCTCTTTTTGAGGATGGATGATTGAGTTCAGAATGTAAGTCAAGGTTGTTAGACATCTGGTGATCAAAGAATGGCATTAACAGTAATCCCACATTAAAGAATATCTTAAATGTCTGATGACCTCTGCTGATGTGGCTTTGAGCAGATGCTTTGCTTTTATTAGGCCTTCTGTGATGCCCTTGCCCTCCCCTTTCCCCTGCCCCCCTTCCTCTTTAAAACAAGCTGTCACACTGCTTGTGAAGAAGCAGCAGAAAATCTAGGCATGTAAGTAGGTAGCTTCTTCCTCCTTTCTGCTTGCCTGTGTGGTTAGGACTCTGAAATTTCAGTTGTCTAAGTATCCTTGTGAAATAAAAATCCTTTAAGAAGCTTCTCCAATAGCTATTATATTGCTTTTAAGGCGACCAAGTGCACAGTGTAAGCAGAGGTTTTTGGGTTCTACTGTCTTCTAACAGTTCTATAACCTCTTTTCCCCCCCCAGTATTCTGCCCTTTGAAGCAGTTGTATGCATGTACAGATTTTTGGGAGCAGACAAGTGCATGTACCCTTTCATCGCTCAAAGGAAACAGGCTACAAACAACAATGAAGCCAAAAATGGGATTTAAGACTTCTTTGGATGGACTAATGTGTATATAGGTGAATATGATAATGTTACCTGACTGAACTGCAAAGTGCACTTGCATCTAACAGATGCAAAGGTCAACATCTTACCTGTGGCATTCTCTTGGGTCCTAAACCTGTGTATTGAACACTAAAAATCAATGAGGTTTTTTTTTTATATAGTGTAAATAAAAGTGACTAGAGTACTTGGAAAATGTGGGAGGTAATCAAAGTGAATCTACAATGTAGCTGCCACTATTGTCCTTTAGACTATCACTGTATGTACAGTAAACTAGTCCTACTACTTCTTGTAGAGATGCACTGTGTGCTATCTCTTCCTCAGCCTGCCAAGGCTTCTAAGAGCTGTCTCCAACCAGAAGATGCAATGTTTCAGAAATTGTCTTTCCCTGTCTTATTTGGGAAGGGGGAGAGAGGGAAGTATTTAAAGCTCATGGCCTTTTAGCAAATCCAAGGACAGTTTCTGAATGCATCTCTTCACTCATTCAACTCAAGCTTTCTGAAGGACATGTGGCCAAATGGTGATGTAAATCTTTTGTAGCAACTGCTTGTGCTCTATTTAAACAGAGTTAAAAAGAAAATTATAAATCTCTGCTGATTCAAAGGCAAGTGAATGTCTCAAATACTCTCAGAGCAAACTTGTACTGGGCATCTGGTTTTCTAGGAATGCAGTCAATGATTTAAATTGATTTTTTTTCAAAGTCACTTGATTTGAAATATGCTCTCTTCTGTTTCCCTCTGTATGTCAGAGTCCAATCTACTCTTATGGACTATGTTTCTTTTCTTCCTACTCATTCTTACTTCTGACAGGGTTCTCTTACCCCCTGAGGAAGCTGTTGTATTAAATTTCTCTTACTGGACTTGTGCCTGAAAGACAAAGCAACTCAGCTGAAATACAAACTGTTTATGTAAGTGCTGGTCATATGCCAATTATTAGCAAAGGAAAAATAGAATCATGCCTGATGCAACTCTACATGCAGAATAAATAAGATTGTAAAGATTTTTTTGGTGAGTTGTACTGGCACTGTAGAACAGCAAATGACATTTTTACAGTATTTTTTTGTAAAGCGAACAATTTTGTGCCTTGAATTTGGTAATCTGTACTAGTGACACATTGTAAAAGTGAACTTCTACCTCTGTATCTTAATGTATACCATCCACTTGTAAACTACTATGGGACAAATTGTCATTACTTTTTTTAGAATGTCTTGTTAAATAGTGACCAATGCCTGTGGTTATTAAAGTGAGCCATCTTTTCCTTAAAACAGTGTTTGGAATGCTTCCTTTAAAGACTAAACTGATGCAGGCTACTTGTGCCTGTTGCATAGCTCTTGAGTATCAATACAGTTCAAATATTTATTGCTCAATTCCTGTGTCCACTTTGTCAGCTCCATGGTTTACAGTGTAATCTCTTCAATCTGTTGGTAAGTACTGTGAAATTAGGCGCTCTCTACTTTCTCAACTCATCAATTGATTGACTAGTTAAAGAGCTTTTGAAGAATATTCATTTTGATTTTCTATGAAGCTTTGTTTAGATCTACATAAAAATGGCCTGGTGTGGATGCAGCTGTAATGAATTAAAAAGGAAATGTAGTCTCAGTACAACTGCAGTTATTACTACATGTGTATATATATATCATACATATAAAATGAAAAAAGATCAGTATCTGTGTAGAATAGTGTTAACTCTAAGCCTGTTTAGAAATTAATCTAAAGTAGAAGAAACTGTTTATATTAAACCTTACTACAAATTCCATTTTCTTTTGAAAAAGCCTCTTGACTTTCCCAGGACCAAATTAATTCCTGTGTTCTTACAGCAAAGTCACCAAGGGCAAGAACAGCAAATTTCAAATTTGATATATGGATATTCAAGACACTTTTTAGCCTGACAAAATGAAGCTGACTAGTAATGCAAAGTTTTTATAAAGCATTATGCAAATTTACAATGGTTACAGACTTACTTAAAAAATAAAGTTGNTTCTGTTAGCATCATTTTAATGCACATTTGTTTTTCTAAGATGTCACAACCTGTACTCTTGTCTCAGACTAAGAAGCAACATTTCAAATTTGATATATGGATATTCAAGACGCTTTTTAGCCTGACAAAAAAGCTGACTAGTAATGCAAAGTTTCTATAAAGCATTATGCAAATTTACGATGGTTACAGACTTACTTAAAAAATAAAGTTGCAGAGCTTGTAGGCTTCTACTTCAATTATTGAATATGTTGTCATCCTGATTTTTCTGACTTTAAGACCATTCCACAAATAATCATAGTCCGTCTAGGACAAGAGGAAATGGCTGTAAGTTGCACCAGGGGAGGTTTAGATTGGATATTAGGAAGAATTTCTTCCCCAAGAGGGTTGTAAGACATTGGACCATGCTGCCCAGGGAGGTGGGCATCAATTAAAGAATGAAGTTAACAGACCACAGTGGTTCTAAAAGTCTGCTTCTGTGCAAGAGTTTAATGCCTAGAAAGGCATTAACTTAACCTCTGAATTGGATTCCTAATTTTTCTTCATATCTCTGAGTAGACAAGTTCTAAGCATCTGCTCAACACAACCAGATGATCATGACACAAACAGTAATCCGGTAAGTATTTAGCTTCAAAGTCTGTTTCTCTCTCTTAATGCTTTAAACCCACATTTTCCAAACACAGAAGCTTTGAGGTTCTGCTCAGTTTTCCATTGCTGCCAAGTCATACCCCAGAGGTATGAACACAAACAGGAAATAAAGCTTATCCCAGAGAGAAGGTCTTTGAACAACCCCTGGAACAGCAGGTTGATGAGGGCACCTGATTTAAGTCTTACCTTGTCATGAAGCTCCTAACCCTAGATTCCAGGTGTTTAGTCACACAGCTGCTCCTCTCCCTTGCCAAAAAAAAAAAAGGAAGCTGGGAAATCTAGGAATGGTCTCCAACCAAGTTAGAAATAGTTCAAAAACCTAGGATCCTAATTAGCCTATCATGTTTCAACCTGGTCTTTAAATAGTGGTTTATGTAATGGCAGAAATATGGCTTTATCATGCCATCAAAGAAATGAAGACATTCATCCTGACTTTATTTAAATGTAGTTTAAGTGGACAACCCAAATATTTAAAGTAACTTTTGAAGTCACATTCCAGCTTGCATACTTATCTGCTTAATGCTGACAATATACAAACAATTTATCCCCCACAAAAAAAAGCTCGTGAGCTCAATGATGAATGACCAAGTTGTTTGTTTGTGTGTGTTTGTGCATGAGTTAAATTGGCAGGATCTTTGTTTCACTCTTCCTAAGCACAGCAATTGTAGCTCTTAGCCAAGGAGCTGCAATGTAGCCTGAAAAAAAATGGAATCTTACAACCCATCCCTGTCCATACAGGCTGACCAAACTGCCTTCAAATTTCTTCTGACTGAAACCAGTTTGGCAAACAATGGGCCTGGCACAGTGTCTATGGATAGCTGGAGCCCTTCTTGCCTGAGCCAATTACCCGTAAAAGCTGCTGCAGAAGTGGGATGTAGGGAATGGCTAGAGCTGAGCTGTTAGGAAAAGCTGGTAGCTGTATCCAGGGATGGATTTTTAGTGGGAGAGGAAGAATAGGGTACTGAGCTGGCTCTAGGCTTCTTCCCTCCATACCCTGTGCTAGCACAGTGTCCTGCTCACGTGTTGCAGCTGCAGCCGTCCATAGTCCTGAGCTCATCCATCAGGGCTCATCTACACCCAGCTCTACTTCCAAGTTATTCTGGAATGACTACATTTAAAGTGTGTACCTGTGTGTGTACCCTTATATTTTGCAACAAGCATAAACTGTTTTGAGCGAACTTAAACAAGAACAATGCTCAGGACTAGGCAGTGCATTTGGAATGCCTGTCGTGGTCTCCTCTCCATCAACTGTCATGTCTAAACAAGCCCTTAGGAGAGGATTACAAACTTTCATTGAGCTGTGTCCACTTAAGCTATGGATAAGCAAAAATAGCTTAAAATTGTCCTGTTTTCCGAACATTTTGATCCACTATTTAGAGCAAACCTTACTGAATACAAGTTAGGTCTTTATCCATGTCAGTAGTTAACAGGCAGGCAGCAGTGTGCCACGGTGATTAGGATGTTAGGTTTTCCTGCCATGCTGAGAGCTAGGAATACTGCCCTTTCCAGCTGTTTTAGAAAGGAGCTCCTAGCTAGTTAAACCTCTGGCATGTAGTGTGAGGAGTTTCATGTCAAGAGCAGGATTGGAGGAGAGGGTGGAATGAAGGTCTCCCAAATCTCCCCAGATCAAGCTAGCATCAGTGCTCTCCCTTTTATGGATGTCTACTCTGAGGTTTCATCACCCGTGCTTGTGTTTTACTCCTACCAGTTCACTCTGGTAGCAGCAGTGGGAGCCCTGATGCAGATATGGCTCCAAGGGACCAGTGTTTCCTCAAGGCCTTTGCTTTCCCAGGACTTGCCTGTGAACTGCAGTGCTTGAAATGCTGAGGGTTGCCAGCTTCTTCTCCAGCAAGTGGTGGGAAATAAGAGTGAGGCAGAGGAGACCAAGGCTTCCAGTGGAAGGATCATCAACTAGAACAGTCCAGCAAAAACACAGATGCATGGATTTTTCTCATCTTTCACTTGTATCTACAATCCAAGCAAGCTGATATGAGATGCCAGCTTCTCTCTGCTTGCAGTGACTCAGAATAGAAAACAAACAATTGCTCTCTAGAGTTTCTTTCTGAACTGACAGAAGCAATCACTTCTCTGGATCTGTAACTAACAACTTTGACATTTAAAAATGTGACTTACATCTCTTAGCATGTGCAAAATAAGGCACTTTGTCCATCTCAGGGCTAAACTGGGAACTTCTGAAGAGCACCAAAGTGGTTCTGAAAATGCAGGGTGTTTCAGTGGCAGTTCAGTCTGGCTTAGGCTTCTTTTACATCTTTATTTTTTGTAGCAAACTAGGACAAATGAAGGAGTTAGAAGATGTGTAATTGTCCTTTCTAGACAGGGGGACAAACTTAAGCCCTCTACAGTAAAGCCAGGTCTATGAAGAGGTTATAAGCTTTAGGTGTAAGTTTTTAAACATAATTTGAACTCTATTTTATTATGGAATCCTTATTTATAGGCAAGTACTTCTGAGCCACAGCTGTTGGTGAGATGGTGTTTTCTCAAGGAAATAATTAATTTCTCCTTTCCTGCAAGAGAACAATAGTTCACTTTCACCAATTGATTGTCCAGCTCAGGCTGGGGCTGGGATTAGGGCATGAACTGGAAAAAAAGTTATGCCCAAGTTCTCCATTCCTGGAAAAGACACAAGATTTTAGTTGAAATTAGTAAGTACTTGGAGGTAAGTGCTCCCAGAGTCTCAAAAAAGCATCTTTTAACTTTCTTTAGCTTTCTGCTGTTATGAATATTTGCAGTCCCCTCTGAAGGTTCTCGTCTGAAGACCTCCAGCATCTAATAAGAGCAGTCAGGTGAGCCAAGGTAGCCTCTTTTTACTGAAAAGGCAAAACTGCACACGAAATTCCACAACCCTTGAGCAAGTGGAACCCAAGTTCCTCCCCCCAAAAATGCATATTTTCATTTTTGCCTTCCTCCTGATGCTTGAGTGATCAGATGTGGAGATGCTGTCAGTATTCCTGGGATTCACCTTGGAAGCTGAGCCTTTGTTACTAAATATTTGGAATCAGACCTAAAATTATTCTCTCCCTAGGGCCTCATAACACAATCTGCTGCCTTAAAAATTCTTACACAGAACAGCCTGTGGGACAAGGATGGCTGGGAAGTGGAGAAACTAATACAGCACTCAGGGCCAGAGGGAGCAAGGCAGAGCAAAAGCTGAAGCCCCACTGGGAAATTCATTAACCGCAGCTCCTACAGCTGCTGGAACTTCCTGTTCTGTCACTGTCTGGAGTTTTTCCTCGAGTCCCACTCCCTGAAGACAATTCCAGTGTCATGCTCAGGATTATGCAGTTTCTCACTTGCTGCATCCTCTCCCTGCTGGGGGTGACAAGTCTGACCCTGGGGAGGGCCAGGAACCAAAGCACATGGGCGATGGGAGAGCTTTCTGTCTGTCCTGTCATTCTCACAGAGGGAAAAGGGAAGTTATTTACCATCAGCTTTGTGCTTTTGCTTTTCTCCAAACCTACATTGAGAAGTTTCAAGTGCCCACAACTAAATGGGAGAGACAGCTGCTGTTTCCAGGCTGGCCCACTGTCATGGTTTAGCCTCCCCAGCTGACCAAATCATGCAGCCACTGGCAGATTTCTTCCCATCTCCAGTGGGATTAGACAAATTGGTGACTTTTCACCTGGTGTCCCAGGAAAGGGTCCTATTGCCATTCTGCCATATGGCTTGGCCTGTCCCATGCCAGTGCTGAAGTCCCTGGCTCACAGAAACCTAGCTGTGAGCTCAGGCTGCAGCTCTCCAGCCAAGCAGAAGGCGTAGAGAAGGACAACTGAGAGGCAAAGCACAGGAAGGCATGAAGGCTTGCAGGAGACCCTCCTTAAACAGTGCTGTGTAGCAGTACTGTGTCTCCAGCCATGAAATCACTCCCTGCTGTGCTTCCAAGTGTTCCACTAGATTGTTCAGGCTTCAGATTCCTGATATTTGGATCTCAGATGGTTTGCATGTTGTCTTAACTACTGGATCATCTTGCTTCTTTGCAAATCCTTGTTGCACAAGTACCTCTGCCTTCCTCACTCTTCTGTGTTAGAGCAAACCACCAATTTTCATCCTGGTCTAAATCTTTGAGTGTGCAGTTTACCTGATTTGGTCACATCACTTATCTACTAGATCTCCTTCACGTATCAGATCTGTAGATGTCTAAGCAGTGAGTGAGCTGGCACAGAGCTGCGGTTATTGGGAAACACATGCAAGGCAAACTGGCATTTTAACAGAAAGCTCAAACACAGAGAAACAGAGTTTTATAGCTGTCTACCAGCAGATCCAGCATACACACACAAAGCCCTCTAGTTCCAAAGCTGTATGCTGAATGGACTTTCAGCCAGGTGTTTCCACTTTAATTTGATCCCAGGCATTCCTAGAGGTGACGTAAGATCCAGATCCACAAGGTAATAATGAAGTCAAGAGCTGAAAAATTATCAAGGCCTAATCTGGCAATTTAGTCCCTTGTAAATCATTGTGGTTAGTTATTGCAGGGCCTTTCTTACCAACCAAGTTCTCTTGAGACTTTGCATTAACTTCACCACCTGTTGGACTGTCAAAGAGATAAATTTCCTTGAAGGGAATCTTCCACTCCTGACTTTATTTATGTCAGGGAGGGGGAAGAGGAGAGATTGACTGGGAAACTTCAATGGCAAGGGCCTGCATATGCTGAATCAGGGAGGGATGCAAGTCATCTAATCTGTTTGATATTACACATAAGATACCAAAAGGAAACCTATAGGATTAAGAAATTCTTCTGGCCTGTTTGCTGGAT
This sequence comes from Bucco capensis, assembly GCA_013396975.1. Lineage (NCBI taxonomy): Eukaryota > Metazoa > Chordata > Aves > Piciformes > Bucconidae > Bucco > Bucco capensis. The sequence goes on from VWZO01015710.1 coordinate 78,752, forward strand.
GGAAAGCTCTAATGAAATGTGGATAATTTGTTCTTTTCTCTCTTTTCTTTTCTTTTCTTTTCTTTTCTTTTCTTTTCTTTTCTTTTCTTTTCTTTTCTTTTCTTTTCTTTTCTTTTCTTTTCTTTTCTTTTCTTTTCTTTTCTTTTCTTTTCTTTTCTTTTCTTTTCTTTTCTTTTCTTTTCTTTTCTTTTCTTTTTCCTTTTCTTTTCCTTTTCCTTTTCTTTCCTCTGATCCAAGAGTCAAAAGATCACTTCAGAGTCATTCTGTAATCTATTGCTGCATGGCTTCCAGAGCACCTGTGCACTCACTATCCCAATGGCTAATACCCAAATAGTGTATCAGTGAGTTTTAAAAGCTCTTCTATTGGGAGATTAACAAAAAAACCCAGAATGTTAAAATAGCTCAGTGACCTGGACCCTGCAGCTAGCTGCCTGGGCTACAAGTTGCATCTGATAACTTGTAGGCTCTGAGTTGGGTTAGTGAATTGAGTAGCTTGTGTCTTCACAAGCAAAAATACTTTCACAAGCTCAAGCTTGAGGATTCTACACAAAGCACAAGCTCAAATTGCTGCTCAGGCTCTTTCTTTCTTTCTTTTAGGAAAGCCCTTTGAAACATTTGAAACTTGAGTGGATGAGAAGAATAAAAGAGTGATTTTAGGGTTTAAATCTGTTCTTTTCCAGCACACACCAGTTACTTTTGACTGTATTTTCAGTTTGAAATGACATAGCTTATAGAGTGGGTTTTGTAGAGAGGTTCCAGGAATGGACACAAATATACACATCATGAAACTCTCATCCTTACCTGCTCTCATTCAGTAGCCTGAACCTGCATCCAGACCACTTGACTTATTCTGTGTCAAAGCTGTCCACCTGGCAAGCACTTTGCTACTGCCTCTAGCAGTTCTGCACCTATTTGTCCTAGGTGATACCACAGCCAACCCAACCAATTGATGCTGCCTCTTGCCACAAGGCAAGGAAACAACTTCCACACCTTCTTAACCCCATCAGTGTTCCTGACCATGCAATGCAAGCAGGCTAAAGAAACCTTTTGCCTGAATTTACACCAAGTATCTCTTGTTTTATTATTCTGTACTTTTCAAGCCCACTGATGTAGTGGAGGGGAGGCTGTGCCTCCACTGGCTCAAGAGCAGGAAGCTCCTGGTTCCTCCAGGCTAATTTAATGTGCCAGCACCCTGAGAATAACAAACAAGCTGCTCTTTATCATCAGTGGTTCTTCTAAGATTTATGAGAAGGTGCAGGGTTGGGGAGGGGACATCCTTTCAGCTATGGAGAAGATCTGTATTCAGAGAGATGTAAACTATGGAACAGGTTGATGGGGAGGAACTGGCAGAGCTCTGGAAAGTACCATAAACAAAGCTAGGAATAAAAGTGCATCTTAAGGAACTGGATAAAGTAGATAAGATGGTATAGAGTTAAGGGAGTACTCAGGATGTTATTCAGAGATGTTTCTTTTCAGCATGTGAATTTTGTATGCTCTTTATGTTCAATTTTACAGTGGGCAGTGCCAGAACAGAGGTTTTCAGCACTGGTCTCATTATCCCCACTGGAAAATTGAGGAGGAGGTGGGAATCAGAGCCAGATCCCTAAGCCACATCTTTTGAGGGCACTGGAAATATCTCCATGTGGGTGAAAGCCTCTCTAGGCTCTCTGGGAGCACAAGGTCAATCAAGCTGTCGGTGAGAATATACTCAATATCCTTCCTAACACCCACTGGCATTTCTGGAAAAGACTGAGAACTTTCAGCCTACAGCCCAGAAGACCTCAGTAAAATTCATTACATTACTCTTGGTTATATTAATGTTACCCTTTCTTTGACCTAAACTTTAGCCAAATGTGTGGAGCTGCAGGTGTTGCAGGGGAAACTGAAGATGGAGTCAGCTGTCTCTCTGAGGCAATCCTGTTTACTCACACAAAAGGTCAGCAACTATGCTTTCCCTGGAGGTCTCAAGCTGCAGGTGACAGTCCTTTTGCTCCCTGCTTCACATCCCTGCCAGCCAGCACTCTGTTCAGGATAATGCCTCTCCCCAGGCTTTACTCAGAATCATATTTCTGGACAAAATTAACAATTGAGGAACTGCCCAGGCAGCATAGGAAGGGGCCTTGGTAAGGCATGTTTTAAACTGACTGCTTACTGAGGTAAAACAACAACAACAACAACAAAAAGAAAATAGAGAAGAGACCAGAATTCATCTGCTTTCCAGACAAGTTCCACAGGGTTCAGCTGTGGAGCTAGGAGAGCCCTGCCTGTGCTGCTAGCTCACTTCTGGTCCAGCTGAGGAAGGCTCTGGGAAGCTGCATGCTCAGAAAGACTCTTTGGCATACAGGGGTGGCCTAGCTTTGACTACTTTGCTTTCTTCTTCAGCCCAAATGTTTCACATTTGTTTCCCAGAAGAAAGATCCATTCTTCATCAGGGACTCAGTTTTCTTCTCTCGTTTCTTGGCCTAAATGCCAAATGAACATTCAAAGCAAGGTGGGAGAGGACAAGTGCATCTTTATGCCCAAGGAAAAAGTTGCTGGGGAGAGCAACTTGCAGTTTTGATTTCCTTCTTTTTGCCTAAATCAGACCTGCCAGACCTGTAAGATTTTTCCTTTGTGCAACCAGATATCTTCCAGTTTCCAAAGGCTGAGCAACTCAGGCAATCGGGTCCAAACAAACTGCTGCTGAATGTGAAGAGTCAGATCTGTGCAGGCACAGGATGTCCTGTGTGTCCAGGCTGCTCAGCTCAAGCAAATGTCCTAGACTGACAGATGCCTTTAAACTCTCCTTCTCATCCCTCTCCTTCCTTTGCCTTTATCTGTACACTAGGACTATTTGTATCCTCTACAGTCCTGGGCAGATGGCAGGTGAGGCATGTGGGAGACCTGCTGATAGGGGATGTCTTTGTGTAGGTGCAAAACAATTGCAGGATCTGCAGCCAGTTTCTCCCCACCATGATGTGCCAGAGCCTTCAGTGAGAACCATGCTTTGATAAGAGAGATGGGAGATGACTTCTGTGAGACAGGAGCTTAGGAGAAGGGTGGGAGAACAGGGTAAGATGGTTGAGAGGCTGTGATCTGATGAGGTGCTTTGGAGGACTGAAGGTGGCAGGGACCCAGGAGGACAGAGAGGGCAGAGGAAGCTGATAAGGGCAAGCTCCAAAGTGAACAGGGGCTGACCCTAGAGGCCATCTCCCTTTACATAGTGTAAGAGAAGTGAATGGGCTTGTGCAAGCAATTTATTCTGCAATTCTTAGCTCTTGTGTCCTTGGATCAGTTAATTACAATATTTTTTACTGTGTTGATAAGAACATACACAACCTCCACATGCTTGTGATCTACCGAGATGAAAAAAATAGCCCAGCACTTCCCAAATAGAATTGTTCTTACAGGAAAATAATTAAACCTTTCCCAGTCTCTCTTTCTCAACTGTTATCTTTTGAATATTGAGCAAGCAAGGTTGTAAAAGATAAAGCTGAGAATGGAAGAGCCAACATAATCAGGGCTGCACAGAAATTTGGGCTTAAGGCCCACTGGCTAGTTTTAAAATATAGTCCTATTGAGAGAAGAGTTTCTGTGTTCAAAGGCAAGAATTGAGGCCACCTAAGTCCAAATTCTGAATTTAAACTTAAACTGGCTTATGCCAGTTTAAGCCATTATAAAAATGTGTGGATAAGTGTGTGAATACTTCTAATTCATGCCTTTCAGCTACCTGGGATACACTCCTGTGGTGTTTGTGTATGAAATTTAACAAAGGGAAGTAAATCAATCACAGAATGATTCTATGATTCAAATTGTAATTTTAATACACACTCTTAATGATGAGAAAACTGCAAAGTCAGCCACTAATTTACCCAATATGTGAGTTTAAGAGGATTTACTGGCAATTGGGTGTGTGCACATGTGCATATACACACAGTTGCTTGCATCCAGCTTTATTTACAAGAAATATGGGAAAATACCCCAGTCGGTTTATAGAATTAGGATAAGAAGAAAGGGACAGTCTTTGGCAGTATTTTTTGCTGCTAGTGATTCAGGCAGAGGTGTTGGGGGAAGGGCAGAACAGCTCAGGGTCTCCCTACACTTGAACTGTGATTAAGCAGTGATTGTGTCTTCAGGAGAACTGTGGGTGTTGGAGCAAGACAGTGACATAGTGTGAGAGTAAGAATACCTCAGCAGGGGTTTTCCTTCTGCTTTCTGGAAAATGATGCAAAACCATTTGTGAGTTCCTTGGAATGGGAGTGAAAATGGACACAGGAGCTTTATTTTTTGATTAAGGCAGATGGCAGATTCATGAGGTCATCATTCTGAGTCACAACTATCTCAGAGTGACTGAGCAGCTTTTCTCTCTTCACCTGGCTACATTGCTCATCCAGTGCCCTTGGGACACTCTCCTGCTGACCAGATTTGAGAGGGCAGTTAGGATGAGAGGAGCTTCTGAAAACTAAACATACTTTCTTGTGGCTAATCCCTGTCTGATTTCTTTTTGGTGGTGCAGAGATATTTCTGTCTGAAAGTGTGGCTAATACTGCATCTACCAATTGCTCCAGGGATTTGCCCATTCATCTTTGCCCTGGAGGAATAGCTCAAGAAATGTCTGGAGAAGGTTTGAGCCTTTCCCATCATCCCTGCATGTGGGGGACTATTGAAAAAGGAGGGTTAAAGGCCAGCATGGCCCTGGCACAATTCCAGGATCTCAATCCTTGTGACATTGGTGGGGCTGGGAGACTGAGACCAGCCCTTCTGGAGTTTTGCTGGGGGCAGAGCTCCCTGCTCAGTCTGCTTGACCTAAAAATTGGGAGCTCCACTGCAGCTGGGCTCCAATGCAGTGTTTCCCCTCAAGCAAGCTCCTTGGAGGTGGTGAGCAGGGGATCTCCATCCCATGTTGGCACCACAATTACCTCCACCCATGCTGAGGGCACTGAGAAGACTCTGCTATCACAGGCCCCAAAATGTTTGAAATGAACAGTGAGGAACCCCAGTGTTAAAGAAGAAGCATTCATGTCTTAAAAATCAGAGAAAAAGCTGAATTGCAGAAAGCAGCCTGTGAGAAAGGCATGTTGCCTAATGAAAAACTATAAATCCTTTACCTCTGCAGACCCAGATATTCTCCATTTAGGCAACCAGCTCCCTCTTCTTGCCTGAGCCTAACTCGAAAATATAAACTTATTTGCCATATAGACTTTGCTAAAGATGTAGGCACTTCAAGTATATCTGTATTACAATTAAAACCCATGTTAGGCCAACCCATCTAACCCACTGAAATCTTGCCTCTCGCTTCAATGGTCAATGCATCAGACCTGCAGCTAGTATCTAAGAGCTTCCTGACTGCTTATAATTAAACTGTAGATCTGAAAATATCATTAAATCCTATCAAATTCTTCTCATATTTCCTTCCCAAGCAACTCTTAACCCTTACGAGTTGAGAATGATGTGGTATGCCTCATGGCAGGTTTTTAACTAACATACCAGAGCTGTGTTTGCCACTTGCTAGCCCTAGTAAATTTGCTATTTACACTGTCATCAGCTTCAAGTGTGCTGGGCTCCTGTTGTGTGACTTTGGGGATTTGCTGGGGTTTCCTATAAAACACAGGCCAGCTGCAATGGTAAAGGCAGTTCAGTTTAATAAGCTAATAAATACATTTAATGACCCTCATTATGTCTCACAGTGATATCTGATATTAAAATGCAAGTGTTAGCCCTAGTAGAATGTAAAGTAGAAAAATCCCCTGCTGAAATGGTGCAGGCTGTGTGTATACATAAACACACACACATAAACCCATTGGAAAGTTCCAGAAGAAGAATGTTATGGCATTTATTTGTCATTAATTCTTGAGAGATTTCAGCTTGAAAGAAGAAATCATTTTAAGTTGTAAGAGAGTAGGGTTGGTAGGAGCTTCAGGGGGAAGGGAACAGGTTGCTTGCTGGCTAGCAGACCCACTCTACTCAGGCTGTGCCACTGGTGGGTAGCCAAAATAATCCCCCATGCCAACTTGTGCTTTCTGATGGACTGGAGGAGCAGGGTCTGAAACTCACACAACTTTCAGCTGCAGTGCTAAAAACAGTCACCAAGTCCACGTTGAGTGTATGCACCGAGAAGGTCCCCTTAGGGCTGACAGGTGGGAAAATGGATCAGTTACCTTCTTTAACACCACTTAGAGATAGTGCAGACTGCCAAGGAGGCACCAAGTCCTGTAGCCTGCAGAACTCTTGTCTCTCTTGGTGCTCTCCTAAGAGGATGCCACAGATAACATGTCCAGAGAAGGGCAATGAGGCTAGTGAGAGGTCTGGAGAATAAATCTTATGAGGAGTGGCTGAGGGAACTGGGATTGTTTAGGCTGGAGAAGACCAATTTTGTATTTAAAAAGAAATCTTCTATTAAATAGTTCAGCATTAGAGTTGCTGAAACAAAAGATGCCAATCACTAGATCATCTGGACCCAAATGCCAGCAGCATGTGCTCAAGGCACAGACATATCTTTTTAATGTGCAAAAGAGATAAACTTATTAGTTTACTGGCTAGTGTGGATTTGAGTGCTGCAGAGGGAGGCTTGAGTGGTTTCCATTGTCACCAGAAAAGCCAGATTATCCTAGAATTCCAAATATGTCCACTCTTTATTTTTAGTTAATATGTTAATCCGCTTAGCCAAATCTCCCTTTCTTGCAGCTCTCCTCTCCTTTCCTGCTTGTGGGAGAGAAAATGATCTTGATTAGTAAAGAATTCTGACTTTCCAAGTCAGGCAATGTTTATGGTGTGTGATGTAAGTGGCTTGGAGAGAGCACCATGTGTGTGTCCTCATGCTCTCTCTGCCCTGGGCTCTTCTCAGAGGCTTCAGAAGTGCTGGGGGCAGCTCTGCATGCATTCACTCTCCATGCCAGGTCTGTCTTCATCCCAGAACTAACTGGCTACCCCCAGCAAAGCCCTTCTTTTTGGAGGCAGTGTGCAGCTAATCACCATTCCAGTTAGCTGCCATGAAGATGGGTGCTTATATCAGATATGCTGTGGGGTTCTCCCGAGTACAACGAGTCACATTTTGGCTTTAATCAACTGCTCTCATCAGGAACAAACTGATGAATGAGAGCTTCTGGAAAGAGATTTGGTAGCAGGTCAAGGAGATGTAGGACAGGCTGTAGAGCACTGGACAACAGGGTTTCAGAAACAAAGGAAATGTTCAGACAAGAGGCTGCAAGCAGGGAGAGCCAGAGACAAGGCTGGGACCTGTGAAAGAAGCTGGTCACCCAGGGCCAGAGAGATTGTCCTGCTTGGAGTTCAATAACACTGTTAGTCAACAGGAAAATATTGGAAAACATAAACTATGGGTGAACTTCTCATGAACTAGAAAGCTCAGCAGAGCTTCCCCTCTGAACTGGAGATGGGAACAGTATGCAAACACAAGCTCTGAAGTCAGCAACCTCTGAGCAGTGACAGGGCCTGAGTTGCTGTGTCCCCAGGCAGAGGCAGGGGGTTAGAGGCAACTGTCTAACAGTGGTGCTGTTTTCCTGCACCTCACTGTAGAAGTTGGTGTCACTACACACTGTGACTCAACCTGGGGAATCTAGAAGCCCTTGTAGCAGAGAGAAGCTGTGAGAAGCACAAACCTTGGAGGATCACAACCTCAGAAGGCAACAGAGGAGATCAGTCCATTAGAATAATAGTTTAAATCTCAGGGGTGGGGTTTAAGTGCCATTTTGTGAGCCTTGCAACAGCAAGTAGGCTCCCTGGCCCTGCTGCTTGTTTCTGTGGTGGATCTTTCTGTAGATGACCATGGTGATTTACAAGCAACTTGTTTTCTCATTTCCAAAGGCCATGTGTGTGTCCCCAGAGTAAGGCCATAGTATTTGGGGGGCTGATGCTGAGGCAATCTGACCACTCTTTGGCAGAGCACTCAGTGGCTGCTTACATGCTAAGAGACAAACCTTGTAAGCAAGGGCAGCCAGGGAGCAACAAGTTCCACATCAGGTTTCTGCTCTCACCTATTACTAGGTAATATTTACCAACCTCTTGCAGACTGCACAATGGCCCTGACAATTCACCACCACTTCAGAGTTCCATGCTGAGCTGTGTGCAAACTTGTCCCCAGTGTTACCATCCCCACAGTACTGCTGGGATCCACGCAATAGCTGTTGTGTTCCTCACACATTGCAGCTACTGCAGCACAGGGCTCTGTTACTCTTGCTGTTTGGTTATATTACCTTTTTTTTTGTTTTTAAAGGGTGAGTTTCACTTCCTAATGGATCACTGCAAGATAAGGATGGGTGTGGAAGAGGCTGAAATGGGACCTGGTGATGTTAGCATCAGCAGATCTGCCAGCTCCCTGCTCTCTGCATTGGGTGTCTCAGATTATTTAAACATAGCCACACTGCTCATGACAGGAGAGCCTGTAACAGCCTTCAAGCCTAGTGCAACACCAGGGACCTCATGCTGGTGAGAAGATACAAGTTCACCATCTCTGTTGGACACAGGATCAATGCAGAGAATTTCCTTTGTGCCCTGTAAGAGGTCACTTGTGTTTTCCTGGAAAAAAGTGAGCTCCTGCTGAGCCCCAGGGGAACACAACTTACCTCCAAGAAGAAGGCAGTGTTTAAAGAGATCTGCAAGATGCTGCAGCCCACAATGGCACAGCAAAGGCACTGAGAAGGAAGCAGAGAAGCCTGAGAAGGCTGCAGAGAAGTGTCAATGATCTCACCTGAACTGGTGTGGCCTATAGCAGGAAATGTAGCCTCATACTCCACAGAAACTTTAAGAGCCTTCTACTATTCTCTGAACCTGTGGGCAAGTGTAACATCTTTTATTAAAACAATTTTTCTTGTTTCAGGTTGCAATGATGACAGTTCAGAAGTTTGAGTCTCTGCCTGGCTCCTGCAGCTTTCCTTTGGCAATAGCTGCTCATTTGCTTTGACAAAACCAGACAAGTCTTGCTGTGGCACTTCCTAATGTTCTGAAACTGAAAGGTGCTTTTCTGAGCACTTTGCAAAACGGAAGTCCTGCACCTGCCAAGGGAGCTGGAAGGAGCTTAGCAGGCAGCTGGCTGGGCAGGCAGAAACAGAGGCAGAACTGGCACATTTCCATTTAGTATTTCAGTATTTTCAACAGAAATCCATTCCAATCTATTTGTGTTTTCAGCAGGAAGATCTAGAAAACTCTTAACTAGCTGTAGTGGCAGGGAAGGTGCCACTCTCTGGGACATAGGAACCATACAAAATCTTTCCCCTGTTCTGAATAAGCTCTGAAAGAAGCTCTTGCAGATTATCAGGAGGAGACCATGCAGTTCCCTGTCTCTCCCAGACTTACTAAGCATTGCACCACAGGCAGTGGTTTGGTCTGAACAATCTAATCTTTTAAATGATGTGTCTGGTATGTATGGTGACTAAGAACCAAAGAAGGAAAGAGCTTTTCATTACCCCTGCTCATAGTGTCTTCCCCAATTTTTATTCATCATTTATTCAATCTCAGCCATTCTCTGCTCCCAGCTGAAAAAGAGTTGGGTGAGTCTAGTTGTAAGGGCACTCTTTCCACCTGGACAAAGAGGTGCACCATAGAGTTACAGTGATGAGAATATTCAGGATGGGGATACATCAAGGGCTGGGAGCCCATTCTTTCATGGGAAATGGAAGAGGTATTTAATTTCTTTGTATTCCTTTGAAAATGCCCACAGAAATGACATAGATGTAAAGCAGACTCAGTCTCCACAGCCCTCAGTGACAAGCCACCATGTAGGCTAGAGAGTGAAACCTTCCTTTACAGTGACACTTTCCCTTTCAGTGAAACCCAGATTATTTGACAGAAGCATCTCCAGAAAGAATACTGGAGGTTGTGCCAGGCAAGAAAACCAAGGTGTATGATTTTTCAGTCTCTGGCCTGCCTCTCCAGTGCTCTCACATCAACTTAATTCTTCCTTGTATGCTTGTTTTGTCTTAGACTTGTAAGGCCAAGGTGTTAAGGGAGAAAAAAGCTGACTGAAGGTTCATTTCCTGCATAGGTTTCCTGTATGATGTAAGAATAAGAGTGGGAGCAGCAAATAGCTCCTCAAACATTAACTGTTTTAGGATGTTGGAGGCTGTGTGAAGCAAACTCAGGCTCAATGGAGAGCTTTTTTCACCCGTGAATTTAATCATTAGGGGATTTTATTTTTCTTTTAAAGTTTTGCTTCTCCCTAGCTCATAGGAGTTTGAAGGTTAAGAAAGGTCCCAACAAGCTGAAAGGAACTGTCTCCTTTCTTCAAGTTTATTATTGGAAGTGGCCAGGTGTCACTTGTATGTGACTAGAAAAAGGAAGTTGTGTTACAAAATGTGACACTTCAAACCCCATGGTGAAAACAACAGTGAAAATGGAAAAGCTTTCAGCTGCTCTCATTTACATATGTGATCTACAGCCTGGGGCCCTTTGACATGAAGATAAGAGCTGAGTTTTATCCCAGTTATGTTTACTGTGAGTGTGGCATGTCCTATACATTCAGTTGGGAGTTCAGAAGATGAATCCAAAGCCAGATGGGATGGTGGGTGGTGGAGCACTAGTGGAGGAAATGCACTACATGAACTGGTTTGAAATAATCTAATGTTAATGCTTTTTTCTTCTCTCCCAGCCCCAGCTGGAATGCCCTCTTGTACTTTGACTCAGAGCTGTGAATCTTTGCTTTGCATGTGATATGAGATCTGCTAAGAAAAGCCATGTGAATTTCTTCAGCAATGAACTAATTATTCTGGCACTCAATCCTAAGCAATAATCAGAGTGGAGGAGGCATAAACATGATAGCCTGTAGCTCTCCTATTAAATTTAATGAAGAGGAGGCACCAGGCAGAACCTCTGCTACCATTCATGGACTTGTATTAGCATTAAGGATCTTCTGCTATTGCCAAAGAGTAAGATCATAGAATCCTAGAATGGTTTGGGTTGGAAGGGACCTCTGGAGGTCATCTAGTCCAACCCCCCTGCACTGGGCAGGGACATCCCCAACTAGACCAGCTTGCCCAGAGCCCTGGCAAGCCTCACCTTGAATGCCTCCAGGGATGGGAACTCAACCACCTCCCTGGGCAACCTGTGCCAGTTTTCCACCAACCTTGTGGGGAGGAACTTCTTTCTAATATCCAGTCTAAATCTACTCATCTCCAATTAAAAACCATTGCCCCTTGTCCTTTCACTATAGGCCTTTGTAAACAGGCCCTCTCCAGGCTTCTATGGCTTAGAGTACCCTGTGGCAATTATACCAGCAAGGCTTCAATGTGCCCACTTGGAATCATTTAAGCTGTTTCTCTTTTTCAGGCATGTGAAAGAGAGAAAATCACTGGTGAACTCAGAGGTTTCAGCAGAAATTATACATGTGGCACAACAACACATTCTGACTTCCTGCACCCAACCAGTGGAAGTATCCTGCCTGGGATGAGCCTGAATGTTCCCAGGTGTGCTTTCTCAGGTGCCACCACAGAGGAGCTGTTAGCTGTGTGCCAGGCTATGTGGAGGCAAAAGCATTCAGTTGTTCAGATGTCCTAGTTTGAGTTAGAACAGAACCAATTCTGTTCAGTGATTTTTGTTTCCAGCTAAAGCTTCTCTGACTCACTGCTAAATGTTGTGTATCCCATTGGGGTAACAGAGTAGAGTAAAAGGCTGTACCTGCAGAGAGGAGCAGACAGTTCAGGCGACCCTAAACTGACCAACAAGGTATTTGATTCCATATATGTCATAATCAGCATGAACTGAGGAGCAGATCCTGAAGCACCCACACTGCATTTGCTACTCATCACAACCAACTCCCACACCCAGCTGGGCCTTGGGGTGTCTTGCATAAAGCCTAAGACCTAAGCAAGGCAGGTGCAGGATTAAGCTATTTAGCATCTAATTAACAGCCAATACAAAAAAGGAGAGGTTGAAGGCTCTTCCCTCTCTGAAGGTTGAGCACCTGAGCTATCTGGGCAGGTGGACTGGGAACTCTCCTGGTGAGAGGAGAGTCCTGCTCCAGGACTCTGTCCGTTCTTCCTTTGATCTCAATCCAAGAATTCTTGACTCCAGTTCCAGGATCCAGCCCCTGAGTCTGATTCCCATCTGCTGGTGAGTCCTTCTGCTATGGCATCAGTGGTGAGGGAGTTGCCATCAGGGGGGTTGGGTTTGGAATTGTTTCTGTATGTATTTGTAGATATTTGATTTTTATTATTAATTTTGTATCAGTGTTTTTAGTTTTCATTTCCAATCCTCAAGTCTCTCTCTGTTATTCCCTTTCCTTTCCCTGTCCAGGCTGGGGGGGGATGGGGGTAATAGAGAGTGTTTGTTACTGGATTAATGGTCAGCCCAGCCCTAACCCTTGACATCAGGCTGCATTTATGTACCACACTGAAGAGGTTTTACTATTGCTATTGACACATGTGCCACAGGATAGGGCTCCAACATAACTCTCCATAAAAAGAAGCTATCAAAGAGAAGAAAAGTGGAGAACTCAGAAGGCCATCCCTTTGCGGGCATACTGTCATGAACAAAAGGGATCTTAACAGGATATCTGTGAAATTATCTTGGATAACGAGAAAGGGTTGATAAGCCATTGGTGAAGGGATACAAGCCATCATTCACAAACTCATTAATGGGATATTCTTTGGGAAAGAAGCAATTGTTTGTTCTCAAGGAGCTCTGCAGAGCAGCAGTGAAGGAGCTAGGTGCTCACCTCAGTGTCAGAGTGAACAACCCTGGCTGGGCTAAAGGAACAAGTTGTGCTCCTTCCTGTCTCCATGCATGGTTGTCCAGGTGCTGCTCCAGGGATGAGGAGTCACTCAAAGTGATTACCCATGGAACCAGTACCTCCTTGCTTGCAGCAATCAGAAGTCTACAGACAGTCAATACGGATGCAAACTAAACATTTGTTCAGTAGAATAAAACTAAGCTGGGATCATTCCCAGCCTCTGGAGCAAGAAGACACCTGTTAGTTACACTGAGGACTCTATGTGCCTCTGTGAGATAGAACTATTTGCTCTATCTCCTGTGTGTCAGCACTATCCATCCCAGCTGGTGGAACTGCTCTGGATTGCTTCACAGGTCTGGTACAGAGAGGTTGTCTCTGAGTCACTCAACTGCCAGGACACAGTGAAATGTATTTTTCCTCTGTGCTGTCTTTCTTCACTAGCAATAGCCTAATTACCTTGGAATTTGACATACTCAGGTTATGAGTGATTTTGTCCATTTTAATCTGATCAGTTGGTCACAGTCACTTATTTTCCAAAGTGAGGAAATAAAGCTATTTCAAAATGGAAGTCCAATTCTTAAGCCTTCCATGTAGGCTGCACACAACATAGGGACAAAACCCTTGCCTTAAATGTGCAATCACAAAACTAATGAGTGACAAAAATCAGAGCAGACTACATCTGGCTTGGGCATTGAAAGCATTTCTTTTCCTTTGCCATGCAGCCTGAGGTCAGGCTGTTCCAACTGCAGATAATCTAAGATCCTGATATATAGGAGAGGTAAAACTTTGAGCTCATCTGTCTTATTTTTCTCTAATAACAATCCCAAACAAAAGGCTGACACAGGACTCAGAGGGCATCATCCAGCAGGCAATCTGCAGGATCAGCTCTCATTATGGCACAGAGTTCAACTTCCATCTCAAGTGTGATTTATGCCTAGATGGAGCAAATTTTTGATGTGGTGTGTAGAGCAGTCATCAGCTGGCCAGGCTAAAGGTGAAAGGTAAAGAAAGAGAGTGAGAAGAAGCCATTTCAGTTGAAAAGAGGATCTTGGAGATTTGTGTTCCTGGCATATTCCTACACTCAGCAGGGCTTTCCAGCACAAATTAGCAATGGACCAATTTATATATGCTCCGTGGATCTGAGCTCAGCCAGAGGATTCCAAGAACATTCTTAGAAGAGCAGTATTTGCCCTGGAACTGGATGCTGTCCACCCCAAAATACTCTAGATGAGGAAGCAGCTGCCAGAAAGAAGGCAGAAAACTGCCTGCCATGAACTCTGTTCCATATTGCTCCAACATCCATGAGGAATAGGGAGGTTCTGATGTGGCTCATGAATTTACTTTAGTGATGAGTTTTTGCTGCAAAACAGGGGACATGGACATAATACCCACATGGAAAAAAAAACAGTGATACAAAGGAGTGCTGAGTACATCACTGGATGTGGCAGAAGGAGCATCATCAGTGTCTTCTAGCACAGGAGATGAAGGGGTAAAGCTTGGAAATGAGGATCAAGTCTACAAGTGAACAGCACTTGAGCTTGAATAACAGCAGACAGGAAAGGCATATGGCTACACTGACCCAGGTCAAGCATAAGTAATGCTAAGTTTAGGGAGCAGCCTGTAGCTCATCTAACAGTGATGAGGGACTGTGGACTCATCCATGCAGCAGTTTGAAATGGCCATGTGCCTTAGTGCAGTCAGTGCCTGGCTCAAGATAGTGAAGCATCAACCATGAATATGATGTACATGAGACCAAGGATGTATTCTGTTCAACTTCAGTGTGCAGCATGTCTCTGCTGAGAGGTGTCAGAGAGATACTGACTACCAGAAGTAGAGGTTCAGGTTTGTCATGTTCCTTTTGCTGAAGCATAATGCAAGCTGCCTTGCTGGGTGCTGGATTAGACTTGAAGACTTCTGTTAGCTCTAAGCCAGTGTGGAGAGCTCCATGGGTCCTTATTCTCCTTAGTACATCTCCAAAGTTGAACAATTAGGATGATTGTCTTGTGAATTCATAGGAAATTGCTGCTAATATATGAGCTTGTCACTGTCTAAATGTAAAACCACTTAGGGACAACCATGGATAAGGAGAAAGTTCTGTTTCACAGTGGTCACAATTGTCTGAGCATGAAAAGGTGCAAGAATTTGCTTGGCTAGTTTCTAAATAAGCATTTTTCAGAAAGAAGTGTACAGGTTATAATGGAAAATGTGTTGTTCTGGGTGAAATATAGAGAAATGCCAGAGTTTGGTTTGTTCCTGCTGAAGGAGGTCCCACTTCCCTAAAGGGTTTTGGAAATCCCTACCCCTTCTTTTCATGCAGTATGCCTGTGTGGACTTGAAACACTTTCTACCATAGCTTTTCTTGCCTGTAACCTACCTGAAAAGATCTGCCTGTGCTGCTGAGCATGTGCTACCCAGGCTGGTTCAAGAAGGCAAATCCTGTCACTGTCAAACACCACCTTGACTTTCCTTCAGTGGTCTTGGATCTCAGGGGTGATTACATCTTTAACACATCAATAACTTAGCCTCTGGTGAGCAAGGATCACTGAAGCATGACTAATCAGCAGATGAAAGTGTCTTTGTGGGGATTAGCCTTAATGAAAAGAAAAGGGAATAGTTATTTGGGTAGTTTGAAATCTCCCATAAATCAAAGGGAATAGTGACAAAGCAGGTTCCTATGCTAAGAATGAAGCTATTGTGACTAAAATTAAGGGAACAGCTACTTTTTTATATAAATCACAGGCCAGGACAGCATTTGTAAGAGGGTTCATGGGAACAAGATCATTTAACTTCTTCAGGTGTAAGTAAGTGATATTTAGCTAATGTTAAAGCATCCCTAAAGAAAAAACAGATGGATGACGGTCCTTTTTTTATTTCATGCAAAGAATACCCAGCTAGTTTATCTTGGCCACTTTGTTCTGTGCAGGGACAAACAGCCAGCATATAACTTGTTCTTTACACCTGCCAGCCAGGAGGTCATAGCCAGAGAAACTTTAGTCTGGATCACTGATAGCAGCTGTTTCTGGCAGATGAAAAGGAGAAAGTTTCTTGGCCTTCTCTAATATGGCTTGCAGGAGCTCACAGGGGCCATGGAGAGAGTGACAAAGAGACAGATGAGCAAACTTCACACCTGACGGGTGGAGTATTCATGTTCAGCTCCTGAACTTCAGAATTCCTGTATACTCCTGTGCAGTCAGCATGCAGCCCTGCAGCTCAGCAGTGCAGTGACTCAGAGCACCCATGCTGAAATCTTAACCCCCTCCAACGACTGTATGGGAAGCCTGAAGTCAGACTGTACCTAACAACCCTTCATGTTCTCCTGTGGGTTTATGCTGTGCCTTCTCCACAGCTTTATTGGGAATTTTAATGCTTGTGGATGTGAAAATGAACCTCAAACTCATAATTAGAACATTGGAGAAGGTCTCTGGCTTAACTGAACATCACGGAACTATCCCTCAGAATCAGATTCCCTTGTTTGCAGCTATGCTTCTGTACTGCTATCACACACACTTTTTGAGGGAGGAAGCTATTAGAATACTTGGTTGATTGGAAATCACAACTGCTTGATCATCAGTGATCAAGGATGAAGGAAAAGCTGTGGACGTTATCTATCTCGATTTTAGCAAAGCATTTGACACAGTTGACCACAGCGTTCTCCTAAATAAATTAAGTGCTCTTGGCTTGGATGGGCATACACTTCATTGGGTTAAAACCTGGATAGGTGGTAGAGTCCAAAGAGTTGTGATCAACAGAGTTCAATCCAGTTAACAGCCAGTCATGAGTGGGGTCCCACAAGGCTCAGTACTGGGGCCACTCCTGTTTAACATCTTCATCAATGATTTGGACCAGGGGATGGAGTGCACCCTTAGTAAGTTTGCAGATGACACCAAGCTGGGTGGCAGTGTGGATCTGCTTGAGGGAAGGGAGGCTTTCCAGAAGGATCTGGATAGGCTGGATTGCTGGGCCAAGGCCAATGCCATGAGGTTCACTAAGGCCAAATGCCAGGTGCTGCACCTTGGCCAAAACAACTCCCAGCAGTGCTCTAGGCTTGGGGAGCAGTGGCTGCAGAGCTGCCAGGCACAGAGGGACCTAGGGGNAGACAGGTAGATGTTGCATTGGGAGGCATCATTTAGCAGGTTGCTAGGGCTAGGACAAAGGCTGCACTGATAATCTTCAAGGTCTCTTCCAACTGGAACTGTTGTATGATTCTATGATCACTCTAAAGAAATTTGGCATTAAAAGTAAGGCTCTACATAGAAATACTGACTTAGGGTACTGCTCATCTACCATACTGGAAGGCTTCCCATACTCTGGAATCTTTCAGTTCAGGATGGCTTTTTGTCTTGTATGCTGTTGTCTTCATGTGCTCTCACAGCACAAGCTTCCATGGGACTGCTGAGTGAGTGGCAGAGCTCTACTGAACAGTTTGTGAATTAGGGTCTTACTCTAAGCTATTTAGAATGCAGCTCGTTTTCACATTTTTAAAGACAATTTCAATGTAATTGAGGCTAATGATTAAATTTTTAATATGAAACTTGATTCTAACAAACCTGCTTTCTATATAAAGTCAGTAGGAGTGTGTGTATGTGGTCATATCCATAGTTTGGTTATGGCCAGTTTTCTAGGGAAATTGAAGCAAATGACCGTGTGGTTACAGAGTAAAAAAAGTAGCATTAAAAACTAATTTTCCTGGAGGAATTTACCATACTGCCTGATGTACTTGTTTTTAGGGTCTCAGTGAAAAAAAAAAATAAACCCCTCCAGATCAGCAGAACTCTGTAATCCATGCTATTTACATGATTCATAATTTAGGAATGTTGTATGAAAAAATGTTATGCACATTTTTGCACAACACTCTACTGATCCATGAATCATGCTTGTCTTAGGTTAACTCAAGGGAAATAATCCCAGTAATGTGTGTAAGGCAGTCATGCCCACATGTCTGGGGTGTTTTTTTCTATCTAGATTTCATTGGAAAGAGAGATACTTTATAAACAGATGGCAAACAAGCCTGTTTCCCCCTAACTACTTAGCATATTAAATAACACAGCTAATTATAGGACCATGTATGTTAATCCATTCATGTCCTTACTCCATATATTTAATGTCACAAGTGAAAGGGATCTATGGAATTACTGGGCAGTGGCAGCTAAATTACACTAGCTAAATGACAATATTCCCTCCTTAAGTGTACTTTTTGAGATCTAATCTCTTGGCATTTCTGTTAGCAATTCAGTGCAAAAAAACTAATGCAAAGTTCTGTAACTGCAGACTGGCAATGATGTTGAGAAGCTGAAATGCACTCAGAGGCTGCATTTGCCTGGTTTAAGGTGGTATCCCATGCCATGTTTAACACTGAGGGTCAGAGTGAAGAAGGTAAGGGCAGCCATGCCCTGTGAATTTTCCCCTTGGCTGCTGGTGTCTGTATGTGGGTTCTAAAACCATAGTTTCCAAGATCTTGGCTGTGTCATGGGGTCATGATGCTCACAGGGATGTTGTCAGGAGCACCACAGCTATGTGCTTAGTTAGAAGCACTGCTCACTTCTTCCAGAGGACCTTGTCACAACTGATGAAATACTAGATTGGGCCACCACTGGTTCAAGCACCTCTGTACTACTGAGAGCTGCTGCCTGTTGAGGGTCAGAGAGTGCTAGATGCCACCACTTAGAGCTGTGAAGCATCAGCCCTAGCTTTGACTGCCAACAGGAGAGAGCATCAGTGCTCCTTGGTGGTCCACCTAATGTTGTTTTGCATCACCAGTTCTCTTTATGTAGAATTCAAAGCATATTACTAATGAAGTAGAGCAATTTGGGTTAAAAAAATGTGAAACTTTTAAGAGGAAACTGTAATACTGTCTGGAACAGGTTAAACACCAAAAAGGGGCAATGAAAATTCAGAGTATCTTGAGTTCCATAATCTATGGAGCTGCCTACCTATACTTGTTTGTTTCAACTGCTTTGTGATCTGTCAGAATTACTTAATTCAGTCATGTAACAGGCTAGCTCAGGAAAGAGAAGAGTCTCACAAATCACAGAGGGGTTGATTTAGGGGGGCAGGGATTCAGAAAAGTGAGGGTTAGTGACATTTATTTCTGTGCAAGTGCCACCCTCCCTCTCCAAGTGCAGGGGAGAGGTGTCTCCCAGTTCATTTAATTCTTGTGGCATCCATTTGGTTCCCACAAAATGCTGGCAAACTCAAAACATTCCTGCTGCAGAAAGCTTCTGAGAACTCCTGAGTTTTCCTGCTCGTTTCTGTTATTTTGTTACTTTCATAATTAAAATGATTTTCTCCTAGATTTTAACTCCTTGAGCCACTGAGACCAGGCAAGCAACTCAGCTGTCTCTGCTACCACTGGCATTCTCTAGGGCCTTGTCCCAACCCTAGAGCTACTCTGTGCCTTGACTCCCAAGGCAGCATTCCTTCCCCATGGCTGTACTTCCTGGAACAACAACTCCTCTGCCCCCCAAAACTTACATTCTTCCTCATGTCTGTAGGTTGCTTTTAAAAATAGAGCATGCCCTGGCTGCCTGTCTCACTTGGCAGAGGGCCTACTGCCTGTCATCCTTGATGTCTCTCTTACTACTTGTTTCAGCTGGTTGTTTGCTTGGTATTTAAAAGCTCTGTTGTGTTCCACGCTTTCAATTAAGGAGGAAAAATGCTCTCTGTGTTGTAAGAGTGAAACTGGCCGTTGTACACTTGAGTTTGTAGCATAAACAGTTGCACAAGGATTCGTTGGCAACCTTCCCTTCGCTAAGGAGGCTATCAGCTAAATGTCACAGATGTGGCTGGCTCTTGCCAAGAGCTGGAAATGTACTGGGAAACTTCTGAAAATGCCCTCAATTAAAAGAAAAAGCTCTCAAGGATGTAGTGGACATGTGTTGGCTGTAGCAGGATGGAGACTCTCTGAGCATGTGGTCAGCATCTCTTCTTGCGCATTCCTCCTTACCTCTGGAGTCCTCTTCCTCACACAACAGGCTGTGTCTCTACCCCCACTCGGAGTTTGTTTTGCCCTCAGCAGCTCCCTTCTTCTGTGTGGACCTATAAAACTGAGCCTTTCCTTCTTGGCAACAGGATCACAAATCCCCTAAACTATTAACACAAAACATTAAAAATGCCCTAACCCCTTGACACCTTCATTATAACCTGAGCAGCAGTGTGATCTTACTGCTGAAATTCTTGCACTTCCTTCCCTCATCACCCAGCATCATCTTGAGGTCTAACTCTAGCCTGATCCTGCAAACACTTCCTACTCAGCTGAGCACTTACTAGCACCTTAAGTAGCCCATTGACAACATGGGATTATTCCAGGTAGTACATCCTAGGAAAGCTCCAGAAGTGTTTGGGCCACTTGGTTTGCAAGCTCTCAGTGGATATCATCTTTCTGTCTCTAAAGGATAATTCATGGTGCTATAGAAATAATTGATAATAACAGATCTCTCATCAAACCAGCACCCATGGAGATTTGTACTATTGGCTTTCCTGGCTGCTAGAAGAGAAATCACAGAATTAGGGAGTTTGGAGAAAGCCTCCTGATAGGAATCTGGGTTTGTGCAGTTTTAGGTTTCACTTTGGGGAAAATGTTTTCTCTTCCTCTGCACCAGAGGAAACATTGCAGGTCCTTCCTTCATCTGGCAAGCAGTGCACAGGAAGCATGTTTTGAGTTAACCCAAAAATCTAATGAGTATCTCCCAAAGGTAAATTAAAGCTCTTATCACCCTGTCCAACCTTTAATTGCATAACACAGGAGGTCTGGGTTTTCTCAAATGATCAACTCTTCTTGTATTCAGATTTCTTTGCCTTGCACACATTGTTCCTTGGTGAAGGTCTTAAGCAATAAAACAAAACTGCCAATTTTATTTCCAATGGACTCACACTCTTTGTCCTCAAATTGTGTTGTACTCTTTTTTCCCCCCTCTGAAATGATGACAAAGAATCTGAAAGGAGACAAATTATAAAACTTTTGATTTAGTCAAAAGACTAAATCAAGGAAAAAATGTACAAGCAAATACAGTTGTGAGGCTACAGAAGCTTGGAGTTGCATGTGAGGTTATAAGAACTTCTGGATTAAAGATAAAAGACTTCCTATTCTTCAATATACTTAAAAACAAACCTAAGACACTTGTTAGAACATAGTTCCCTCCTGACTTCAGATGCGATAGATGTTTTCTGACCCCAAGAATCCATGAGTCTTCCTGTAAAGATACTGAGCATGGCATTTGTTGGTCTTCTATCCCTTGTTGCTCAAAGGGAAGTTAAACACTCAAGTGCAGCAGTTATGAAGGTAGTTTCCCTCTCAGAAGTCTTCTGATTCCTTATGGGGAGGGTGGCATGCATCCATCATCTCCAGCTGCTGTACTTCTCATATGCTTTTGCAGACCAGACTGAACTGTAAGGTTCACAGGCTGAGATTACTCTGACTTTTTTTGTTGTAGTGACAATGTCTGATTAGCAGGTAGAACATACTTTCCCACCTCCAAAGAATGATTTAGCCACCAAAACACGGAAGCCTTTCTATCTCCATGGAAACCATCCTNGCACAGGCTGAGATTACTCTGATTTTTTTTGTTGTAGTGACAATGTCTGATCAAAACATGGAAGCCTTTCTATCTCCATGGAAACCATCCTATTTTGTACAGAATAATTTCATATTCAGTGGTTCAGACAGTACAAAAAGTGAACATGGATAGCTGCCTTTTGATAGCTCCTATTGATATTTCACTGTTTTAAGGAAAAAACTTGGAATACCAGGCTCCTTCTATCCTACTCTGCAAGCACCAGGTAATAGGAATACTTTCCTCACTGATTTAGTGAGTGCTGAACAGATCTGTCCAAAATGAAGATGACCAGCTGGAGAGGTGGATGATGCCCTATTTCAGCCTCCAGGGTGAGACTTCAACCTGGTGGCTTAAGGGCATTCTCCAAAGCAAGGTGGAGAGGAAGACGTTAATCTCCAGTCCCATCTACTGAGTAAAAAGCTGATTTTTGTTGGCAGGAGTTCCTCTTTCACCAGTACTTTGTATCTTACCCAAATTGGTAAAATTCCTGAATGCCTCCAGGGTAGTGTATCCTCTCCTTGGGAGAATGGGAGCATCTAGCTTCAGAGTCTCAAAGTGTCTAGACTAGGAAATAGTTCATGTGGCTAAGACCAAAGTGCTTCTGAACATGCCCAGAAATGGAGATTTATGTGAGCAATCTTCTGAGAAGTTGGCTGTCTGTGGACTTTAAGATGTTTTGTGTTAGCTTTTGGGTGCAGAGAGATTTTTTCCATACCTACTTTGCCCCCTGAGTGAGGCACTTAAATATCTGTGTATCTGGAATAGAGGTGCTGCTTAAAATAGCATTCTGGTTCCAAACTGGCAGAGATCATTTGTATACATATATTTTAAAGGCACACATACACAGTCACACAAATATATGTCATTTGAATCCATTCACATGCACAGGAACACACAAATATAATATTTAAGCATAGTATGCATCTAGAATGATATAACACACAAAATATATTATCTATAGATATAAAACATGTTTAACTCCATTCAAAAAAAGCCAGTACTGTCCCTTTTCCCCAAATGTTGCAAAACTGCTATTTTGTGTTTATTCTTCAACTGAAACAAAATGTGAAGGACTTCTGTTGGTAGAGAGAAAGCAAACCGTGATCTCTTAGAGAAGGGTTTGTTGGCAAACCAAAATTCAAAGTAAAATAGCAAAATAAATCATGGAAGTCTGATTTATATGTTTCATGAAAGTGTTTTCAGTCTTTTCAAAATCTGCATGGGAACTTTTGCATCAGCTTTTGTGCAAAGGCAGCAGTTAAGAGTACAACTGAAGTCTTCTGCACTTACCTTTAAGATGCCTGAAAAAATCTGCTGCAACAACTTTTAATTAAGGATTTCCAAGGCCTGGACTGAGTCCTTCTTCCTCCACAAGCCACTTATTTTTGTAGCTCTTCACAAGAGATCTGCTGGCATTTCAAAAGCCATTTCAAAAATGACTCTAGAGGTGACATTCAAGCTAATTGAGCCCAGTTGGAATCAGATTTTCAAGAATACATCAGAAAGTCTCTTCCTTTCTGGTGTATTTTAACTAGGTCAGTGCTTATTAACATTCTGGCCTTGGGTTGTTTTGTCTAAGAGTTAGAAGAAACATTGCAATAGTAGCAACATCTTTCCCTGTGCTGTGTTCATCACAGGCAGCAAATATTTCACAAGAAGAGTAGCTTTGTTGGAGGGAGCTGTGTAAATTGAGCGTGCAGCCTTAGGCTTGGGGTTAGACTTGAGTTTTGTAAGGAACTATTTCTTCTCTGTGCATTTGTGTTTACTCCTAGCATGTATTCTATATGGAGCTTGTAGTATCTGCATCTTCCTTGACAACAAAATACTTCTGTACCTCATTTAGTTTTGTTTCCATATACAAGGAAGTCAGAATCAAGCATGTTTCTGACATGGTGACACTTTCATAGAGGTATTTCTTGATTGGAGGGGCTAATTGAGCCATCTTCTGCCTAGACAGCTAAATTGCATGCATCTCATTGCAACTTGCTCATTTAGAGTGAGGTGAGCATCCCTTTGCTGTTCTCCACATGTACTGCAGGAAGCCTGGCACTGAGAGGCCACCTGCAAGAAAGCAACTCATCTGGAGTTTACTGGGCACATCTTTGTGACTGTGACTAGAGAATGGCACCAAGCATCAATCTGCACCTTGAGCAAAGCAGTATGAGGGTTCCTCTGTGGTGATGAGACAGGGAACACATTACAGAGGTTCTGTTAATTCCAGGGAGACCATCCTGCCAGTCTCCTTGTCATGTTCTCCCCAGCAAGCTCAGCCTCTTGCCATTCCAGAGCTGTCAAGGAATGGCTCTCTCTCTTCCTTTTGTTCCTGTTCTCCATGGGAAGGGACAGTAATGCCATTTGTGTTCTGCACACTAGCATGTACTGCTTAAGCCCAGCCTGAGCCTGTTTCTGAGCTCTCTGAGCTGGCTGCTGAGGTGAAGAACCAGTAGAATTTCAGCTCTGGTTGCCAATTAGGCAGGTAATAGATCCCTGAGAAAGATGGTGTGCAAGAGCTAATTATATTTGTATGCTGCTGTCTGAGTAACTTGAGTCTGCCAGGTGCCAAATGCCTCTGGAAATATCCCAATTTTGTGGGAACTGGAAGGTTCAGCTTGTTCCTGACTCTTTGATGGAGTCAGACTCTTTTTGTGCAAGCTTACAACACAAAGGCTGGGGAGAGAATGAATCACACTCATGAGAAACATGAACTAGGAAAAAAAAAAAAGAATTCCCAATTTGTAGTGATTCTGTAAAAGCATGATGCATGCTAGCCTGAAAGCTTGCCCCTGAGGTGAATCAATGCCACCCTACCTTGCACCATCGCCTTACTTTGCTGCCTGTTTGCTTGCCTGAGTCACTGGAGTTGTGATCCCTGCTCTACAAGCTTCTAAAAACCTTGTGCAATGCTGTTGTGGCTGTTACACTGCTGCTAAAAGCTGCTTGGTGTGTTTATTGCAATTAGGTTAACATAAAATAAATGGATAAATGAATGACTTCAATGCCAGTACGGTCTAACACATTAGTTTTATAGAAGGTGGTGGCATGGGGAAAGGTAGGTTGAACCCTGGCTTGGGCATGGTAGCCAGGTATTTCTTAGGTTTAACTGTTTGGGTGGATTTTTTTCAACATCAATCTCTTAGCTGTGTACCTGCAAATGGTAAAGAAAGAGACAACACTGCCATTGTACACATGAACTGATGTGCTTTTACTGCATTTGGCCAAACACTTCAAAGAAATCTGATGGTACAGAGCAGCCACAGATTTTGATCCCTGTTGCCACTCCTTCCACACAAAGAATGATCTTTACATCAACAGTTTTCCATTCTTGGCTTTGATAATGTTGCAGTCCTACTTTTTGCTCTTGGTCTGAATGCAGAGACTAAAAACACCCAGGTGATGGTTGTTACAACACAGGGGCTGGGGTGTAGAGATGTGCTTCACACAACAGAGAGCAGAACTGAAGGGGGAGATGCTGCTGGGAGGCAAGTCGCCTCTTGAAGTGATTATGGCAAGGAAAATCAAAGCCCATATCTGCTTTGTTGGTTTGGTTTTTTTTTTCCTGGAGTATATCAAGAGTGACCATAACTAACATCTGTTCATGGTAAGCAAATACTTGTTCTGTTTGCATACAACTCTGCAGTAGTGCAGCTGAAAGTCATACATATTCATAGAGACTGAAGAATGGATAATGCCTGCATAAAAAGAGAAGCTCTTTGACTCTATATGAAGACAACAACTACAATTCTCACAGCACTGTCATTGGTTAATTTGAAAATATCCAAGCATCATTTAAGAAAAAACAACCAACCAAACCAACCAGTAAGCTGAACTTAAAAGTACACTACAGAAAAAATTGTATCACTGAACCAATGCTGATTTGTTTGCCTCAATATTAATCAATTTTAAAGTTCCTTCCTTTTTTAATTATAATTAGTTGTTATTGTAACCTCCAGTAACATGATTAGACTTCTTCTGCCTCTGGGCAATGGAGTTATGTTCTGATCTCAAGTTCTAAGGGAAAACCTCCAATTTAATTTTCTTTTCTTTCCACAATTGAATAAACAGTACCATGTAGACTAGCTCTTGCTGTAGCCTAGTGTTGTCTTCACATAAGACTTCAAGGATGGTGTTAGTTATTCATTGCCTTGTACACATACACCCTATTGCATGTTGATAGGTTTGTAAGGATGCAGTGGCAGCCGTGGGGTTTCTGGGAAGCTCCTAGATGACAGCCTTTGAATCTTTGCAGTCCTGAGCAATGGTGCCTGAGTTAGTCTGTTTATTGTCTGCCTTCTCTCCCAGATGCTTGACTTGTCTGAAAGATTAATACATCAACAAGAGTGGTAAGGCCCAGGGTTGCACATCTTCAAGACATGTTTATTACCAGATGGCACATGAGATTCAAAGGTCACTGTGGAAGGTAAGGTTGGAAAGTGAAACACCAATATTTATGGGCAAATAGTATGCTGATGAGATCATATGGAAAAATGTTTCTGATTAAATTTGCTTATAAATAGCCATGATATATCTATTGGAAATTCCAAATGCCACTTTTAGGCTTCTCTCTTTTATTCTAGCACTTTCTAATTCATTTAGTAACACAAGACTACTTCCTTATGTAAACAGACTAGCAGCTGGAAAAAAGACTCTATACTGGGCAGACAATCCCACTTTCTTCAATAATTGAAAATCCAGTGTGAAACCTGGTTCTGTTGCCTATTACTTAAAGCTAATGTTCCATAGAATTTTTTTTGTTAAGATCTGAAAATAATTTTAACTTTTAAATTCCCTAGGGTAAAATTAATCTTGCAGCCATAAGGAGTCATTGGCCAAGAGCTCTCCCTTTTCATGGGCAACACCATGTGCTACAAAACATCTGACAAAAATCATATTATGCTACTTAAAATCCATACAAGGAAAAGAAAATCCTTTTCTTTAGGATTTCCATAGGAGGACTGACTGTCTCATAGCTCATTAGCAAACCTTATCAGTAATGCTAAACCTGAAATCTTATTTATCCTCTCAAAACTGTCACAAGCAGTATATAAATTCCAGGAGAAATAGTTGTGCACAGGTTTAAAAGGGACAACTAAGCTCTTGATTAACATTTCTTATCTCCCACACCACACAGGCATTAAAATGCAGAGGATTGAAATGGTACTTACTTCTCATGGGATCCATTTTCAACTTTCAGAGCCCCTTCCACTGGATCCAGGCCTTGCTCTGAAAACTGTTTCAAGGCACTTAATGCTGCCTAAAGAAAAAATGAGTTGTCAAAAAACCCCACTGGCACAACTGTGTTAGCACACAATAAAAGGGGGGTGTGTTTTGAGAAGTCTAGGTTTAAATAACTGCCTATATACTGAAGCCATTTAGCCTACAGAGCTAACAGAGTAGGCACACAACAGCTCCATGCTGAGCTTCTGCATGGCTTTGAGGATATCTTCTTCCTAGGTATATATTAGTGACTTCCACTTGTGTTAATGCAATCTCCATCACCTACCCAAAGACCATGGCATAGTGTTAGGATCTGTGCCTCTCTGGACTGTAAAATACATGCTCTCCTGGAGCTCCTGTGGACAAGCTCTTGGCTTATAGATGACTGCAGAAGACTTGAGCAATGGAGAGAGGGTCAGCAGCACACTACCAACACTCTAAGGCTGGATCTTGAACAATGCAGCCTTATACACAGGTAGGTGTGCTAAGCAGGGTGAGCCAACAGAGGATGGTTATGAAGCATCAGAAACAGAAGAAAAAGCAATTTTCAGCTGATGTTTTCCTGCACAAGTGCATTGTCTATTGACCAGCTGCTCTCTCATCTTCATGAGTCCTTGTCTAGTACTTCAAATTGTTCTTTTCTCCCTTCTAACTGCTTTGGTAAAAGACAAATGGGTTTTTTTTCTGTAATTTATTTAGCAAAGGTTAATGATGAAACTCTTGGACACTATGTGAGTGACACTGAAAACACACCAAGGAAAAAAAAAAGTTGAAGTCATTTCTGTCTTAAAGGTGAAATGTAAAGCAGAACTGGAAAATGGATTTTTCTTTTTAATCACTGCAACCCAAGATGTGTTCAGAATAGAGCGGGGGAATAGGTAACTTTTCACAGACATTTTCACCTCAGACACTGGAAATGACTGCAGGCCTTATGGCACTGCTCTGCACAGTGAGGCAACAACTGCTGTCTAGGAAACTGGAAGTTTCTTCTTAATTGTTGGGACAGAAAGAGTCCATGTCTCCATCTTCATTTCCCATTCTTCTGGGATTAGGGAGGCTGTCCAGAACAGGACCTGCTATTGGAATGAACTACTAGATTTGCTTTCATACTAACTCATTGCCTGGATTCTCTCTTCCTTGAAAGGTCTGTTTATACAACTTAAATATTAGTAGACAATGTGTATTTGGGTGAGATGAAAAAGAGCCCAGAAATTGCCAGGCTGCCCTAAAGTAAAAGATCATGTGTCACAGATTTGTCTACAGTAATGACAAGCTGCTAAAGCTTCAGAAGGCTCTTACAAGGTAATCCCACCCATCTTGCATGAAGGTGTAATTTTTCTGCTTTGTGAAGTCTTGTGGTGTTTGCCCTAGCAAACAAATAAAAAGCCAAATATTTTATAAAGTGCCTTGGTAAACCTCAGATTATCACTGTTACTTACCTTTACCAAGTGTTCTGGGCCCCCAGTACCTAACAGCTCTCTGTTTTTCTTCTCTTCCATTGCCATAGTTTTCCTCTTCATCCTAAAATCTCTGCTGCTTGCATCTCTTTTTCTTTTTTTTTT
>VWZO01015710.1:106745-231735 GCA_013396975.1 Bucco capensis
TTTTTCTTCTTTTCTCTTTTTTTTTTTTTTTTTTTTTTTTTCCCCCCCCCCCCAGTCTTTTTCCATGCTATGGCTAAGGGCAGAGTGTCAGCTTCACCTCAATAACAACTTCTCCCATTACAGGATCTTTCACTTTTATTGCCCACTGGGTTCCCCAGTGAAGGAATTCTCCCTTTCCTCATCTCTTCTGGGTTGTGGGTTGTTTTTTTTTTTTTTTGACATTTTGATATATTTGCATTTTTTATAAGACAGCTCTTTCTCTACCACCTCATAGAGTCCCTTGTAGTTTTAGATTTGCATTCCCAACTGCCATAAACTCTAACCACCATCTGCCTTTCCATCCTCAATCTTGACTGCACAGCAAAACCACTTTGTTCAACCCAAATAATCTCTCCCAGTGGCAACAAGGGTTTTCATCTAATCTCAACTTTTCTGTTTGTTCCAGTAACTCGACACACTTCTTCATCCCAATTTCTATCTTCTCCTCCTCTCCCTAAAGTCCTTTTCATCACAGTGCAAACGTTATTCATCATGTGAGGAAGAACAACAATTTGGGCTCCTGTGCTTCCTAGCACAGGACTGCTTCTCTGTTGTACTTTAGATGGTCATGAGGGAGCAACAGTGAGAACCAAACAATTCAGTGGTTAGGGACTGGCACACAAGAAACTCAGGTCTTCTCATATCCATTTTTCTGGATTCACATTAGTAAAACAGTGAGGATGTCCTTTCTTCTTACTTATGATAATCCCCAAACCAAGTAAGCACTGCAAGGAGAGAAGGAAGCTGAGACATCTGCTCCTCCCACACAGTTTAACTGCTACCTCATCTGCTTTTGAATCCAGCTTGTTTACTTTTTTTGGTATCCACTCTTTGCTTCCAGGTTGGATGTGTGAATTGTAAACTTGCTATGGAAGAACTCTTTGTTCAGGTTATTTGTTCATACAGTGGCTTGCACAAAAAGACTCTGGTCGTAGGTGGTAAGAACTAGAGCCAAGCAATGTTTCATTCAAGATTTGATCACAGGGTGATCAGACAATATGCAGAACAGCCTGATCTTGATCAGTGGTCAAGAGATTAATTGGACCAACCTGAACTTCCTAATTCTTTTCCAGAATTGCTCTGAATAAGAGTATATCTGTTACTTCCTACTGCTTTCCTCACAGAACTGGCCGTTGCAAGGCATAGCACACAAATGACAGAGCACCTTGCAGGATTGCTTTCCAGAGAAACTGCTTTGGAACTTTCTAGAGGAATAGCAGCCACTACCTCAACAGAAACTGATCACAAGGGCTTCTCTTCTCTTCTAGCAGCAAAGGAAGAAGTACTGCAACAGAAAATAATGAACCCTTTGCCTGTAATTATGGATCATTACTATATGGGTGTCAAGGAAGTAAATATAGAACCATTAGAAGAAACATATAAAATGAAGCATGTTTAATACTAACACATCCAAATCCTAATGTTCTGCTTCCACGCAGAGGCGTCAGAAAGCCAGCCCTCTACAGCAGTCCTCATTGCTAGGCTTCTCATCTTTGCTGCTCTGGAACCGGATCATCTGGTCAGAAGCCCGTGCTTCCCACTACCAAGTCCTCACTCCCCACATCTGCCTCAGTCCAACATCTTTCCCAAGCCAATCCAGTGATTTTTCCCCTCCCTACTATCCACCCCAGAGCTCTGACTTCTTTTACAGCATAGGAGATCACCTTTACTTCTTTACAAATCTTCCCCTACCAAGGCCTCTACTTTTTCCTGCTCCTAAATGCTCTCCCCTCTGCTCCCAGAGCTAAACCTTCTTTTCCCAAGTCCTCCCAACCACCTACAATAGACCTCCTTTATCTTCCAGTTTCCTAATGTGTTCTAGGTTTAGATGAGATCTGATTTCTTTTGCATAGAACCATGATTTTCTCACCATAAGATACCTGTGGGCGAAGCCTAAACTACTTATAGCCCAACTTCTCCAACAACATTTGAATTTTGGCTAAGTTTCTTTCCTTTTAAAATGTCCTTTCATGAAATGTGACTGAAAGGCAGTAGAAGAATGGTAGAAAACACCTTGCAGTGGCTTAAAAAGTCCCCTTTTTCTCTTTCCCATAGCCTGCTTACTTTTGGAAGGCTCAGCAAAGATGAGAGAAGCTGGTAAGTAAAACAACACTTTGGGCCCTGATAGATGTGTCCTTAATGTTTCTTCTCTCTGTGTCATTCCCCTAGATAGACATGAAGATGCTGGATTCAGGAAGGAAGCTGGTAGCTGAGAGGCTGTGACCTGAATAGTCAGCAGAGCAACACACAGCCCAAGTAATCTTCAGTGAAAAAGAGTTACAAGCAGACACTGGGCTAATTTAATCCATGATTCAATACTATTAGTCCCAACAGATTTACACCACTTGGCTTAAATATAACTTGTGAATAGCAGATAACTTAGGTTAAATGAAAAGGAAAGCAAAGAATAGAACATTTGACAGGGAATCTGGTGAACAATTTCCTTTTTTTAAAGGCTAAACACTTCCTTCCATTGATATTTTTCTTACAATAGAGCATCTGCACAGACAGAGAGAAATTTTTCTCTCCTCCAGAAGATTTTTACAACTGTTTTGTGAGTGAAGCCCCACAGGTTACAGACCAGATGTCCTTACACATTTCTTCTGTCACTTGTTTTCTGTGTAGCTACAACAGTGCTGAAAATATGATGCCAACAGGATGCACTGAGCTGCTCCCTGTTTGTCTTGGCTGCCACTGCTATTATTAGTGTGTGTGTGTATCAGGATGGGGATGGAGGTTTCCAGTCATTTTTTAGCTTTCCTCAAGTCAATTGGCAATTAGTTAATAGCATTGAAACTTGTGAATATTCTTCCTGTTCCTTACTCTGGGAATTAAGTGTCTTAGAATGACAATCTAGTAACATGAGATCATTCTTTTAGTAAGCATAGCAGACAAGGTACTACACTAGCCCCTGTGCATTTAAGACCACATCCTCACAATAAAATGTTCACATGTTTGTTTTAGCACAGTATGTGGTTTGTCTTTTTCCTCTGAAATCTACATTACGTTTCAGATTATTCTGGGAAGCTGGACATTTTCAGTTTGTTGTTCTCTGTGGCCCTTCCAGTTGACTTATTTATTAGTTTATTAGCTGGCTCCTAATAAACACACTGCTTGACACTGTTTGATAGTTTACTGGTGATATGTCTTCTAACATCAGTTTTCTATGTGCAACAGACTTAACTGTCAGTTCTACCCATAAATTTATGTCTTCAGAAAACACTGACTAAGGCCAAGGTGACTAAGTCAGGGTCCAGAGTAGGTCATGAAGGAGAAGATTTGATTGTCTTTAGTAGCTGAGTCTTAGGTCAAGGTTGAGTTTGCAGAATCAAGTAACTCCTTGTGGTCATACTGCCTGGAGACACATCCCATACACATCAACAAGTCTCAGACTTAACTGGACTGGACAAAGTGTTTGCATATCAGTTTTCCTGATAGACAGACCTAACTCTAGTCCTCAATGTCACTTGCAAGCCAGAAGCCTAGACAACAGGAGGGCAAATGCATGAACAAAAATGGTAGCAAGTATATTTACAAACAGACAATGTTCCTTTGTTTTATAAGCCAAGAGAATAAAATGCCTCCCAAATCAGGGAGGTTCTTCTTCACGCCCTGACAACTGAGGCCTCAAAAGGCAATATCACTTGTGCAATAACATGGTAGCAAAGCTGCCTGCATCTGTCATGAGATGCACTTCACAACTTTGGAGTATGTGGAATTAAATTTCACATTTAAAGGCTATTGAAAAAAAACAACCCAACCATATCACAGCTGTAGAGGTTACTTTGAGGACTTAGTGTCCCAAAGCTGAGCAACTATTTAAATCTGTATGTCTCCAGAATTATTGTACTAGCTGATTGGTTTTTCCCTTGGTCTTGATGAAGACATTTTTGACCAAGCTTCCACCTGGTTTAACTTCTCCACACCCAAAACTGCACGCATACAGAAATGCACAAAGGGAAGATACATTTCTTTGTGTAGACTTTCATACAAACATACATACACACAAAGTAGCTAGAAATTGACTCCTTAACATATCCATTTAATTCTCTTGGATTCACCAAGTTGGAGATAGACATATATATTATAAGCTAAACAAAAACTAGGTGATGGCTATTGCAAACAAATCCCTTCCCTCCACAGCTTCTATTGTAAATTAATTTACTATATTGCAAGCAGTAACTTCTGTTAGTTGTCACCACTTTCCTCACTCTGTGTCATTCTTCCCAGATTGATTAGATTTAATGTGAACCAATGGCATTAACACCTGCTTAAAGATTAAATTCAGAAAGGTTTTTCACACTGCACAATGTCAACCTTAACTAAATGACTTTAAACCCTTTCCTCACACAGTTCATGAGATGCATGAAAAGCACAGGGTTCTAATCTTATTAATTCATAGAGTTTATGTGGAAATAGCATTTCCCAAACTGATTAATCTCTGCACAAAGGCATAGCCACCTGATAGGCACTACAATAAGGGTACTGACTGGCCTGTCAAGAGAAGGATCTTGGAGGACAGGAGTCCACTATGGTCAAAGAAAGAGTGAGGATTCCCAGCTGGAGCTTAGAACAAGTTCCACACAGTAGTAGTTAATGCTACCCTCAGGCAACTCATACAGCCAGAATTTAAATGACACACACAATCCACGTACAGGCTGATCTTGCCAACTTTCTGGGGGTAATCTAAAGTAAGGATTAACTGTTCTTGAACAGCTTTTCTAATATATTAAGCAAAGCTTCTATCAACAACAGCATCCACGGCACCTTCTTCCACCTAGTTTTTATCAGACACGTATACTCATTCCTCCATGCCTCTCAATTTTCCAAGCAGTAGATGGAGTGAAATACACTGTTCCTCATGGAATTTTATTTCCATAGGTTTTCATCTTCAACAATCTTCTTCAGCAAAGAGACTGCTTGAGTTAACAGTAGAGAGAATCCATTAGATATGACTGACTTTGACATACGAATTACCACACTAGAAATCCAATAGCCATTCTTGGGACTATGCAATAATTCATCAAATCACAGACTAACAGACCACTTTGGGTCAGAAGGGACCTTTCAAGGTCATCTAGTCCAACTCCCTCTGCAGTGAGCAGGAATATCTTCAACTAGATCAGGTTGCTCAGAGCCCCAGACAACTTGACCTGGAATGGTTCCAGGGATGAGGTATCTACCACTTCTCTGAGCAACTTGGGACAGTGCCTCAACACTCTCAGCTCAAAAAACATCTTCTTCTATCTAAATCTGCCTCTTTTAGTTTAAATCCCCTTCTTTTAGTTTTCAGGTTCAATACCAGTATCTACTGAGTTATATCTGTGTCCTCTAATGGTGAAGTGAGGTGTGAAGTTTTGGCCCTAACACCAGCAGTTAAAAGAAACACCAGTCAAGCCTCTTTTCTGTCAGATAATTTCAGTACCTTTTCAGGGTATATTCTTCAGTTCTGCTCTAGAAATCTGGGAGTTCTTTTAAAATGAATTCATTTCTTAATTCAAAAGTTCATATTTTTTTCCTTCAGTTGTTACAACTGAAAGAACAAAATCAGAAAGAATCATTCATCATCACAGCTTACTTATGAACATGAAGAAAAATACTTTAAAATTATATTTCCAAGTGTTTACACGACATACATACAACAGAATTCCACTAGACAGCAATTAATCTTAAATTAATCCTTTAATTTTGCCCTCAGAGCAAAGCTACCTAAGTTCTAACTTTCAGAGGGAGGCAGACATCTATGGAATATAGGTGCTTTCAGTAACTAGAGACACCCAAACGAGAGCATTTAGCTGGCAAACTATTGATTGGGTGGGTAGAGGTTTAAATCATGCAATTGAGACAACACTCAAGCATGGCTGAGAAGCTGCAGACAAATACTAAAGGAGATTTTGAGAACCATGGCTTTGAAACTGAAAAAGAGCAGAATGTATATGGTCAGGCAAAATCCTGCAGCAGCAGGGAGGAAAGGCCATGAATCACTGTCTCTTTCATCACTGATGGCTGGAAAATATCCTTGTCAGCTGTGTTCTCAGAACAATTTGGTTGGTTTCATTATTTATTTATAGGCATTTCTCCACCTCTGCTGCCATTGATTTGCAACTCCACTGTCAATAACCCTATCTGTAGTGCAGGAGATGTTGACCTCTTGACTTTGAATCAGTGAGCTGAGGTCCTTGCCTATGTAAGACTTCAAAAACACACTGCAACAGACAATCCTCTTCATCTGTCTGACCTCCACAGTTCCATCCTGGTTTTGACATCACTACCATAGCCTTCACAACACAGCTAGCAGGACACAGGGGAGGTAAAGACTATGCCATTCCCCAGCAGACAATAGGCAGATAAAGAAGCATAAATGTAGCCAGAGCATTTTTAACAAAATGAATTTAAGTGGTTTTCTTAGACATTTTTGGACTGCTCTGCATGAGCAGTTGCCTATCTTAAAATGATTTTTATGAATTCTCAAAGATCCACATCCAAATTAGTATAAAAAATACAACTTATTATTACTCCTTGCTTACTTCAATGTGGTTACTCTTCCAGATAGTAAACTGAACTTGTAAAACACACTCGCTAGTATTTAAATAGTTTTTACCTCTTCTTGCAAATATCCTCCTCTTCATGAGCCAAAATAGCACTAAGGGCCAGAGGTAGTTTTTATTATTCCTGTTTTTTAAACAGAAGGAAACAGAAGTGAAGAGAGAGTGCATGAGCACATAAAGGGCTGGCTGGAGGTCAGGCAATAAAAGTATGAACCACTTTTATGAGTTTACATGCATCTTATCACAGCCTGAGATAGAGATTATGAAAAAGAGGTATTTAATGATAAAAAAATAAGAGTCTACACTAGAGCCACAATTTTAATTGAAATGCCTCATTCCTGCCACTATCACCCAGCAAGCTATAATCATCTCTTTAATACTAAACATTTTCCATGACCTAGTGGAGAAAAAGACTCTCCTTTAGAAATAAAGGTGACAGGTGAGAGCCTCTAACAAATTTGCTTTTTCTGAAATATTCTAAAGAGTACTTTTGGTCCCCAATATTTTACAAAAATACATTTTTTTACCTTTAAAGCTTGACAGGTTTTTATTTCTAAAGACCATACACTTTGCTTTTGTCATGGAAAAAAAATGTCCTAAATATCAGATTCCTCAGCTTTAGCCATTTTAAAATGGAAGTATGTTTGTTCTCTCATACTAAGAGTAGGCTTAGAATGAGAGTAGGCTTTAAAGAGTAGGCTTTAAATGCATGTCAGTCAAAGCATGACCAGAAACTTTGATTTGAAGACAAAAGCAATAGATTACAAAGGAGTGCCCATTGGCTTCTTTAAGCAGCACCTTGTAGCTGGGGACAATGGGGGAGGCAGGGCTGCAGATTCTTGCATGACAACATCTGTAATGAAGCCTAGGTACTAAATGGTGTCTGTGCCTCTGTGTAACTCTACCCCTGTGGTCTGACTATCAGGCATTCAGAGAAAGATACTTCCACCCTCAGAGCCCTAAAGAGCAATCCTCCTCTTCATTCTCCAAGTTTTACAAGCACTTATGCACCACATCCAGATTGACAGCTCAAAGTATTATCTTTAGCATATATAGCATGTAGTTAGAAACCTGAGTGGTTTAGAAAGGCAAATTCTTCCTCTTCTGATCTCAGACCATTTTTACACCTCATTAACTGGTATTTTTCTCCTAATTGAAGTTGATTGAAGTGAGATCAGAGCCAGACCCAACAGCTACAGGCAGATCTTCTCATCTGAAGTAGCCTGTAATGTAATTTTTTTCCTTGCTAACTGTTGATGGCTTGTCCTCATCCCATTTTAACCTACAACCATCAGCTGCTTTAATGGAAGTGTCTATAAAGATCTTCTCTCAAATCTGCTTTTCCAGCACACTTAATGTCTTTGAATGTCTTTCCAATTAAATCCAGATGTGAAAAGCTTAAGGAACAGTTCTCAGGACTGAAAAAGATGACATAAATCTTGCAGCTGACAGAGATCCCACTGAGCTCAGTTGGGGAAACTCACAGAGGATTTCTTGTGGGCCAGAAAAGCTGCTGGGTATAAAGACAGATGTGCATACTCCTATTAAAACATTTTAAATACAAACTGACTCCTACAATGAGGTATCCACAATTATCAGGGCCATTACTAACTCAATCCCTCCATGTGCTGAGCACATCCTGTGAGGTACAGATTTCCCTCATCTTTTTGGGAAGTTTATCAGGGTTGAAGGGAGTCACATCTGTTTGAGAAAGAGCTCTTCACCTTGCAGGATTGCAACTTTTACACCAGTGTAGGGACTGACTCTGGAAAACCCTCCCTGACTTGGTCTCATCCTGCTATCAACAGGGAGATAATCTACTCTGCAAAGCAGGACTCTGAATTTCTGTTCTGTCCCTCCTTTCCCTCCTCCACAACCATGTGAGCAGATTAAATTGTGGTTTCATTATAGAGGAGTCCCCAAATGGGCTATTAATTATAAATTCTTACCAATCTGATGGGAAAGTGGGCATTCCTGACTACCAGGGCTGTTTGTGCAGTTATCAGTTTGGGGGTCTGTTTTCCTCTAATCACTTGTAACACTCTCAGGATTCTTTTATTTTTCATTTTAACAACAGTAGATTGTCTTATTCTGCCTCTCCCAAAGTGTACATGTGGGCTCAGCTCAAGCCACATCTTTCAGGAGGACAGGAAATAACACCCACATACAGCTTGTATTAAAGAAAATTGCCCAATGCTCCTGCTACTTACTTACTTACTTTCTTTTTGAAACAAGTGAATTATCCAGACAAATCAATTATTTTTAAAGAGCTACATCTTCATGACACCAGAAAGAAAAAACCCCAAACCACCAAAATAAACAAACAAAAACCCACAAAAAAACCCACCCCACACCAGAAAGACAAATGCTCCAGGCTAGAAGGAAAAAAACCCACCCTTTCTAACTGAAGATTGAGACCATGTCCATTAGTGACAGTAACTTCAGTAGAAACATTTGGGATACTATTAATGTCATTGTATTTTTGGAATGCCCCTAGAAAGGGTTTAGCACAGTTTGCTGTCATCAGGGAGTGTATGGAAACATGAAACTAGCTAACTGAATTAAAGGACAATTTCACCAACCCAAGTACAATACTAAATGATCAACTATGGGATCTGGACAATAGCATAGAGCTAACACTGAAAGTGGTAGGCTTCTGAAGACACACACACAAGAGTTCTGGAAGATCAAATTCCTCTGTTTCTCAGCTTGCTTTACTTTCCACAATGGCCAGCACTTTCCAGATCCTCACTCCTGCAGAGCTGAAGCCTGGATCTGACTCCCATCAAAAATCTGTGCTTCATGAGCATCACTTGGGAGACACAAGGAATGCCCTTCCCTTGGAATGAGACACTGCCTCCACCAGGATCCTACTCTTGGCTAGCTCAGGGAATGAGCTCAAATCTGCACTTTGCTGCCAGGGACCACCAGGCCAGCTCTGATTTATAGCTTTTGCTTTGCAGTTTTATGATACAAGAATGTTCACTCGTAATTACAGCAGAATTTTGTTGGCTCCCTGCCTTCACTTGGGTATGCACAACACCATATCCTTCATTCCAGCCTTTTAATGTCAAGACCCCCAAACTGGAGAAGAGAAGTACATCAAAAAGTAGCAGGAAGATGCTGCAGCTCTTGCTGCTTCTCAAAGAGAGGACTTGTACATATTTACTGAGGGACACACATGGCCAGCTGGATAGGACATTGAACCAGGAGTCAGGAGGAGAGCTGGTCCAAATCCTTGCTCAGAAAAAGACTAAATGACAGAATCATTAAGGTTGGAAGAGACCTCTAAGATCATGAAGTCCAACTATACCTGTCAGCACCATGCCACTAAACCATGGGCCCAAGTAGAGCATCTAAATGTTTCTTAAACCCCTCCAGGGATGGTGACTCCACCACCTCCCTGGGCAGCCTGGGCCAAGACTTAACAACCCTAAATCAAGAAAATCTTGTCAGGAGAATATGTCCATTATGAGACAAGGTTTTCTAAGTCCAGGATAGACTCTCCAGCCAAAATGTCACAGACAAGTGCCATAGATATGGCTAATGACTATGCTCAGGGTGGCCCCAAGTTCTTCCAGCTCTTCTGTGTGACAAAATTTCAACAGGTCTCTAATTCATTTCCAAGTCAATGAAAACACTTGAACTCCTGATGTGCTTTGTGGGATAAAAAGTCTGTTTTACTCAAAAGACAGTGATTCTGCCACTAATCTGCTGTGCAACCTTGGAGAACCACTTGAGCTCAGTGTTTTTTGGATGTACGCTTCTTTCCTGACCTTGAGACCATCAAGGGGTACATTTCCATCACTTCTCAATTTTGTCAATTTCCCTTCTTCCAAGGAAATTCCAGGTATTTTAGGCACCACTTAATAGTTAATTGTCAAACAATTTTCAAGTCTTTTAAACAAAGACTACTTCTGTGCTAACTTAATTTATAGAGCCATACATGTCCCATTTAAATTGGTTGTGATTAAGAAGAAACACTAAGCTTAGATTTTTCTACTAAATCAGTATAAAGCAAATAAAGTATACCTAGGATTTCAGCTGAAATATTAAATGAAGGGCATATTTGTTCCTGGTCACTGAATTTTTAACTGAATTTTACTAGCCTATAGCATCCAGCAATCCCAGCTGACAGTGTTTGTAGACTAGATGCATAAATTCCAATCTACTATTTGGATCTGAGGATTCTGACAATTCCTGGGAGATGCTGCTGAATTAAGATGATAAAATGCAGGCTGTACTTTGTCTAGCTCCTTACTGCAGGAGAGAGGAGGTTGAGCCTTGTGCTTGGACTCAGCTTTCTGTCACCTCAGGTATAAGGATACCTTGCAATTGCCCCAACTTTTGTCTTTATTATACAGCAAGGAGGAAATAAAAAACCCCTGGGTTTTCTAGCAACAACCACAAACCTATACTGTATCTGTCCTACCTATCCCTTTTATGGCTTATATTCATAGTTTCGATAATTATTTTTTAAAGTAAAATGTTTTAACCTGACTTTTTGCAATATAGGAGCAATAGGAGGACTTCATTGCTTCTCCTTGTACCTCAATATCCTGTGAAGGTATTTGGTTATTTCTTAAAGGAGAAAATAAACTAATCTGCCCTTAGTGACTCATCACTCCAGTGATCAAGTTAAATGAAACCATTACACAGTAACTCTACACATAATACATACATGTAACATACATTTTACCCATGACTAGTTCAGTACTGCTGTATTACACACAAATTCAACCAATGCATGTTGAGGTGAAGGTTTAGTCTTCACTTCAAATCACAGAATCACAGAATGACAAAGGTTGGCAGAGACCTCTAAGATGATCAAATCCAACCATACCTGTCACTAACATGCCACTAAACCATGTCCCTAAGTAGAGCATCTAAATGCTTCTTAAACACCAGCTACCTCCCTATTCATTGTGTGAAGTGGCAGGTGTCCAATTTACTGGATTATTTTCTATTTTCTACTGCCTGATGCTCTTTCTTTCAATGGAAAGCCCAAATCTCCCCTCAGGTTCAGCTTCTACTGCCATTTGTATGTTGATTTAAGTAGGAACTGGTTGGTTTTGCCCTCTAGTGATTAACTCCTTCTGACTGCTTCTGCAACACAGGTAGAAAGAGGTAGGTATGGTCAGTCATCTCCAAGAATGCTGTCCTGTGTGCTTCTCTGGTAAGAATGGTGTACTTGATATAGCTCAAAAAGTGCTTCAAGAGAGACATTCATAGGCAGGAATCACATTCAGGAACTAAATTCAGGAACTTCTCCAGCTGGCAGCTCAGCAATGCAGACACTCCTTGGCTCTGATGAACTGAGCTCTGCACCTATGGACCCTGCTTCTCCTCCACTGACAGTCAGTCAAAAATATGATCTATGCACAGCAATTTTACTGAAACCTTTAGGCTTTTAGTCTGGAAGATCTGCTAATGGCTATTTTATCATTTTACCCTAGCATGTAGTATTAAAATCCATTAACCACAGCTTATTCAAAATCTTGCTAGTTATAAAATAACCTGCCAGGGTTTGATTCAATCAAGAATTCAGGTGCTTCACAAATCAGGCACTGTAACAGCAAAGTTTTAAATGGCACATCCCTGGAATAAAATCAAAAGGTCTGAAGTTAAGTACTCAGTTTCTTTATTCAGTGGTAAGAGGTTTCTCTGAGGAATGACTTAAGAAAGCTCCATTTTGAGGATGGAGCTACCTGCAGGCAATGAGGTACACCAA
Organism: Bucco capensis; assembly: GCA_013396975.1. Classification (NCBI taxonomy): domain Eukaryota; kingdom Metazoa; phylum Chordata; class Aves; order Piciformes; family Bucconidae; genus Bucco; species Bucco capensis. The sequence goes on from VWZO01015710.1 coordinate 119,064, forward strand.
GCCCAGAGGTGAACTCCTGCTCCTCTCTAGCAACAACCAAAAAGATGAACTAGTTCTGTCCCACCTATTCCTTTTCAAGCTTATATTCATATTTTTAGGAAGTATTTCTTTAAGTACAATATTTTCATCTGCCTTTTTGCAATACAGGAGTAATATGAGGACTTCATTGCTTCTGGGGCCCTGGTGTCTTGGTCAGCTGGTGTCTACAGATGGCAATCCTCTCCTCAAGACAGCTGGCTCTCCCAGCTCTTTGCCAGGTCTGAGCAGAGCTCACCATTGTCACCACAGAAGAGGTTGGAGTTGAGACTCCCCTTTTTGTCAATAGCATGGATGTGAGAATCCTTCTCCAGGCTATGAGAGAAACAGATTTTACATCACTTAGCTTTGGGTCAACAAGCCACACATTCCACCTCACAGGTGACAATCTAACCTCTGGGATCAGTGATAGGGATGATTCAGCTGCTGCAGAACAAATAACCCAACTTCCATGGGTCACAGAAAAGATGACTCCATAGACTAATGATCCCAGCAGTTACTGAGCTACCCAGAGGCTCATCCCATGCTCCCTAGATACTTTCTGTTCTTTATCTAATTCATATTTTAACACTAAGTTCAGAAGTGATGAAAGCAGGAACCACAATCCAAGTATTTTGGCTTTTCAGTGGCTTCCTTAACCAGTAGGATGCAAGAATATTCTTTATCCTGCATTCTCTCTGCAATTCTGAGGGTTTTAAGTTTTTGTTCTACAGTGGCTCTGGTTATCTGGGAAGGCAGATACTACTCAAGCTCTCTTTGTGCCAGTGATTCCAATAAGCCTGCTCATGGATGCAGACCCTATGAGAGGATTTCCAGGATCAAGCTACAAGCAGTTGTACTCTACCAGGGTAGAGTAAAATTAAATTACTTCAAATCAACACACTCACAATAAAAGCAGAAATACTAAAGTAACTTAAATGACAGTAGGGGCTCAAACATTATGCTCAGTCTCTGTTAGTGCTAAGAAATTAATACTTCGAGCTGTCACACAAACAATACAGTCACAGGATGAAGGAAACACTATATTTTTAAGGCTGCTACCAGAAGCAGAGAAAAAACACACTCATAACCATGCATATTATACAGTAATATCCTTCAAGCACAAAGAAGACCTAATTGAAACCATGCCTGTGATAACTGTCATGCTATCAAGTTGCAGTAAAGAGAAGAGGAAGATCAGATTTATTCTTCCCTTCACAATGAAATCAGTATAAACAAATCATATAATGTTTGGACACCAAACTTCTGAAACAAAGAAACCCAGAAAAACCTCTTTAAAACCACCCACAGACTCTGCATGCTGGTCTGTGATTATACAACTGGAGAAGATCATCCAAACTGTGATGTAAACCAGTGTTAGGCTGCAAATAATAGGGCTACAACAGTTCTAACAAAGAATAAAGCAAGTCCCAGCAACAGCCATCAGCAAGGAATACTTCCACATTTTATCTAACCATTTTTCCCCTCATAAATGAGGAATACTCTTTTTAAAACTTAAAGAAGACTTCATCTCCATACTGAGAATAATTTCTCTCTCTTGTGTGCCTTTACTAAGCTGCAACACACATTCAGCTAAACAAAATGAGACTGGGACCAACACTAGGCTTCCTAATGCACCCCAGTGCCTGTTGCATTTCAACCTCTCATTTCAACCCTTTTGCCCTCACTATTTGTTATTTGGGAATATTTACCCTCATTGTTTTTAAATACAAATGCCAAACAGCATCTCTTTTTTCTCCTATGGACTACACACAAAAAGAGAAGATCAAATGCTGCCAACTTTTCAGTTCTTTCAGGCAAATACTGTGTTTCTCTAGACCATATTTCTACCTTTTTTTTTTTTTCCTCCTTGCCTGGCAGCCAGAAGGAAATTACTCTAGATCTGAAAAAGCATGTGCCTGTCTAGAAGAGATGTGAAAGAGCATGGCCACTTCTCTGTCTATAGCTATCACCCTGACAGTGTCAATCTCTCTATCTTCTTAGGTGAGGCTTCAGGACATGCAAGAGACAATATTAAGGGTGCTAAAGCAGGGGCCTAACCCAGCTGCCCTGAAGATGGGGTCTATGATCCACCTTTTTATTTTTTTTTTGCCTGTTTCAACTCAATTTAAGACCATATAAGGCTGAAAAATGTTTTATTCAACTAAGAAATTAATGATACAATACAAGCATGTTCCCTTTTGCAAAGCCTATGAAAAGCAGTGGCATAATCTTCCTTTCCAGCTATGCCACAGAGGAATTTGACCATTCAAAGATCTGTTTAGTAAATACTAATGTAATTTAGCATTCATTACTAAATTTCATTACCAATTTAGTAGTGAAACTCCCCACATTAAAATCAACCACACCTGCAAATTGGTTAATAATTTCTATTTCTCTAGCATTAATCTCTTTCTTGTCTTAAAGCCACAACTGACTGAACTGTAACTTGGTGTCAACAATGGCTATTAATCATACAAAAGAAAACAAAAGAAGCAGTAACAACCTGACAAAGCTTATTAGAATTCTACAGTAAGAGTGCAACCATTAACAATACAGTGAATTAGTATCAATCATCAAAAAACCCCTCTATATATATAAATAAAAGAAATGAAAAATGGTAGCTGACAAAAACTCAACTATCTGGGGGAAAAACAAACCCTAATCATTATTACACTTAACAGGCTGTGAAAGAAGATGAGTGAGAAAAAATTGTACTAAATAGTCGTTATTAAGAGTATCTTCTACACTATTCACACGTTTGTTCCCTCAGTTGGCAATATATATGCTTCTTATATTGCTATATACATTATATTTGATCTTTTCTAAGCTTCTAGCTGCTTTTTGTGATGGTTTAGCTCTCCTGTGTTTTAATTAGTGCAGCAATTTCATCAAAGCTGGTCATAAATGAAGAGCTAAAGTCAAACAATTTCCCCCAATATTTTGATATGGCTTCCAATGTGCAATTTTAATTTCTAAATTTTATAACTGAATATAGACTATTAGGAATTCTAAAGGCAAAGCACAAAAGCAAATGTATTTTTGAAGTTGCATGCTCAACCAAAATGCAATTCCCACCCTTCACTGGGGTTTCAATAAGATGTCAGTATTGTATGCTGGTAGTTTTGGTATTGCAGTTAGAAGTTCTCCATGTACACCAGGTATTTGAATAAACAACATGCTTCCTTTGCTAATAATTCCTAAAAAGAGCCAGACTCTCCCTCCAGCAGCTGCAGACATCAGAGAAGCAGATGCCTGTGCTGTACCTTCCCTTCATGCAGGCCCTGGCCAGCACCAGCCTTTGGCAAGCACCTTGTACCCAATGGGCTTTTGCCATGGGAAGAGGCAGGAGCACGTGCACAATTGGTTTCATGAATAAAACATGGAATTAATTTCTTTTACTGCTGTGCAGATGGCAAAGGATTGTCAGCCTCAGTTTGCTGAGTGGAGAACAGCAGCTCCAGCTTCATGCTCTTAGTCTCCCTGTTGCACCCATAGTGCAATACCTCAGCTAGAATTTCTGATCTGGCAGCAGCATCAAGCTCTAGTCTTGAAATACTGACTCCATAAAAAATATGATGTGCACATGCTGAATAACAACTTAGCAAGCAGTCAGGAGTTGCTTGCTTCTGGTGAACAGCAAAGTTTGGCAGGCAGGGGAGCTCTTTGGCTTGTGGGAAGATAACATTTTCTCTTGCTGTCTCTACAAAGGTCTTAATACACTCTAAAAAGAGCAAGAAAAATCTTGATTTCTCCTGCAGAACAACAAAGCTTCTTCCTTGCAAAGCATTGTGGAAGGTCCTATCTGCTAGTGCTAGAAACGCCAGCCCTCTGCTTTCCCAGAGCACAGAGTTCCAAGCATCCTCCCAAATTATTACTTTCTCTCTCCCTCCCTCATTCACATTTTTTTGTCAGTTTCCCTGAGAAGTGAAAAATCAGTGCTCAAGCCCATCTCACTGCTGAGCTGTTTCACTCTGCAGATTGGCTCAGCTGACAGAGTGGATGCTGTCCCTGGGCAGCCAAAGAGCTAAGCATGGAGTCTAATGGAAATGGAAGGAATAGGTTCCCATAACAAGAAAAGAGTAAGCAGAGGGTGAGGTGAAGCTTGAGATAAGACAGAAACTGATGTATGAGCCTCATCATGCAAATGAAGGAATCAGCTACACAGTTCTCTCTTTGGAGAATGCTACCAGGCAGGAGTAAGTTGAGAGCTGTGCTTTCCTAATAGCCAGTTTGGATTCCTCTATACTCTTCAGTCCTGCATGAACTATTTTATTAGTAATTAATTTATTACTTTGCATTTAGATGTGGAAAACTCCATATGCCTCCACTACCCATCAGTAAACTTCTGTATCTACTCAGTTTGCCAACACAGAAGGCAGTTCATCTGATGGAATTATTTGATGTAGTCCCTCACTACAAACTGGACTAAAGACACAACCTTCTCTCAAAGCCACCAGTGTGGAAGCAACTGCAGCATTTCAGGGGTGTGAGTAAGAGCAACTTGCACTTGAAAGTTATTTTTGAAACAAAGAAACAAAAAGTTCCTTTGTTCAGTTTGAAATATGTTTCTAGACTTGTATTACCCACTTCTCCCTTTCCCATTCCCAAGGAAGGTTCCATTAATCATCCCTCTAATGAAACACTTGTGTCTGATCACGGAGCAGTGGACACAGACATAGTCTTGGGCATGCACTGCACAAGAAACCCAAGGGAAGCCTAGCTGAAAAGTTTGGGAAAGCAAGGATGCTTTTTTAAATAAACTTTGGAGAGGTCAGCAGGACAGCAAGGGGTCAGCACCAGGCAGCCAGTGGGTGGATGGCACAGGAGAAAGACAACAACACTTGTCATTAATTATATCTGTTGGAATGCTACACATTTTCCCCCCAAGTGGTAGTACTCCAGACATCCAAGCACAATCTCTCCCACGTCCTACTCGACCCCAGGCAGGGCACATGCCAAGAAGCTTTCAGACACTAGAAGCCAAGAAGTAGCTAATGCAAGTGGAGGTTAAAGAATTTCAATTGTCCCTTCACTTGGAAAAATCTTTTTCTCTAGTTTAAACCCATCCTCTCATAACTGTCTCCACCAGTGCAACAGAAGTTCTCTTAGAGCTAACTAAAGTTAGATTTCTGTGCCTAGCCTCAAGCTAACACAACTATGACTTTCTTTGGAGAGGGATAACTCCTTGGAACTGGACTGCTCAGAACAAGAACACTTCTCCTAAAACTGATCCTGCAAAATCCTAAAGTGCCCACTTACCTGGTCTAGATGTATCTGATCTGCAAAGGTGTTTCTCCTAGAGTGCATCCTACAGGTGATGCTCTTGCAAAACTCTGAACTACCCCTATTTATGAATCTAACTGGTTTATAACCAGTAGTATCACAGAATCATTAAAATTGGAAGAGACCTCTCAGATCATCAAGTCCAACCATACCTATCACTACCATACCACTAAACCATGTCCCCAGGTAGAGCATTTCTCTGTTTCTTAAACCCCTCCAGGGATGGTGACTCCACCACTGCCCTGGGCAGTTAAGTCCAAGACTTAACAACCCTTTCAGTAAATAAATTCCTCCTTACATCCTTTATTTTAATAAAATCCCCAATAAATTGTTGATTGGAGAAGAAATGTCAGGCTAGTAATTCATGGATGCATCCATCCTCACTTCATTCTGAACTTGCCAAGGACATAGTCAAAGTTCATTGTCTGCTGTGAGCAGAAGATGGGTATCTCTGGAGTATGATTTATCTTATCCTAAAGAGATAAGTAGGAGGAATCAGAAACCCACAAAACTAGCCCAATCTAGATGTATTGTAGATGTCTGAAAGGTAAGGAAATGTTTCAGCCACTATGTAGTTTATGAGGAAGCTTTGGGTATCAGAACTCTAGCACAGTAGTTCTAAATCATGGTAGTTACAAATCATGGAATGGTATTACTTGTCCCTGTTCTGAAGATTTCTGCAGAGTGGCCTGAGATGTCTTAAAATCAATTTGTGGGGTACTTTATACGGAACAAAAAAGTGTAACTGGGGAGGAGGGAGGGGGAAATGATGCCAGAGGAGAATAGGGTGTCCCCTGTACACTGCAGATCCCTGTTTTGCACTAATGGAACTAAACAGAAGTAAGAACTTGAGCAAGATCCATCTGGATATGCTAAGCCTTGCTAATGGGTTCTGATTATTAAGTAGGAAAGAAAAGCCTGAGCTGGAGCCACTGAAAAACACTGCACTAGTCTGTGGCTTAAGGAGAAATTCCCCTACAATGCATGGAAACACTCTGCTCCTCTTTAACAGTGCTGTAGAAAATAATACATTTTGTTGAGAACAAGGAGATCTTTAGAAAAGTCCTGCAGCAGTTAAAAAAAAGGACAAGACCGTGGCTGTGTGCATCCAACAGGGAATATTCAATGTTACTGCCTGCCAGGTCAAGATCCAAGATGAGCTTTGAACTTACAGCTTTAGAGCCCCAGTTAAGTCACCTAATGTTTTTAAGAGCTTTATTTAACTTTCCTCAAGCTCTTATGCAGTCATAAAACATGGGCAAAAAACCAGGCTTACTCCACAAACAGAAAAATATTGTGGAAGGAAACACACACTGTGGTAAGGCAGAGTATCCACAGGAAAGTATTAATCATTCTTTTACTGAGAAAAGGAAAAACTACCCAGTGCTGAAAAAGCAGTAGCAGGTTTCCTTTCCTAGCTTCCATCAAGCTAGAGACTGCTCCTACAGGAGCTGGAGAGACAGGCCTAAAGCAATGCAAACACAAGGAATTCACTACTCACACCTCAAGGATAAGGGAAAAGGAGACCTGATTGAATCATCAGTTTCAAAAAGAAGCACACCTCAGGCAGCAGAATTCACTCCTCAGATTTCAGCTGAGACCTCATTAGGAAAGCAAACTGGCACCAAACTCAGCACATTTCCTTCAGTTTAGCTCCTCTCCTTCTCTGAAAATATGCATTGATTTTCCTGCTCAGACCAGAGATGAAAGTTACAGGGTAGTGAGATTTCTGTTCCATTGTTATAAACCACCTAGATTCATCATTCATCAGTTCATAAAGCCAGAAGAGAACCTGAGGTGGTCTAGTCTATTCTCCTCTATGTCCTGCTAAGATGGTGCTGCTCTTGTATGTTGCCCAGAGAAATTCTATCCTGATCCACACAATGTTAAGAGACATTTAGAAGATTCTTTCCTTGGGTAAGCATTTTTCTGCTTCAGATTTTTGCTCTTGGTTGTTGTTCTGTCTACTCAGCCAGTTTAGAGTTCCTTAGGAACCAACAATTTCTTCTTCACAAGCACTTTGACAGAGCCAAGTCAGCTCCCAGGTTTTTTCCTTTAGACATGACACAAAACAATCTTTCAAGCCTCTCACAAGAAGGCATTTCCCCCACACCTCCTCCAGCAAATCCTTTTTTTGTGTGTGTGTGTGGCTGTTTTCTGAAGTTACGTGAGTGTTTCCATATCCCTTTAAAAATATTGACATCAGGACTAGATGAATTCTTCCAGCATCAGCTTCATCACCAAGGCCATATACAAGGATATACCTTATAACTCATACTTTCTATTACATGGGACATTTCATGGGGAACTCTTGTTCAGTTGCCTAACTTACCTAACCCATGACAATTACTAACTTCTAGGTTAAAATTCTCCCTTTTGTCAGCATGGCCTTGATCCCTTGCTCCTTGATGAATAATGGTGCAGTTAGCTGTGTCAGGATGGACTTTGTTGAATCAGCTAGGCTCTCACCACATTGGACTCTACAACTTGCCACCATGCAACATTCTGCTGGTCTGTGTTAGCAAGCAAACATTACCAAGAGATGATTTTATGCTTACTTCCAGGCCACTGATGAATATACTGCATAGATCCCAAGACTGAAAATTAAAACTCAATTTTGAAGTGTTTATTTCTGTGTAGTGTAGAGAAGAAAGAAAAATATATTGTGTACAGGAAAAAATTTCTCAGGAAATGCTGTATATCTAATAAAAATCAAAGATCAGGTCATATTTTCTGCTTTACTCACCTGTTTTGTGTAAAGTCACAATAGGATTGAAATGGAGGTATTTATATGTGGCAAGAAGACACTGCAGGTCGAGCTCTCTGATGTCTGTGCAGATCAGGCACATGGACCCTTCTTTTTAAGCCTAGCACATAGCGTGCACAAAATCCATGGCCTTCTCAAAATTCTTTGGCTTAAGGAATACATCTGATACCAAAGTCTTGAACTGTAATTAGTCTGCTGCATTCTCAACAGAGTTAAAAAAGGAGAAAGGGAAAAACAAAAGGGATACCTAGTCCACATCTTTGTTGTAATGTGACAATAAAGCTGAATATTGCCAGCAGTGTGAACTATCAAACTTGAAGCTGGGAACTGTCAGTACTATAGAATCATAGAAGAGACCTTGGAGATCATCAAGTCCAGCCTTTGTCCTAGCCCTAGCAACTTACTACATGATGCTCCCCAATGCAACATCTACCTGTCTCTTAAACACCTCCAGGGATGGCGACTCAAGCACCTCCCTGGGCAGCCTGTGCCAATGGCTGACAACCCTTGCAGGAAAGAAATTCCTCCTAATATCTAATCTGAACCTCCCCTGGCGCAACTTCCATCCATTTCCCCTTGTCCTATCACTCTCCACTAGGGAGAACAGACCAGTCCCTGCCTCTCTACAACCTCCCTTCAGGTAGTTATAGAAAGCCATGAGGTCTCCTCTCAATCTCCTCTTTTCCAGGCTAAACAGGCNCCTTGTGGGACCCCACTCGTGACTGGCTGCCAGCTGGATTGAACGCTGATCACAAGTCTTTGGACTCTACCCAACAAAGCGTATGCCCATCCAAGCCAAGAGCACTTAATTTCTTTAGGAGAATGCTGTGGTCAACTGTGTCAAATGCTTTGCTAAAATCAAGATAGATAACGTCCACAGCTTTTCCTTCATCCAGCAAGCGGGTCACCCAGTCATAGAAGGAAATCAGGTTTGTTAAACAGGACCTGCCCTTCATAAACCCATGCTGACTGAGTCTGATCACCTGGCTGTCCAGCATGAATTCACCAGCCTGAGACTGTACATTGCTGGCCCTAAGAGAGCTAAGAGTGCCCACCTCCTCACAATACTCTGTGTATTGCAAGAAAATAAAAGATATCTGTATAATAAATGATAGGACTCTTGCCACAGGAGACAAAGGCTTTCTTAAACCATGAGTTGTGCTTCACTGAGCTTGAACTGCTTTTTTCTTTACAAACAGGTATTTACATGAAAGTGAATTCTTTATTGCCTTGCAGTCTTAAACTTCATGCTCTGCTTCCTTCACTATTTGAAAATCAATTATTTCAAAGCATGAATGTTATGAAGAGTTAGTTGCACAGATTACTCAAAGATTGTTCAAAACATTCAAACTGCTTGAAATGAATGAGGGTGGCCTTACTTAGATGTAAAAACAATGAATGACTATCCACACTTCTTACTCTTTTATTAGCTTACCAGCTCATTTAAAGTTGAGAATTCACATATTTATATACTACTTACTGCCTAGTAGCAGCCTGCACTGTCTCAAGGACAGGGTATTAAATACCTTGCACTCTGTTTCCATTTAGTGTTGAAAGAAATCTAGCTCTGATGCATCCAGAAATGGAATTAAGTTATCAGAGAATATTGGTTTCAACACAGAGAAAGGTTATGGCTTTGATGAAAAATTTAACTGTGAAGTAAAGTTAAAATAAAAATAAGATAGAATGTCATCTATTCATTTCAAATAGAGTATTAGAAACATGAGGCAACATTAAGTTCTGGAAACTCAGGTTTCTGTATCATCCTCACTCAGCTGTGATGTTATTACTGGCCAACACCACTTGGTTTTTGTTCCCATAGCTTAGATAAAAGTTTATTTGTTGATATATGATCCCAGAAACATCATTCTCTGAGTTGGGATGGGAAAACATCTTAGACATCCAGCCCTTCCTCTGGAAAGGTTGTCTAGAGGCTTCATGGCTTTGGTAAGACTTTTGTGTCTGGGTTTATAATCTAGGAAGCCCAAAGTCATGAATCCTTCAAAGTTATTATTTTATACAAAGTGACCTGTTCTCAGGCTGTTATTCCAACAGAGGAGGTTGGCAAGAGAGAGGAGGATTATACCTACCTATAGGATAATAGGCTCTTCCACTAAGCTCCTGAAAGTTAAAATACTGTGGGTTTTGTATCTTATAAATATTCAATTTAAGAAGAAAAAAAGCTCAGGTAATCCATGAATTTAAGAGATACTGGGATCCCATTATGAGCAAAAACCTCTGGACCTTTCTAAGTTTTACATTCCATTGCCTGAAGCATTTCTCTGAGAGATTTCTTGCAGAGTTCAGTATGTTGAACACTGGGATTTGAATTTTGGAGGAGGAAGATTTGGATACACTGGAGTTATTTGAGATGTCAACACCAGGCAGGAGAACAGCCATGGGCCACAGCCTTTCAGTGCTCCTCAGGGTCAGAAGCACCACATATCACTCATCTTGGTGACTGCTCTCAGGGTCTGCAGCAAAGCAGTTCCTGGGGTGCATCTGCTGAATGCTGGAGGAGACAGATCCCACTCCAGGGTCCCTGCTGCAATGCCTCCCTTGATCCATGCACTTGGAATGTGTCTGGGGAGAGCCAGGATGGAGAGAAGGCAGGAAGGTGATCCTGCTCTGGCAGGGGGGTTGGACTAGATGATCTTTCTAGGTCCCTTCCAACCCCTGACATACTGTGATTCTATGATTAAGCAAGGCTGCTGGGCACCTGCTTCATGTCCCTATATGAAGCTGGGCAGTAGCCAGAGTGTAGCCCAGCCCCAGGAGCTCAAAAGCTCAGAAGTGATTCCCTAAATAGTGAGCTCCAGTATTATTGCCAGTGGTTACATCAAATGGGTCAGAAAGTTGGAGAAGGTAAGTGGTAAGGCATCTTAGTAACCTAACTGTACAGATTGAAAATGACATTCTTCTGAATTTTGCTCTTTTCTAAACCTGCCAGAAGCAGGATAGCCTGAATCCAAGCTTTCCACACATGAAAGAAACACCAAATCACATTACAAATGTTCAGGCAAAGCAGCTCTGTCTTCTGGCAAGTCAGAGTTAATTCTCATTATTTACCAGCAGTGTCCACCCTCAATGAGAAATGTTTGAAGCTGCACAAAGAATAGTTTTGTGTTCTTCCATATAATATTAAATCTGGGGTTTTTATTGTTTGATTGGTTGGTTGTTTTTTCCCCATGAGGAAAGAACATCACTTCTTTACATTACCTTGAAATACTTTTTTCTCACTAGTTCTGATGAAACTTCACTACTTCTGATGGAGGAGGATGTGGAGAGAACAACATTTGATGTTGATTCAGAGGCACCCACCACATGTTGGAAAAGCTGCTGCCTAAAATGGATTAGGTGTTCCTTCAACAACTGTATGCTTAAGGAAATAGGAATAAGCTTCCAAATTCCAAAATTATTATAAAAATATAAATATTCCCACAGAAAAGAAAGAAAAAAAAGAGGACCAAAAAGAAAGATGATGAAATGGAACCAATTCACACCTGTAGCACAGAATAACCCCAAAAGACTGCTGTGTTCATCAGGTTATACAACAAAGGATCAGAAGACTAGTTTATTCTGCTGTAATTTAAAGCAGCATTGAGGCTGATCAAATAATGCTAGAGACTGGACAGACCATATATGATGTCCAGTCTTTTTTGACCTCATCCTCTATAGGGGGAAAAGCATCTGAAAGGAGACCAACTTAGTCAGCCATGGTCTGCTACAGAGGTGTGATGGTCACTTCTTGCTGAGACTACTCTCACTGTCACTACTCTCAATCATCTCTTGGAAATACATTTAATAGCTTCAGGTCACTCTTGAGTTTTGATAAGTGTAAACTATTAGCTCCTTCTTGCTTTGAAAGGTTCAGATGAAAACTTCACTAGTCCTTGGCATTTATCAGAGGATTTATTTTTCTTTAAATCAACAAAGAACCATAGTGGCTGAAAATCTGAATGTAACAATTCAGGAATTACTGAACCAAACTATTTCATAACATATGGCATATTCAGCTTCAGCAGAACCCTAAGCTTTACTGCATTCTTCTTTTCAGAAGCAAATCTGCCTTAGGCATACTATTTTTGACAGTCTAGAGTACATCCTCCATAAACCTGAATTCATATGGTAAGCTCTTATTCTTAAATCCAATTTTATCCTTATTTTGGGGGAAACACTAAAGATAAGGATCATTTTCCACACTTGCCCGTAGCTACTTCAGAAAAAGGAATGCAAACTGACAAGGCTTCTTTATTTTTACTTCTTATTCCAATTACTTATCCACAGTTTGGATCATGATTGCTTCTATTTCTACTGGGAGCCTCCACATGACACTATTTCTGCATGTCTGCTTGTTGAACAGACACCTCAAACAACAACAAACATCTCCCTTTTTCAGGGGAAATAAGTGAAACATTTCTTTTAGCATGAAACAAATGGGTTTTTCCACAAGGGAATACAACAAATTTGTCTATAGATAGCTCTGCCTCTCTTCTGAAGGGTCAGAACAAAGAGGAGGAAAGCTCCAGCTTGGCATTTTCAATAAGGTGAGCATGCTCCCAAACAGCTGATGTGATAGCCACAAAATTCCCCTCTGGTCCCTAACCCCCCATGCCTCTCCCATTCATCCTGTGTGAATAACCTGCCCTGAATATGCTATCTAATCCTAGAAGCTCCTTCTAGGACTAGGTCACTGCCAGTTTTGGTTAGGCAGCTACTTTATCTTGCCTGATACTCAGAGCTTGGATTTGCACTCACTTTGACTGACAAGAAGCAGTAAATTACATTATCCCATTAATCTTTGAGATTGTCATAATAACTCAGAGTGTGGCATGTTGGCAGTATGGCTAAATCCACACCTTCTGCTCCAAAAGCACATGTCCCTGACACTTTAGATAAAGAAAAGCCTTTGTCAAACCCTTACTGCAACAGTAGTTAAACTGTTGGGGCCAATATCTGCTTAAGCAGTTCTTCTATGCTCCTCCATCACCTCCATGAATTATGCTGCTACAACTGCCTAGCAGGATGTATCAGCGGCCAGCCCACAACCAATTTGCCAGGAAAAGAAGTAGTTATATTTAATGTTGGTCAGTTTTCCCATCTCATGCATCATACAGGCCTGAAGAGCTGCAACAAGAGAAGGGCTGGCATGTCAAGCACACGTGTTAGCATCACCATGAACAGAGAGGCTCTGCACCCATGAAACATGATTCAGTTGCACAGGCTGACTCCCAACAGGGAGCACAGGTTTACTGTGGAATAGTGCAATTATGCTGTTCTCTACAGAAAACCAAGGTCAGTTTGACAAGAAGGCTAGGTTGATCTAACTCATGTCATTGCTAAAATTAGCTGTCCAGTCTTCCCCCCTCCCCACTCCAGCAATATGCTCCTAGTCTTCCACCACCATGGGCACCAGATCAACACCCAAGGGAAGCTGTAAATCTGGTCACATATTTTCACAGGCTTCATTCTTCCTACCCCTAGGCCTCTGAACTGAGTCTCTAGAAGGTGAGGTGCCTGCACAAAGGAGTCAAGGCCACTGTGCAGTTGGGAGCAAGATGCCAGGAAAGGGATGAGACCTCCTCTTTCAGTAGCAGCTAGCAATTCAGTTTAGCTATATAGTGTCAAACTACATAATGACTAAAGAAACTGGAAGAAGTACAACCTGCCTGTCACTCAATCCTCCATTCAGCATAAAAGGGTAGGGAGGTTCACTCTCCTGGCTTAATGTGGTGGCATCTGTTAGTGCTGGGCAAAGAAACTGGATTAAATTCTGCCGAGCTAAGAATTTTGGAAGGATAAAGGCATGGCTCATTAGCTTCACTAGGTGCAGGACAGGGGAAGGTGGCTTTTCACCTAGGGGATTAGGGCATCACAGCATTTTGCAGGAAAAGTGCTTTAAGCAATCAAACTTGAGAGGAAACTTCAGGTTAAAGTTTGCATCTTTTTAACTAACAGTGGAGACATATTCTATGGCAATGACGTATGTAGGATTAAATCTGGTTTTTCATTTTCTACTCTTAGATTTGTTGTTTATTTTATCTACATTTTTATTTTCTAAATACAGGAAGAGTTCTAGGTAATGTTAAGGTATAATGGTAAGGTATACTTGGAATTAAGCTACCACTAATATGACAGGAGCCTAACTGTTTACAGGGTGATGTACAGTTGCATAGCTCTTGCATCTTACATTTCACCAGAACATTTGAGGGGGTTTTGCACCTATTTTTGAGTAGTCAACTCCTTGACTATAACTCTAAAGACCTGTTTAAACTCCAAAGAGTCAGTGAATTAGTCTCAGTCTTTGAGGACTCCAGAGAATGTGGCAGGAACTTGGGCCATCCATGGGTAACACACTACAGAGCCAATGCTACCCCTATGGATGTAGGGCAAGGAGCTTGAAGGATAGAACCTGAGAGCTCACTGAGAACCTGAGGAGACCTCAGTGTGATACAAGGAGAAATCTGTTCAGCTTTTGTAGCCTGCCCATAGGTTTAGCAATACTCTGCCCATGCCCAGTTAGCAGCTCACAGCACTGCAAGTAGACTTGAATGTTTCTTCTCTGGTGACATGTTTTTCCCCAAACAAGGTCTATCATGCCAGTTTTTCACTTTAATTCTTCTAATCAAAGATTTAGGGCTAAACTACTGTCATTATACAGGGATGAAACTGTGATTTCTCTGTTGTGGAATTCAGCCCCTGAAAGTTTAGACAGCAATTCCAAGTTTTCTTATCCAGTCCTGCTTATTCACCTGTTAACAGCCCTACAATGTTTTCCTTCAACACAGGAAAATTTTCCTGATTCCTGCCTCTCAACAGACAGAAATTAACTGGCTTGCTTGCAACCAAGCATGAAGACATTAGACCCAGCTGCTGACTATCTACAGCAGGCCTCAAGGTAAGATTAAAGAGGTGTCCAGTGCCAAGTAAATTGTCCTAACCAGCACTTTTCTCTGGAAAGAAAGCTGGACAGAACTGTAATAGACCTCTTCTCATTTTCTTGCATCAGCACTAAAGATAACAGGAGGTATTTGCTTCACATCATTTACAAGGGTAAAAAAAAAAAAAGCTTGCATGGGAAAGTGTAGCAAGCAGCTGATGTGGTCAGAGAAAGAGATGCAGGTTTGCAGAAGGGAACCTGGGACAGGAGGAGAGAAGGGCATGAAACCCTTTCCTCTGACATTTGGTCTTCTCCAGGGCTACAGCACACAGCAACCCTCAGGCTTAAAGAGAATAAGCTGCACAAAGGGCTTTGGGACAGGCTCTGCTTCATCTGCACTACCTCACCCTGGGAGAGAGCTTGCACCAGGTGTGGATTACACAGCCTCCTCAGGCAAGCAGGTCACCTCTCTGCAGAAAGCCTCCCACATCCCACCCACCACCCTGAGGGTAGGTTTCCACTGTGCTTTCCCACTCCAGCAGCCAGCACAGCCCTGCTGGCACAGATCACTCATCACAGTATCATTAAGGTTGGAAAAAACCTCTAAGAGCATCAAGTCCAACCATCTACCTATCACTCCCATGCCACTAAACCATGGCCCTAAATAGCACATCTACACATTTCTTAAACCCCTACAGGGGCAGTGACTCCAGCACCTCCCTGGGCAGCCTGGGCCAATGCTTAACAACCCTTTCAGTGAAGAAATTCCTCCTGACATCCAATCTAAACCTCCCCTGGTGCAACTTGAAGCCATTTCCTCTTGTCCACTTACTGTTAACTCTGGAGAAGAAACCTACCCCCATCTCACTCCAACCTCCTGTCAGGTAGTTGGAGAGAGAGATAAGATCTCCTCTGAGTCTCCTCCAGACTAAACAACCCCAGTTCCTTCAGCTGCTCCTCATAAGACTTGTCCTCCCTCACTAGCCTTGTTGCCCTTCTCTGGACATGACCCAGATGTGTGGGGCTGTAGCGCTGACACCAGCCTATCCAGATCAAACTTTGCAGCTTCCTTCAGAGGGGACTCCTTCATCTGAACAGCACTCAAGCACCCATGCCCCAAGCCAGACTTGTGCAGCTCATCTACTAGTCTAATATTTCCCCCAACTAATCCCTAGTAGCCATTGAGGGCTCTCTTTAACAACATGTCACTATGTCAAACAAATATAGGACTAATTTCTGGTGATGAGGTGAAAGTTAATTTTTTCCCCCCCAATTATTATTTATATCAAAGAAGGAGAAGAAGGAATCAGTGACCTGCCCTTTGCCTTTAGTTTTCTTGGAGCCTTCTGTTCTTCAGCACACCAATGGCCATGAGAATCATGGCTCTCTAGAGCTCAGCAGCTCCACAGCCTGGCAGATCTGCTGTCTCACTTTGCCTGTTGCTATGCTCTAGTGAAAAAAGAGCAGCAAGAAAGCCAAGCATTGGACCAGGCACCAAAGGACATTCCATCTCCCAACTCTGGAGGGATGATGATGATGGGACAGGAAAAATTCTACCTGCTAAATATGGTCTGGAGATGGCATCATCAGTGAGGACTTCTTAACTGAAGGCAGAAACCCAAAGCAAAACATGAGCTTGGAAGTGTGTTAACATTTAGATATTCATGAGATATTCTTAACCCAGCTGATATGTCAGCCATGTACTTGCCTCCTCTGCCAATAAAATTATAAGGATCTAGATACTTGGGATTACACATGAGAAAGAAATCTTAATTATTTCAATATGGCACCTTTATGCTGTTGATTTTATAAGACTACTCAGATACATACATTTAAAACCATAAATGGGGAGACAAAATATGGCTATTGGCCCTCTGTTGAAAAAAAAAACAGCTTATGTGGCAATTTTTAGGTAGATTTGGTTTAAAAATTATCTAGGCACATTAGAAAAAGATGTATTTTTATTAAGAGAGTGTTTCAAAGAACCTCATGAAAATTATCTATGCACTGGAGCCAAATATGTCACAAAAAATAACTTGGAAAGAAAATGCTGATATTCTTTCTTGGATTACTCTCAAACAGAGGCTTCTGACTCTAATAGCATCCAGCACTTGCATGGTATGGACAATTGCCTTGGGACTGAGAAATCACTTCTGCAAAGCACTAAAAATGTTGAAGATCAGCACTTTGCAGGATACTACTGATATTCTGGCTGAGAGCAGTGAGTTGCTGAGACACCCAAATTGCCTTCGTGCTGCTGATGTATTTCAAATGTTCAATATGAGCTGCAGGTCTGAATGCTGCTTTAGTATTTAGATTGGTCCTTCAAGCATATAGAGATAAATCCTTCTAAGTCCCTCTTGCAACAGACCACTGTCTGTAAGTATACATAAATTTGTCAAGAAAAGCTGTGGATTAAATATGAAAGCCAAGCTACATGCGCCATGCAAAACTACATTTTACTGGAGTCAGTTAAATCTGTTGGTTGAGAGTGGGTTAATTCATTTTATAGAGAAAATACTTAGAAAAAATAGCTAGGTAGACATTTGTGGCAGAAGATCTAATGGTAAATGAGGGATTTATTTCATAAGGCATGCATGGACCACAGTAATTTTCCAATTGTTTAATTACTCAGAAGAACTTAATCACGAGGTTTTTTCTATTTAGCTGCAATACTTCTGAAACAAGCTCATTTACAGATTAAAGCAGTGTTCCAGATGAGCAACTGGAGTCCGAAAAAAAGCTCTGGTGAAGATTTAGAACAGGATTAGCATGAGGAGCTGTGTCAGTGCTAGCTGACTTCCAAAGAACTGCCCCCAGCTTCATTTTTCCATTCTGAAATATCAGTTTCTCTGAGAACTTGTGTTTTAAACCAAAGCATCTACAATCACAGGTGACTTGAAAAATCTGTTTCCTCTTCCTACTAATGCTTTTTGATTACTACACTTTGTACAATTCTAACTTACTAAGAGGGAGGCAGCAAAGAGAGAGTTGCTAGAAGTGAATCTTGTCAGCAGATAAAGCATTGGTATGCCACTTGAATAGCTTCACTCTTGGCATGCTACGTTTTCATGCTCTGTTAAGATTTTTGCATGATCCTTTAATTATTCTTGTAGAGAACACAAATAATTAAATCATGAAACCCTCAGTTTTCTTGGTGTTGTTCCCCATCAAATGCAATCTGACTAGATGCAAACCATCACTATTGCTATTACAATGTAAATAAGGCAGTAAAAGCCTAACAAAGAGATAAAAAGTAAATCACTAAAGTGTATTAACTCTGCAAAAACTCAGTGGTGAGCTTCATTCCCTTCAGTCATTCCCTGAAAACAGGGAAGAATAAAAACTAAAGGAAAGTAGAGTTTGAGGCCCTATAGTTGATATCCTGTTTTCTTTGCACAGATCTCCAGCAGCTGCTCACTTTCCTCCCATCAGTGCCAGTATAGGTGCAGAGGAGCAGTCCTCTCTGGACTCTTTTGCCATGTTCTCCCTTTCCACCCTGACCTCTCTGGACAAACGAGTTAGGGAGAAAATGCAAAAATACTCCAGGTCACAAACTGTTTTGTTCCTGTCTGCAAGTGGAAAACTCTGGGTTATGAGTGGAAGTCATCACCTACCTGTTGCTCTGATACTGTTGTATAAATTCTGAACAGGTACTACAGTACAGAAATAGCTATAAATGCTGAGGGTGTCCTCAGAACCAGCTCCTGTTTCAGCTACAAATTTCAGAGTTCTGTTTCTGAGATAATTAACCCTATCTGCTGCTAATACAGCCACAGTCCTGTGGAAAGGAATGGAGAACTGAGGCTAGCAACTTAATTTACAAATATAGCCCATTTCACAGAGCTTCAAGCACTTGGTTAGACACAGTGCATGAAACTGCAAATCCAAGGACTAAAAAAATGGGGAGGCACTGGCTATGAGATTGCCTACACAAACTTTGTATGGTCCCTGATGTATGTGCAGCATGGCACAAACACATTGCGGTTCCATTCCTGTCTAATGCCACTAGGGATATTCAAAAGAGTAACTCTTTCCCAAATTTGTCCTATCACAAACACAAAATTTCAGGATAAAGAAAGTAGCAAACTGTGAGGAAGCAGCAGAACCCACTAAGTAGAGCACTGTACCAGCATTTCTACTTGCAGGCATGGTGGCTGACTTTCAGCAAAATGCTAAGCATCCTCATCTCTCATTTCCATAATGAAGCAGAACGATAGCAGCTTTCTTGATAAAGTATTTGAGATACATCAACCAGAAAAAAGGGAAATGCAACAAGCAGGTCTCTGTTTTGAAAGACTCAAGTCCCACACCTCATACAACCCTACCTTGCTAGGGGAAAGACTGTAAAAAACTCCACATTTTCCAGTTTAAACAAATGTAAACATTCCTAATCCTTGGATTGCACCTGGAACTATTTATTACCAAGATCTGATCCTGTGATGGGATTAGTTCAGCCTCAGTGTTACAGTAACTCCACTGTGGTTTCACTCTTGTAACAGAGAATACAAATACATACTTCTGGCTTTATGTTTCATATTAGATGGTGAACACATTTGTGGGAGCCCTCATTTTCCCCATTCAGCTTTAGAGGATCCCATTACAGAGTTTTGCATAGTTATTTTCTACTTCTGCATTGGGTCAAGCTTTCCCCAGGGTACACTTCTAATTCATGGCCTTCTACATTATTAGTACCCTTCTGACCTAAATGATCAGCCAAAGTTTGAGGCCCTGAGGGCTGTCTCTATTAGGAGGAAAAAACTATGAAGTCAAGCATCTTTTAGGCATATCTAGTTAAGAAAACCTCCTCCAAAGTCACCTGCCCCCAACTTCACTCTTGTTTCCTTGAATGCAGGAGATGCACAACAAAAAAATCTCTGCCAGCCCTTCCTGAAGCCTTTTCAGCCAATGCTCAGACCTTTGTGGGGCTGTCAGAGTGCTTATCTAATTCTTTTATTCTTCATTTCACTTTCTTTCCCTCCTTTGAATCTTTTGCTCTCCTTTTTCTCCTGCTTTAGCTTTTCTTTCTTTCACCTTTGCCCCTCTCTTCCCTCTCTACCCCAGCTTCCACAGAGATTAATTTAATATCCAGTCATACCTTTCTCCCACCTAGTTCAAATGCTTCAGTGTCCCCACACATGCTTTTGTTTTGGGAAGTGAAAAGTGCCTGAGATTAGGGTGAAGGCTGCTATGGACTGAACTGCTGCTAGCATGAGCTTACCTGTTCCTTAAAGGAAGGGTGTAACATTCACCAAGTTCCATGGTATTTCGCCCAAAGATGCATGTGTTGGAATGCTCTGAAGACCCTTCCAGTCTGCCTGTGTCCTGCAGTCAGCTAGCTCCAGAGTGTGCAGCCAAAGCATTAATTCTGCTGGTTGTGCCACAGGTGCAGGTGAAGGAAGCAATCCTGTCCTCCCCCAGCCTCATCTCCCTCACTGTTTGCAGGAGAAACAGCTGTAAGGGCTTAGATGGGAGTGAAAGGAAGGTGAAATGAGAAGTAGGATGGCACTTTTAACACTGGCTTAAAGCATTCCTCAAACTAGCCTCACCTGCTGAAATCATAGAATGTCCTGCATTGGAAGGGACTCACCAGGATCACTGAGTCCAACTCCAGTCTATGCAGAGGACAATCCCCAACATCACACCATATGCCTGAGGCTGTTGTCCAAAAGCTTCTGGAATTCTGTCAAGTTTGCTGTCATGACTACTTCCCTAGGGAGCCTGTTCCTCTTCACCACTCCATGGGGGAAGAGCCTTTTCCTAATATCTACCCTAACCCTCCCCTGGCACAGCTTCCTGACATTCCCTCAGGTCCTGTTGCTGCTCACCAGAGAGAAGAGACCATCTCTTGCACCTCTGCTTCCCCTTGTGAGGAAGATATAGACCACAATGAGGCCTCCCCTCAGTCTCCTCTTCTCCAGGCTGAACAAACCAAGTGACTTTAGCTGTTCCTAATAAGGCTTCCTTTCTAGATCCTTCACCATCTTTGTGGCTCTCCTCTGGACACTCTCCAACAGCTTCATATCCTTCCTAGATTGTGGCACCCAAAAGCACTGAGTGCACTCAGTGCTTGAGGTGAGGCCACACCAGCCCAGAGCAGAGTGGGACTGTCACCATCGTTGACCAGCTAACAGTGCAGTGCCTGATGCACCCCAGGACATGGTTGGCCCTTTTGGCTGCCAGGGCACAACTGCTGACTCATGCATCACCTCCTCTTGAGAAGAAAAAGAAGGGTACAAATCTCACTGAACTTTATGCAAGCAGAAATGCAGTAGATGCCAGTAGCTGACAGCTCTAATCAGAGAATTTGGATAGGAATTTGTATGGAACAGCTGTGAATGTTTAAATTCTAGCAGTTACACAGAGTATATGAAAGATCTCAATGCTTTCTATCTGGCTTAGTTAATGAAATGAATTAGAGAACACAACAGGAAACCCACTCATGATTAATGCTACCTTGATCCTGCACTGACACAAGGGGGTTTTGGTATTTCATAGCTTTAGCAGCAGGAATCCTTGAAAATTTTAAGAATGTAGGAAGCTCCAAAAGAGCACAGTGAACGAGAAGTAGCATTTACAGAATGACTTGCCCAACATTCATGGTGGCACAGCACCCTTGTGCCCATATCTCCATCTCCTAGCCCATCTCAACAGTGCTTTCCTCACAACAGGAGCCCAGTTAATATCTTCAAAGGGGGAAAACCTGTGTGGGTGAGCTGTAAAAAAGCTGGAGAGAAGCACAGCAGAGAATGCTCTGCTATTAGTTCCTTTTGCAGATGCACAGCTTCAAATACATCTCCAGCATCAATTCTTGAGGCAAGACAGGCATTCTCTAAAACACCTCAGCAGTTGTGCTGTACCTGTAACCCTAATCTATAACACAAATATTAAAGCTGAAAACCGTGCATAAAATCTCTATTACCACACTCATCTCAAAAGGACATTTAGCTCATATAAAATCCAGCCTCATCTTCATTGATGGTTCAGGGAAATAAAAGCTGTAATAAATTGCCCCAAGACAAAGTGCTAATGACTTGAATGAGGCTATGCAATTAAGATGTAACTTTTAAAATCACCTCTGAGGTTAAACGTGGAAGAATTATGAGTAAAAAGGGCAATTAAATGCCAGGCTTTTCAATCTAAGGTCTCTTCATCAAAGATTCAGTTCCCTAAATTGTTTTTCACTGTTTGAGAGGAAGAGCTGCATGTTAACAATATTTCATCCCCCACAAGAGGAAGTAAAGAATACTCTTTCAAAGCATTGCCAGGCTATCAAAATCTTTCCAAAGAAAAATAAACTAATCAAGATTGATCTACTAGGCCTCTCAAGTTCCCAAATTCCTAAATGTTAACATTAGGTTGTAAAAGGGCAAAGAAGTGTAAAATGGAGCCATTATCATCTTCCTATCACAACCTCAAGTAATACACATCTTAATGAAATGTGAGTTGCATGACCAGGGTGCTTGGCATTTCTTGAATCTGTAACTTTTCATATAATTTTACAGGCTGTGCTTAAAAATTCCCTTCTGAAATCTTTTAAGATTGATTTTTGAGGAGAAAGATGGATTCACTTATGCTTTCAACCTGCAGAACCTTATGCATCTTACTGACTTTAGTGTGCATAACACCTCTATTCAGTAAATCTGTCCAAATTGAAGTGTATTTCAGACTGTGAAGCCAACTGAAGTTTTGATCAAGGGACACATGAAAAATCTAATAGTTACTGACTGAAAAATATAACTAGCTGCAAACTGCAGTTGCTATGTAAATGATAAAAAATATGCTTTGCATGTTATTTAAAATAGGTACCTTTTTCTACATTTCCTTTCTCTTTCCAGGTGACAATGTGCTAGCAGATTGCTATAAATCATTCTCACATTCCATCCCAAGTTTTCAAGGCATGTTAAGATGCAGCAATTTAATAACCTGGCTTTTTTTTGTACCTCTTATTTCTAGCAGGAAAAAAAAAATGAGGAAAAAAGGAATATAAGACAAGAGATTTCTCACCCAAGATCAGTAATATTTCTATGAGATTCAGCCTACTATATCTGCATTATATAAACAGAGACCACATGCAATTTCACACAGGAAAACTGAAAAAGGGAGGAAAACTAAAAAGAAAAGCAAGCATCACATTTGACAGATGCTAGTCCTATCACTTACAGCATGCCTGGAAAGCCCTTAGAAGGCATATCTCTTCCCAAATAACTAAATACATGCAAAATTCACACTTGTTTGTTGTCAAGAGCTCCCAGGTTTTATTTTAAACTAGGAATGTTCTATTTTTCTCTAACTGAAAATAGCCATGCACAACCCTCCTTTAAAAAAGCTGCCACACTGAGAAAGTTTCCCTTAAGATACACAAAACAAAACTGATTTTCTTACTGGTTGAAGTTAACTCAGGGGATCTCTAATTAAAAACTTGCTTTCAGAGTGGATAAAGGAAGAGTTTAGGGAGATGGGAGAAAAAGAAGCGTATTAAAATGTGGTGCTTTTGACCACATGGACATCTTTCTCTTTATTTAGACCATTAACTCTGTGGTAACTCTTGTCCAGGTTTCATTGTGCATCAATTTAAACAAGCAATGTTTTTTTACTGCTGCCATTGGCACCAGAATGAAAAATTAGTTCTCTGATTGCAAAAAAAAATCAATGATTTTTCAAAAGAAACCTCCTCACAGAGCTGTTTACAATGGCATTTCCAGCTTCACGTTTCTGAGGTGCATCGGCAGCTTTCCTGACACATGGAAAAAGAGGGCAAATTACAGGAGCAGTCAGCATCATAAACCACAGCCACTGATATAAAAGCTGAAAATGTGCATACCAGCTTTTTTATTGAGCATTTACAGCCCAATTCAGCTTTATGAAGAAAGTTTCATTAAAAGTTGAATAATGCCAGCATATGGTATGCTGGCTTTATATTGACACTCAACTAAAGCCCAGAATCAACTGCATTTCTCTTTGTTGGGTGCAATGAGCTTCTCCACATATTCTGTCATTTTTTGTTAAATTCCTCCTGTTTTTACAACAACCTTCTGCTAATTTTCTTCAATTTTCTGCTTCACTAACTTAAAAGTCATTTCCTTAAGAAAACAGATGACAAACAACCTTGAGTGACTGATGATACTGGGCCATCACTTTGTTTTCTCTTGGAGGCCTTGCTTGAAGAGGATGGATGTTAGTGTAAATGACAGAGAGGGGAGCTTCGCCTAGGATTTCACTCCTGTTCAAAGACAAGCTAATGCAACCTCACTGAGGTGCAATCAATTTGACAAATGGATGCTGTGCAGCCCTGTGCCTCCCACTGAAATTCAAGAGGCTGATTTACACAATTTCCCCCTCCCTGTAAATGGAGGGAAGCCCAAATTCCAATCAGACTTAATGCTGCTGGGCTGCAGAATGGGTTGATCTGATAATTCCTCCTATAGAATGAAATCTGATAACAGTGGGAAAAAAAAGACATCAGAGAGAATGGAATACATTAATGAACTTGTAAAAATACACTTAATTCTTAACAGATTTAATAAACAGAGGAGGGATGGCTCAGACTGGGAGTCTTCCTATGTGGTCAGCAGTTCTCAGGTTTAACAATGAAGCTGACTGAAAACACAGAGTTTCTATTTACAATTGACTACATTCACCACACCTTTTTTCAGATGGCCAGGAAAGGGAACGAAAAAAAAAAAGCATTTAAATATCAAAGTAAGCTTTGTAATATGTTTACATGTCTTGCCTTGTTCTGTTTCCCCTTCAAACTAAACTAACTCTATGATACAAGCTGTTTTCTCAGGGAAATGTGAGTCAGATAGAAATGGTTTTCTACCCAAGAAACACTGTTTCATTTACTAAGTGGAAAAAAATAGGAAACATTTGCTTTTGCACTTTTTAAGACTTTTTGGGAATTGCAAAACAAAGACAACTCCATTTCCAAAGGCTTGTCACAGAAGTTCAACAGCTGGACCGAAAATTAACTGATTGTTTGCACTGGAAAAGTGTCCCAGAAATGTCTATTAAAATGAGTATTTTTTTGTGTATCATAATAAGCCACTCTGATTGTCATTGTTCTCTACAAATAAACATTTTACCCTTAGCAGTTACAACAGTGACCAGAAGCTGTTCTCATACAAGAACAGCTGTGTGAGAACCTGTTGAGTAGCGCAGGACTTTGAGGGTTTTATTTACTTTATTTACTTTGCTGTTGTCACAAATAAAAGCAAAAAATAAAATAATAATAAAAAAACCCAACAACTTATGCAAACATTTCATGCTGAAGTGAATGGATTTCAACAGCTGCTGATTTGGTGACATGAAGAACCCCAGTGGAGATGTCCTGCTGAATTAACGTCTTGGAACTGTTAAAAAGAAACTTCAAACAGCCCTGCTTTAGCAGGCGGTCGAGGCTGGCTCTCGGTGGGGATCATGTGAAGACTAGCAGAGCAGTCACTCAGTCATGAATCAGACCTGTCAATAGTTGCCTGTTTTCTCAACAGGTGTCTCAATCACACACCAGAATCCTTCCTTCTCCCCCATAGGCTTTGGTTTAACAGAAATCTCCATCGCACAGGACAATGGTTTTGCTTCTATGAGATATATATCAATTTCTTGGGGGTAGGTCTCTTCTCCAGGGTGAACAGTGAGAGGAAAAGAGGAAATGGCCTCAAGTTGCACCAGGGGAGGTTTAGATTGGATATAAGGAGGAGTTTCTTCACTGAAAGGGCTGTTAAGTCTTGGCCCTGGCTGCCCAGGGAGGTGCTGGAGTCACCATCCCTGGAGTGGTTTAAGAAACATATAGATGCTCTACTTAGGGACATGGTATAGTGGCATGGGGGTGATAAGTATGATTGGACTTGATGATCTTAGAGGTCTCTTCCAACCTTAATGATTCTGTGATTCTCAATGACCAGCTCCCTCCTGCAGTCTCTACTGAACTTTATACCAGGTCTGAAGAGGTCTCTTTCACCTATAAGAGCTAGCAGGGAAAATATGAGAGCTGTAACAAAGGAGTGAGGAAGCATTTAAGCCTTTGTTACTGCTGCAGATAGGCACAGCAAACATCAAATGATTAGCCACTGTGTTGTCAGGTAATTCTGAAATGCCATTAGATGAGGCACCTTTTGTGAATCACTCTGCAGTCATCATGTGGTACTTGGATAGGAAAAGGCATCACTGACATAAAAGATCTTACTGTATGGAAATGTTTCAGATTAACTAAAGGAAAAATAAAAAGTTTACATTAAAAACATAGGAAGCCATTTTAAAAAAATGTATCTTTTTTTTTTTTAAAATTCACTTTCAAGCATGAGTTTTTCCAGCATTTTTTGTAATTAATTTTGTGAAGTTTTGAAATCCCTTTTTTTTTTTACGTGACTCAAACAAAACTACCAATGTCAATCAAGTCTTAGGGGTCACAGCTGTAGAATCTTGAAGAAACACAAGTATTCCCAGAAAAAATTAGATTATATACAGTTTTTACCCTATGTAAGAGAGTTTATCTCTATGCTTACAGCTATGCATTTTGAGCCACAAAAAGATTTAAAGACATTTTTCTTGGCTTTTCCATCAAAACCCAACAAACCAGCAAATATTCTACAAAACTTACTAAGCTTGTACAATATCATTTAGGATTTGAATTAGAACCAACTTTGTATCACCAAAGTCCTCTGGGCTTCCCATTGATACCTTTGTTTTCCAGTTTCACCTCTTGCATGTACACAAAATACTGATGATGTGAAGTAATCTTTTGTATTTTCAGGTGAGTCTCTTCCTGTATCAGTGAAAGAAGTATGTTTGTCAAACAAAGTGGGCAGGTGAGGAGCAGGGTGCTTCCCTTTGATAGTAAACAGCTCCTGCAGAAACTACAGCTTCTGCATGACTTGCAAATTCAAGATAAAAGGACACTCACCCCAAACGACATTAGCTTTATGCAATGTTTTGAGAGCATAAGCTAGTTCCTATCAAACTTTATGCAAAAGTTCCCTACGGAAGGTAAACTCCCCAAAAGCAGAATACAATTTAATACTCTCCAAATACCTTTGGAATTCATGTCAAATGAAGTTACTGACAGCAAGAGTGGTACAGTTTGATCATCCAGCTGCATGTCAAAATCCTTCCAGGTTGCTGGAGAACATGAAAGTGCAGCACCAGTTCCTGTCACCCTCAATTTAAAACCTTCTAATACACTACCTCTGAGCATGGAGTTGTTTAAATACTATCTCTAACATCAGTAAACTGCATGTACCACCTGCACTGTGACTTGGATTACTGAAAGAGAACACGACATAATTAAAGAGATCATCTCAGATTTCAGCAGGAAAAAAAAACATTGTGCTGAAGAAATTTATACTAAAAAGAAAATATTTTAAATCTATTTCAAAAGTGAAATACAATTTGATTGTGGATCTGATCTATACACAGATTATTAATTTACACAGGATACATCCTAGTGACAAGTTGTTTTAAGTATGTTCAGAGATGCATATAGTCTGGACTAGATCTTGAAAATGCTATGTAACTGAGTGACTTTATGTTCAAGTCATCTCTGTGAATTAATTTTAACTACTCAGAATCACAGAATTATTAAGGTTGGAAGAGACCTCTAAGATCAAGTCCAACCATACCTTACATCCATCCTTTGTAATTTGATAAATAAATTTTGGTGATCTCTATAAGAATATAAAATATATATATTATTTCCTATGTTTTCCAGCCAGCATGTCAGTATATCTGTTTTTTTTCTCTGAGATAATTTGTTATAATTTTGTTCCTACTCATAGCCTTCATTTTATTTTATTCAACACTGTTTAAGTATTTTTCCATCAGACTGGATTAATCCATCTGTTTCAAGAGGGCTGCTCAGATGTACACTGCTTCCTGCTCATTTATAGGCAGTAGATTTGCATTTTTAATGATTTATTTTCTCTATTATTTTTGACACTATTATCTCTCTAGGATATTATGCAGAGAAGGTGCCGGGTGGTTATTTAGAGAACACAAATACACCCTCAGCAAATGCAATCTTTAATGGCATTTACTTGCAAAAGTCACAGGATTGATTGTGAACCAGCCTCATAGAGATCACATTCATTAAAACCATCCTAATGATACCAGCATCTTAACATCTGGAACTGTACTCTCAGTGCTCAAACAATGCAACTCATGAAATAATGAAATTCAGGGGAAACTGAATCTTGTTTTCTCTATGTAAAGACCTACTTCCAACACAGATAATGCACTCTTGCTGCACTCTCTGCTTTCTCCCCAAGAACTGATAAGAAAGCAGCTATTTTGAAGTAAATCCCTAACGCTGACATGTAATCACTGTAAAAATGAAACTTTCAACAGATAATCTGAATGATACACTTCTATCTCATTCAGATGTAGCTCATTTATTCCAATGAAAAAAGGCCAAAACTAAAAAAACTGAACAGCAAAAGTAATGCAAAGGCTACAACAGCAAACCCTTAGACACACAGATATCAAGTGTTATTACCAGTAGAAATGGCACTTCCATTCTAGAACTTGACTAAGTTTAGCTCTAAGCTCTGAAGTTTAAAAGGTATATTGACAGACTAGATGGTTCAGAAAAAGAGTTAGAAGACCAAGGTAGGGTCAGACCTTCCCTGTATTTCAAGACTTGGGCTGCTTAAGAGAGAAGTGAGGATAACCTAACAGTTGGACCTGCAGCACCTACAATGAGAAACATTTGCAGGGTGATGTCTTAAAAGTACCAAAGACAAAGACAAAAACAAGACCTTGTAAAAGGCTGAGGAAGATCAGACAAGAAGAAAAGCACACAACCTCTCCCAGACTGCAATAGGGTAGGAGTGATACTGAGCCTTTTCTTTCTTCTGCCAGATAAGGATTGTAATGGAAACTTGAGCTGCGAACTCTGAAACGTTGTCTTTGGCAAGTGCCCAGAGCCAATGCACTACACCAGCACGTTCACACTGTCCATTTCAACACCTAAAAGGACTTTCCTGACTTCTTTGTATAATAGAAACCAAAGCATGCCACCTGGTTATACCACTCTTAGCTATCGACTTGCTTATATTCTAATTTCTATTTGAAATGGTGAACGTGACTGGAAATGCAGAAGCATGTCATGTACTGTAGAGTCTTATTCCACCTGATAAAGATTATCCCTGTCAAAATGGCACTCCTGCTCAAACCATCAGTCAAATACCAGTCTTTGATATTCTGCTGCTCTCTCAATTGTAAAATGATTTGTGATCCGAAACAAGGTTTTACAAGGGAGGGGTAGGAGAAAAGGAAGAGCTGTCACCCAAAAGGAGACCTGTGAGACACTGTGGCTTTTCAAGATACAACTGAGCACATGTATCTGTTCTCAGGACAAGGGCAGTGAATTCCTGTGATTCCAACAATGAGCCTTTACTTTTCTGTACTTCCCTCCACCTCTCTTTCTAACATCATGAACAAAATCTTCCCCTTTAGTCACTTCTAGCCAGCAGGGGGCAATGGGCATGCAAGTACCAGCCACAGACACTTGTAAAAGAAAACAGCAAAAAGGCAGTTCAAAACTACAAATTGTTCATTCTACTACAAAAATTGTGTTATGACTGGAAAATGCAGCTTCATGCAGTTTGATACGATTAAAAACTAACAGTAGGGACATCAGTTCTTAGTACGACTGTGTTCAGATACGCTGTATTTTACTGTCATGCACTTAGACAAGATCCCAGGCAAAACAAAGATGGGATAACAAACCCAGGCAATGTCTGTATCTTTGCACAGACAAATCATCAGGTAATCTAATGAGATGACACATAAGCAGACCTACAGGAGTATGAAAATGTTTACAGGATCAGGACATTTGGTCAAAATTTCTCAGTGAAGTATTGGTGTGGATACTCATCTGGTGTCACTAGAGACTGAGTGGGTAAAGCTCCTGCAAAAGACAAAGCATGCATCCCATTAAAAGCTGTGGGTGCTTTTTGTTTCTGCATACTGTAGTTTAAGGTATCTCAACTCAGAAGTCCAGCAGTAGAGGGTATATTTGAAAAGTAGCCTTTAATTTTTCTCTCTAGGCTGTCATTTGTACTTTAGACTTTGGATTACAGTCCATATTATTGTTGAAGCTTCATGATTAGCCTTTAGCTTTATGCAAACTGTTCAGGTATCATGGAGAACTACTATCCTGCACTGTCCTTAGGCTGCTGATGGAACACATCTTGCCTAAATATCTCAGCAAGTGATAACCTTTGAAATAACTTCTAGTGGGCTGCTACATCAAACTGTTTCATACCTTCTCATGCTTTCTTTAAGTCTTTCAAGCAAATAAGATTTTCTTTTAAATCTTACACTTTACTGTAACATGCTACACTTTAATTGAAAGAGTCTTCAGTACGTTTTTATCACTTACCTTTTTTGCCTAAAGTTGAAGGTTTCTTGAAAATAGCCAGTTTAATCCTTACCAATTTTCTCACTGTTTAGTAACAATCACAAACAAGATGTTCCTCAAGATATTTCATCAAATTCTATACTTCTGTTTCTCCAACTAGTTTCAGTACTGTTCTCTTCATTTCACTGTTTATTTTGTCACATTTCCCAAGTAAGATTTGGGAAACTTGCTATAACTCAGTGCCTCTGTGTTCTAGAGGCTATTTAGATATGAAGCACTCTTGGCTTGTTATCCTAAAAGGTACATCTTCTACATAGAAAATAATTTGTTTCTGAATTTAACACTTAAGCTTGCTTCTCTTTCTTTCAGTGACATTCATGGATATAAAATATAACTAACAATTTGATTTGGTCATTGGCTTAATGCAAGTTAGTTTGGTTTTTGACAGGTGAATGAAGTCCTGCTGTTTTCTCATGACACTGCTAAGATAGGAAGATTTATGTATAAACATCTTAAACCACAGATTCATAAGGCAGATGTTGTATGATCTAAAAAGTGCACTAAAGCAGTCATTTCTCTAGCTGAAGAACTATGATGCATTGCACTTAAAAGGAGTATGCTGAAGGAAAAGATTGTACGTTTGGACATTCATTGCCATGCTGCTCAACTGATTCTTCAAGAAGCTGCTAAAAATGTATTCATGAACTTCCCTCAACAGTGAAAGTTACTTCCACAGAGTAGCTACAACTGTATTAAAGTTGTCAGCTTTTGCTTTCATTTTTCACATTTCATGTTGCCTCTGTTAAAACACTTGTTTAGCAAAACTGAGTCACAATTGCAAATCTTCTTTAAAATCCCAAATACTGTTCCTTACTGAATGTTGGTTTTCTATCGCTTAATCCTCAGAAACACTTTGACCTGAAGACAGAGACACAAAGCCATCAGAAATCGGAAGGATGCAGCCAAAATGTTTATTTTTCAGTACACTATATACCCTTCTTTTACCCTGATTAAAAGCCACAGCAGAACAGTCTTGGAGAAAAGAGGGTGAATTTTTACTCTTACCATCTACATTTGTCTCAAGTCTTACCTTTTCTAAATGCAAAATGATTCTTTTCAAAGTATAACTTTCCCTTTTAAATGAAAATATATATTGTCCCAAACACCATTTCCTTACACTCTACTAAACACAGACAGGAATGGCTAGAGACTACAGATCTTTAGGTTCTCCACTGATGCATAAACTAAACAAAAAAGACAACCTTACTTGTTTTAGAAAGCTTTATTAGAATAGGAATCTTTGAAGACAAACACAAAAGATTCTAATATGTTTAGATTTTATAACGTAAACAACTAATTTAATGCATCACTAGCAATATACAATGGTCGCCATCTTGCAACATGAATGCAAGTAAGAAACTGATGTAATCTCTGAGATATTTCAAAATAATTAATTTGAGAGTAAAAAAGGAACTTTTATTGTGTAAACTCTCTGTTTGCCTTTTTGAAAAGGATCAGAAAACTGCAGCAGTTGAACCTTTGCTAAATGAAGGTAACCAATCATTTTTTGAACTAAATGAAGTACATGTAATTGCCTGAGAAAAGGGTATTTGATCAAAAGGGTTTGAAGTATTACTTATTAGAAGAGTTCCAAAAAAATCCACAAGGTCCAGTTCATTTAAATAAGAGCCAAAAACCTTCTAAATTTTCTCAAAGTAGTTTGACATGTCTAAATTGTGTGTTTACTTCAGACTTCTTCTGTGCTCCTATTTTTGTTCTGCAAGGGAAAATGGAGTTTTAAGCAGTTTGGGGAATATTTGATGCCTCCTTTTAATGTACTTAACTCCCTCTCAAACCCATATCTTCTCACTTAACTATTTTGCAGGAAAATAAGAGCAAACACCTTTCCATTTTTTTTCTTTTATATGATTTTCCTCACAAGCATGGACAGATACATGATAAAAAAAAATAATTCTACACACTGGTCCCTGTTCATTTTTTATTTAAAATCAATTTTTAATTTAATGTAAAATGAAATTTTTTATTCAGTGTGAAAGAAGGATCCTGTTTTGTGGCACACTCCAGAACCAAGCCCCAAGTCCTGCATTGCTGAGCTGAGCTATCCTGGGAAGCTCCCGTCCCATGGACAAAGCTTTATGTAGGCCCAGCTGTCCCCTCAAGGACTGACAGTCTATTATTGTACCATTTTGCATAAATAACAACAGGGTATTGAATCAAATATGACAACATCAAAACCTCCTCAATTCATTCATACAGCATGCTGTGACAGAAAAAAAATCGCCTCAATTATTCAAAACCATGTTGGAGTATAAAATACTTCAGGAGTCAGGCCTGAAATAGGCTTGAAATAGGCCTGACTCACTGAGCAGGCTGATGTTTGGAAGCAATGGCTAAAAAGGCTTGCTCTGATCTCACAAACCAGCTAACACCTTGATATTACTGGGATCAGTAACACAGTCAGCAAAAGGTGTGCTTTTTATGTCAATAGCTGAGGTACAAGGACTGCTCAGAGCCCCACTGCTATCAGCATACAAAGAATTGTGCCTTTGGCATTTGTCTTTATCAAGTTGCCAATGTAAGAGATTCAGCAATGGTAGAGATACAAAGGTATGCCAAAATGTCCTTGGTGAATCCATGCTGTGCAACCAAGGTTTAAAAATCCTAAAGCAGATGTATAGCTTTTTCATAGACAGCTGAAGAGCTCAATACTGAAGAAGTGAAGCTGTTTTGTCTGCAGGTTATGCTTAGAAGAATTACACAAAAGAGGAAGAAGACAACCTTCTGGGTACTGCTAGGGAATGCAGGGACTCCAGCTGAACATGTCTTACTAACTTAAATTGCCACTGTAGCCTGACCTTGAGGGTCCACGTGACAACTTCCAGCCATGAGGAGCACATTACTGATAGGTTTGAACAATGCCTCCACCAGCTGGATGTGTACCAGTGGCAGGGATGAGGCTGGCTAAGGTGAGCATACTTTTCCTGAAATATATATATCTACATTGGAAAAAAGCAGTTTTGTATTGGCAAAATCTGCTCCTAGACTTGGGAAGGATCTTCTGTAATTTCAGTAGCAAATAACTTTAGAAACTTTGAAGTTATCTGTTATAGTTTGCTTAGTTTTAACCCTTTGTTGTAAAAACCAAAGGGCAAGATTCATTTGATGGTCATTAGTTGGTGGAAAATCATGGCTTAAAGCTCTTGGACACCCAGAAGGATACAAATCCTATTTACCTTTCAGAATAGCACCCTAACTGCCACCTTGTGGGGTATTTCAAAACAAGAATTCCCCCAAACTCTGCTACTTATGTCAAAGTATAAAATGATTGTTTTTTGCTAGAAGCAATTTTTTTTCTTTGTTTTGGACCAATCTGAACTGGTTTTTCAAGGGCATGAAGGATGGGAGAGAAGATTTTGGACTGTAAAATCAATTATTTGTACAGCCGTAAGGATCTGTGGAAAACTAGCTCTCACAGTCTCTCTAATGATGGGAAAGAGGAAGAATGAATGTGAAGAAATACATATAAAATTTAAACTTAAGAGTTCACTGTTTTGGTTTTGCTTGATACCTCCATTTTACTGTTTATTATCTCAAGTCCTGGATCTGTAAGAGAGTGAATTACTTGGAAGCAGTCTTACATTTAGCATATGTGAAGGATCTTGCTGGAATGAAGCGTAAGTACTGGAACACAGATGGTCTGTAAGGGCTACAAAATGGACAACAGAAGTAGAGAGAGAGCTTCAGGGGATGCAAGAACTCCTGGGCAAGTGAGAGGATATAGCACATTTGATGTTTTGAAGAGAAAGTTAGTTGGTGACTCCTTCCTTTCTCCAACAGTGGGATGTTCTGACTTGATGATCTGAGAAATGTAGTGTGATCACAAAAATCTGTGTGTGAAAGGAGCTTGGGAGACAAGGAATGGACTCAGATGCTATGCTAAATGAGGTAGAGAAAAGAATAGAAACACCTTTTCCCTAGAGATGTCTGACACTTTCCATCAGCACACACCATGTAAGAAAAGGAAAGCAAATCATTTTCTCAGGTAAACCATTACTGATCAAATTAGTGAAAGCCTTCAGCTCTTTCTTGATGGGGTATACAAAAAACTATCCAAGGAAAAAAGCAGGATGTTGTTGCACCATGGGTGTTTAGGAACTGAGTTTAACCTTAGTGCTCCTAAACACAGCTCCTCAACTTCCTTATGCTCAGCAGAGATCCGGACCAACCCATGTTACAGGTAGCATAGCTAAGACAATAAATTTAGAGCTGAACTTTACATTGAACAGGGACTTGCCACAATCTGCACTGAGCATGCAGGCATGAGTAATTTTATACACTTCCCATTGCTTGACAAAATTATTCCTTTGTTCCGCTGGTAATCCTACCTCTGCTCAGAACAGACAGGAGCTTGCCTACAAGAGAGAAAAGTGCTTCAGCACCAAAAATATGAGCCAAGCTGGAGAGGAACTCTTTATCAGGGAGTAATAGGATAAGGGGTAATGGTTTTAAACTGAAAGAGGCAAGGTTTGGATTAGCTATTAGGAAGAAATTCTTTATGGTGAGGGTGATGAGACACTGGAACAGGTTGCCCAGAGATGTTGTGAATGCCCCATCCCTAGCAGTGTTCAAAACCAGGTTGGATGAGGCCTTGATCCATGGGGTTGGAACTAAACAATCTTTAAGGTCCCTTCCAACCCAAACCATTCTGTGATTCTATTGTCAGAATATTTATGATGAGATCCTAGTTTCTTGAAATGAATCCTTGACATAAAGGGATGTAGGATGTCAAATTTAGTTTCTAAATGCACTATGTAGATCCAGGGCTTGTATGGTGAATACACAAACAAAAACCTATGAAACTTGATTTGTCCTAGGTGAATGCATAATGCCAGCCATGTGCTGTTATTTCAAGAGAGAAAGGGAAAAATTAGGTGGCAAACACAATTTTGGCAAAAGCACAGTTCTTCAGATGTAACATGTGCAAATCATTATTTTGTCTTGTAGAATGGAAATGTACTTTGAAATGGGAATTATGTAATCAGTGTGTTAAACAGCTTCATTGAATGACAAGTGATTAACCATGTATCAGCAAACAGACATAGCATTAATTCCATTAGTGTGTGCAACACACCACGGAATAACCCTAGCAAGTACAGGGTGGGCCACAAAGCTTGAGTGTATGTTTTGTTAATATCTTTCTTTGTCTGAAATGGACTGCAAAATAGGCAAGCAGGTTTTGACTGAGGATTATTTTTAACTCATGAGGTCTGAAAGGCTTTACCAATCCTAGAAATGAAAATTAACATAGCTATACAAATGAAAATGCTGCCCATTAGAGGTCAGGATGAAAAATCCAGCTCCTTCTCAATCTCAACTGCAAGACAAGCTACTAGCAGGGTCTCTTTCCACTTCATTTCTGTCTCCATCACTGTCATCAACTTTTATCTAGTAGGTGTATGTCTATCCATTTTTAACTGTTGAGTAGGAGAAGAACCTACCTCTGTTGTCCTCCCTCTGTTTTTTCCTGCCAGGGAAAAAGCTGTTAGATCTCTTGATACTGCAAGTGGGTTGACTCTCCTGCTGCAATGTGACAAGGCAGAGAACTAACTGACACTTTTAGCTTTTCCAAACTTCTCCAATACCTTTCCCTTTCAAGCTTCTTCTCTTCCCTTACAGCCACAGCAGCAAATTCATGACTTTTACATTTCACCATTGGCCAGCTGAGCCAAAAAGTAACAGAAAAACAAACCAAACCAGAAACAGATTGCAAACTAAGGATAGCAAAGAGCTGGCCTGTGGTCCATGGAAAGTTGGCTCATTGCATGTTGTTAATGCCTTTCTTTTCACTTCCACATGCTACACTGCACTGAAAGCCTGCTAAGGTATTTTAGTGCAAGCCACCACCAAGGCTGCAGTTCCAAAACAGCTAGACTTTGCTAAAAGGCTGCTACAATCCTGCTCTTCCTCCCTCCTTCTGTGTGCATTCCTGTGCTCTTCTTTATGCCAGATCATGCTACTGCACAGTGAACAGGTTTAAAGGTACTAAAGAAGACAAACATTTCTACAAGAAAACCACTTTTCTGTACAGTTAATTTCTGCCTCATCCTTTTCAAGTGACATTTTACACAGTGGGTAAGCTTGCTGCTGGGGAAGGAGATGGCTCTCCCTTGTCTTCTCTTGCCTGAGCAGTCCTGAGGTCTGCTTGTTTCAGCTAAGGATCAGCTCAACTCACTTAGGTGACTAAAAATCTGAGTTAGTTTCTGCCAGCTCAGTGGTTTAGGAAACATCAGGATTGGAGATGAAATCAATGGGAAGGAACAATCAAAACAGAGTCTTCCACCTTGAAGATACTCAAGTGCTGCCTGGGGACAGGCCTGAGTAGCCTGTTCTAGGTGGTACCTTCCCACCTCAGCCATTCTGTGATTCTGTGAACCTCACCACTTGTAGTTGTCACCACAATAATTTTTTACAGTCCTCAAAACATACATGGTCCTTGTTTATCATCATTGAGATGCCAAGCATGTGAGATAGCCAGAGACTGCAATGGCAGCATTTCATACCCTGCTGACATTCCTGTGTAAACCAACAAGCACACACACACAACACTGAAAAAAACTATTCTGCATCTTCAGCAACTTTACTACTACCACCAGAGAAGAGCAAAGAGTGGTGCTATACATCAAAAGCAGTTTATATTTCTGTTCCAGGTGAACTGTCTCTTCTGGAGTACCAAGCACACAGCTGTGGCCATGCCAGGCCAACCCTGGAGGTCACAGAGTCATCAAGGAGAAGACAGCAGACAGAGCACTCAGAAAACCAGCAATTATTATAATGCCACTAAATACAGTGATATTGCAAGGTTCCAAAATACACACTTAAACATGGAAGCTGAGTTTGACACTGGTTTGTTCAAGAGCTAGCAGAAGTAGGAGTGTCACTTCTTAGACTGAAACTATGCCATAGGCCATCAAATTTTACCTAGCTATCATTACAGCAAGCCAACAATTTCTGTTGAGTGAAGTACATCTCTAACAACTTTATGGTATTGACTAGAACTCTTTAGGGGAAAGAGAAATCTCTATTTCCTTCAGCAGTTGGAACTTCTAACTAAAAGTTCTTGCTATGTCTGTGCTCAAGAATTCATGGAGCTCTTCACATAATCCAGTTCACTAAAGTTGAAAGATATTTAGGTGTATCAGTAACAAGTAATTCAGTGTTCAACACTTTGAGAAGCTAAGCAGGCAGAACTCTCTAAGACTTTCAGACTAAACAGTAAAGAAGGTGTCTTTATTCATTTTGGTAGGGCTTTTTAGCAACTTCTTCCACTTAGCTCTAATCTCTTCCCTTTATCCCACTTTTGTAGCCTTTAGACATCCACTGCCCCATTTCTCTGCACTTTCTTAGTTTCCTGCTCCATTCCACTTGTTTTTGCTCTAACAGCCTCCTGTCTTTCAATTTTCCCCTTTCTGTCTCCCACTCCTCACACTTTACATTTTCTTAGTGACATATATAGAAAACCTAACTTCCCTTCTGTTCCTTTATATCATGCACATGCAATTCATTCCTCAGCTGCACACTGTGTGCCTAAAATCCATCAAAAGCCCTGAGAATACATTGTCTCCAGTCCCATAGCAAGGTAAAAAATCCCAGGATTCATGATCTCTAACCACAAACTGAGGAAAGCCACTAGAATGTGATAGCCATTTTAACTAAAAGGTGATGGTAGCTAAATTCTACTGAAAATATCCCAAAGAACAATGGAAAGAGAAATTCACACTTATAGTCAGATAATGGGAAACAGAAAATAGAAAAAGGATTCATTCAGGACAAAACTATTCTAAAAACCATTAAACTTCTATTAAAGGAGCTGGGATATCTGAATGCAAAACCCAACAAAAAATGGCAGTGGTACTTCAGGAATGTTTCCCTTTTTAACTGTTTGCTTCCACAATCCTGCTTCATGACCAAATGAGCTATGCCTTGTCAGTCAGACATTTTAAATACACACTAATTAGTGTAGCAGCATGAAATGTTTATTTTAATCTGAAATTGCTCAACTGATGTACATGGGGAAAAAAACTGAAACTCATTTAAATACCAAGTTAAAATTTGAACTCATTAAAAGAACAAGTTAAACCAATCTACAGAATGAAAACTCCCTACAGAGTATTAGAAAAGAGCAAGTGACTTGAAAAACTGCTGTGTCAGGTCTTGGCATTAAAAAAAAAACCCACAAGATAATAGACTTCTGTAGGATTGCAACTGCACTGGTATCTGCTGGGTAATAAATCTCCCACTGGATGTGAGTAAAAAGATATATTACAAAAGACAAGGCCAATTTAAAAGGTAGATTACAGTGCTGGAGATGCCACTGGGAACCTGCTTTTCTTTTTCTTTTATTTATTTTCTTCCCCATTTCAGTTTCTTTTTTTTTTTTGATCAAGGTATGTGGTCAGCTGTGGTTCTTCTACCACAATACAGTGACATTTTAGTAGATATTCTCACACAACCGTCCCATAAACACTTCCAGACTTTCATTCAGACAGTTTGCCATTTAAAAAAACCATCAAAAAATCATACCAATCACACAGGAATAAGAAAGAAAAAAAGCTCTAATTTTGTCATTCATCAATTAATTCATTACAGCACCTGATAAACCTGTGATATGTTTTCTGTTCACTTGCTAATGACTCATTTTCCTCTGTTTATTCAGGTGCTGGTAAATAGTGCTTCAATCCAGTCCTACCACCCTGCTTATCAAGCACCACTAGTCAATAGCACCTCTTTTTCCCCAGAATCCTATGAATCTAGACCTATTTTCTGTCCCACTGGTTGGCACTTGGCTTCTAGATGATTCTTTTCTTTTGCTGTTAGCTCAGATGAAGTCTTTGCACAAGTGTTCAGGGTTCAGTATTGCAACAAAGATCCCACCATCAATGACAAAACATTTTCTTAAGAACCCTGTGAAAAACTAGATAACTAAACCCAATGAGGAACAAGTTGAAGCAAGATTAGCAAACTCTAGCTATGTAATGGGCCAAGCAAACTTCATTCTACCTATTTGTGCACATGCTATGATACATCTTTATATTCTTTTAGGCCCATTTTTTTCCTCCCAGAAGAACATCCTGTTTGGAGCAGGGAATGGGTACACTTGGGATCAAACTAATGCTGCACATAATCTGGAATTTCCTAATTCCTAGGTGCTTAACTTTGCAGGTTCAATAACACTTTTTCACTTAGATGTCTTAAAGATATAATTACTGAGATGGCTTAAATGTGCTTTCTGCTTACAAAGTCTTTTTTCTGTTTACATATCATACTCTAGCTTAAATAAATACTAAAACAAAGGCCAAGCTGGCTGGTAGCCCAGAATGTAGTTGTAACCAAACTGACAGGGACCACCTTCAATTCATTCAAATGTCTAAATATTGTCTTTGAGTTACAAGTAAATTTTCAAAGGCCATCTTTACTGAAAGAAAAATGGAGCAACTTTAGAAGAGCATAAACAAGTTGCTGGATGAAATGAGAATACCATGTTGAAATATGGGCTGACTTACCACAGTTCTCCAGTACTGTAAAACACCAAACATTTAAGGACAGGAAGTATCCTCATGTTCCCATGTAAATAACTAATGGGTTTGGTTTATGTTAACAACTCACTTAGAAACTTCCAATTAAAAGAGAAAAGAAAAATATGGCTAAGAGTGCCTGAAACTGCTCCCCAAAAGTAACTCATTCTGATCATTCTTAAGGTGATTTTTCATTTTTCTGTAGAGTATTTTACATAGAGTCTGATAAAATGTAGGTGAACACAAGTACAACTGCAAGATGGTCTGCAAAGGCAAATCAAATTGGTACTTTGCCCAATCTACTGAAGAACTGAAAGGTACAATGTTTGGTTTACATTTTTCTTCTACTTCTTTCCTTTTTGCTTTTAAAACTTTGGGAGTACCAATGTCTTGTCTTGCTTTTGTACAGGAGTGTTGCAGGACAAGGGGACTAGGGTGGAAGTCCCCCTCAGTTCCAATTGGAAGCAGCAGAGTGATGAGTGATTAGCATTGAGACTCCTTCATTTTTTCTTCCTCCTGGCTTTTTGCCAGAAGCTTGAATCAAACATCTTAAGAATAGGCAAAGAGAAAGGGAGCTTTCCACAGTCTGATTAAAAATCCCTTTCCCCTTTCATATGCCAGTTTCTTGTGACAGATGATGGCTAGAGATGATGACTTCATCTCTGCTCTTCCAGCTACCCTTAATCTCCTAGTAAAAATAGGACAGACAAGACCTGATACAGACATACAATCAAACAGAACATCTGCAGAAACCTTACATCTCACTTCAAAACTAAAGCAAGCTATTTAGGCTTTCCTAAAATGCCTTTAAAAATCTGTATAAGGCAAATATAGTTTTGTCTCCTTTTCAGGTCATTCTGGAGCTCTAATTAGGATTTTTACTATGGCAAGAGAGGCAAATCCCAGTGACAAGCACATGCCATATGAAAAACACAAAATGTGGTGAAATTTCAAAGTCACTACCACTGACATTCTGGCCTAATTAGCTATTAATCAAATTAGAGGAGTGTGGGGTGAAGGTATTATACCTGGTCATGGCTGGCTTCAATGGAGCTTCCGAGACCTTGGAAAGTCATCTGCACAGGAGACAGTGTCAAACAGGTCATACACTCTGTGCCATTTTGTCTATCACTGTAGTGTACCTATAACAGAATAACATAGGTCATCTGCTAAACACCAGCTCTGCACAAGGGAGGCATGCTAAAACACTGTCCCTTCTCAACAAGCTTGCAAGAAGAATTCCAAACATTTACATTGAATTCATCTTTCATATCAAACAAGGAGGGTGCCAAATGTTCTAGGTAGCCACACACTGAAGCGGGGCCAAATTTTCTGTGCTGTCTCTGTTTTAAAGTGCTGTGTTTTTCAGTTTCTGAGACCTCTGAGATTCAATCCCAAAATGTTGTACCTATGTAAGAATCTAGTTTCAAGTTCTAGTTTCCAGCCTAGATGTCATTTTAACAGCATTTTGTAGCTTAGTTGTACAACATCCATGTAAATCATTATCCTTCCAAAAACTTGGCAATGATAGTCTATATTTCTCACTTCTAATTTCATATCTACTAGAATCCACTAACTATGTTGACATGGCTAATCTTGTATATGTGAATTTGATCTTGTAATTAAATCAAAATGGGATATAAAATAGAGAAGAATTCACATTCTTCCTGAGATGTCCACGCTATCCTTCTCTGAAAGCAACTCATTCCCTTCTGATGTCAAGATGAACCTGAATGCTGCATGAAATACAGAAGATGATAGTGCTTCTCCTTGGATTATTCCCCTTGTTTTCAGCTTCCCTTCAGATAGCTCTTAAATCTCCTAAAAAAGGGATGTTGAGACAAACCAAAATGAAATGTTGCCAGTGTTTCATTATTAAGAATGGGGTTGCCACTCATGCTGAATTATGGAAATATTATAGTAGCTCCTGGCTTCTAGAAAGGCAGAGCAAGGACTTTGTTCTACAGGAGAGGTGGAATTTGGTTTATGGTGCTAATTTACATTGGCTATGTGACCTCTGTCAGAAATGGAAAGAGAGATCAGCTCTGCTGGAGGCAGACCTTTTATGTCAGTATCTATTTACAGCTCTATAGCTCTCAGGCCAAAGCCACATGATAAACCTTCATCTTGACATTTACACCACAAAGTGAAACTTTATTATTTCTTAAGACAATTATCAATCATATTAGAGTTATTCCTGTGGAAATGATTTAGCAATGTATGATACATAATTATGCACTGTGGCTATTAAATCCCCTGTGCCTAACTCTTCTCTGTCACTAGTGCAAATTGGGAATAGTCAGCTGAAGCCAAACTGGCTGTGTGAGAGGAAAATCAGCTTTGGTGCTATACTTCAGAATGACTTTACTGACAACTTCTCCAAACAGCTTTCCTGGGGCCAAAAGTAAGATACAGAAAGCAAAAATCTTGTGCTGTGTATAGAAATGCTGATTCCACTCAGCCCTTCTTAAAGCTGGCTGGCTTATCCCTGGCTCTCTTCCTCACA
The DNA here is from genome assembly GCA_013396975.1 of Bucco capensis. Classification (NCBI taxonomy): domain Eukaryota; kingdom Metazoa; phylum Chordata; class Aves; order Piciformes; family Bucconidae; genus Bucco; species Bucco capensis. Next base: position 161,469 of record VWZO01015710.1, read on the forward strand.
ACTCCTATGATATGTGCCTACTAAACTGCTTGTGGCTGTCTGCCAGAAAAGCCATACTACTTACTCAGAAACCACAAGAGGCCTCTTCACATATACAATGGTTTAACTTTGATTAATTGAAAGGGGTAGGAAGGTATGAAATTTGGCTTGCAAAGATAAACTGAAGTTCTTTCAATGTCAGGAACTACTGTTATGACAAGGACTTATCAAGCTGCCACAACTGTGGTATCTGGTTGCAAGCTAGATACTCTCCTGAGTATGTGTTGTGGGAATGCCACGTGGAGGAAAGCTCAAGGACATGATTCTGTACTACAAATATGACACAGCAAAAGGGGAGAAATCTGGTGACCAAGAAAAGTATATACAGAGAAATGGACAAAAAGGCACTTTCTGAACTTCATAGCATGCTTGTCAGCTTGTTTTAGGTAATAGGAATAAGGTTACATTTCACTAATGGCTACTGGACTAAAGCAAGGCAAACAAGCTGAAAGAACAGGACATAAAGACAGGATACTCTTCCATGTCACTATTATCTGCAATAGCAGATTTGATCCACACTCCATTTGCAGTCCCACATTGAAACAGCATTAAATTCAGAATTTTGGTACCTTTCTAGGCTTAACTTTCCCAAAGAAATTTCATGATACACTATTGGCCTCATCCCAATGTATCAATGGCATTACTTTGTAATTTCTCAGACAACAGCCCTCTCATTTAATCTCTTGCCCTGTTGAAACTCTTCAGTTGAATCAAAGTAAACACTTCCTATGTTAGTGAGATCCATGATGATAAGAATAGTTCTCTGTGTTCCTCAGTGCCTTAAGAGTCAAGAGTGCATAACTACAGCTCACCTCCACAGTAATTCTGTTAGGATACTTCACGGACAGATAAAAGACTCATGTCAATTCACTCAGCACTGGCAGGAGTGAATGGCAGTGCTGAGACTCTGGTCCTTCATTAAGGCCCCTGGCCTAACCACAAGTGGTCATTTTTCCTTTCCATGTATTATGGAAGTAAAACTAAAAGAGTGATGAAAATAATTACTGTTTGTGTCCAGGACTTAATTTTCAAGCTTCAATTTTGTGTAATTAAGGAACACTCAAAAATTAGCTCAGTGCATTTTAAGGATTAAAAAGCAATTAAATGCCACTCATTAAAATGGATAACATATCAACAGAGATTTTATAGATCTGGTTAGAAAATAATGGCCAGCATGCAGAATTCTGTAGTAAGAGCTGTGAAAAGTTCTGAGTAAAATGCAAGACTCCAGCCTCAGACTATTATGAGTGATTTATACATAATTCTCCTCCAAGGCATGCCTACACAGCACAAAGCAGTGCCACAATAATAAGATCTTGGCAACAACTCGAAATGAGCCTGCTAATTTATTGGGCAAACTTAATAGTGCTGCTAGCTTTTCTCCTGGGTAACTACATTTGTGGATGACCTGAGACCAATCTTCTATAACCAGCTCAGGAATCCCAAAGTCAGCACTCTGTTGTGCTGGGTGGGCAGGGCACCAAACCTCTGGCTATAAAATGCTGCTGAGTCCATCTTAGGCATCAAAAGAATGAAATCAATTCTAGAAGTAATTTTTTCCACAAGCACATGCCATGGATTTCCTCATCCATGTCTGCTTTCCTGTACAATAGTCACACAAGATGCAACTGGATAACCTTCCACAGATTGCTTCAGTCAGGAGGAACAAGCTGAGTGCTATGAGTATATATGGGGGGGGAGGGTCCTGCTCACTGGTGAATGTATATAGAAATGTATGCCAAGGTTTAAAACTATCTGACAGCAATGCTGAGATCTGGCCACTGTTTTTAATACTTTAGATTACTGAAGAGACACAAATATTCTGATGGATATTTATAGCTTCACATAAAGGGAGATCTAAGATGAATGTTTACCATGTTACAACTGAATGTGAATTGGAGAGCCAATGCTCTCAAAATTCTATGTTATTTTAGGAAGGAAAAACTAAATTACACTGCATAAGAAATTACATTTCAGGTTACTTCTATCATAATGTTGCTGCAAAAGCAGGAAACTTCCCATTTCTTTTGGTTTATTATAATAATAATACTTATATTATTATTATACTCTTGCTTGTGTGCAAGTGTTCTGACAGAAACTGGAAAAATATGTGAGGCTTTGTCTTTTTTGAGCTTTTTAGACAGGCTGAATCGATATGCCATTTCAGATAATGGCCATAATTAATCTGCATAAATTATTCTGCAAATACAATGGCCTAACTTCAAGCACAGGGCATTCTGCTGGTCTGCAGTGGGCACTTCTGAATTTCAAGGTCTGTCCTTTTGCTTGAACAAGGGCTATGGTTTACTGATTCACCACTAAGAAGGTGAGAGACCTGTTGTACTCCTCCATAGCAGTTAACTGCTTAACTATAACATATTAAACTACTGTTAGAAATGAGCTAACTGCATGAACAAAAGACTGAGGGGAGCAAAAATAAAGGCTACTGTTTTCACACACTGCTGCTTAGATGTTCACAGTTTGAAACACAGCTTCTGTCTGGCCAAACACTCTCTTTCTTCAACATGTAATAATTCTCAAAAATACTATGGATTAGCAAAAGAAAGAAGTCATCTGTGACAGTGGAGTTCATGTTTCCAAAACAAAACCTACTCTGACTTGAAGCATCAGCAGGAGTCATAGAATGCTAGACAGAAATAAACTAGGTAATAAAATGCCATTCTGTTCAGCAATGCACAAATCTTCTGGATTGACAGGGCCAGCCTATTTTGTTAGAACAAAGGATGCTATTTCTTTGAAAGCATCCAATTTAGATCTGAATTTACAAGAATCATTCCCAAGATTTTACACAGGTTGTCCTGGATTTACAGCAACAAGCAAATGTCTCAAAAATCAGATGTTAAACTAGTAATTTGGACTTGGACAAAGCCTCATGAAACAGTTTTCTGCCTTTAGCTTCCTGGTGAAATGCTTGTCTTTTCCATATTGGTCTTTTATCTTCTGCTTTCTGCTGCTCGTCTACTATTAATCACAAAAAAATTAAACAATCCTGTTTGTTGGAACTTGAACTGTCTCATGCATATTTACTGGTGAGGCAATACTCCTGGAGCAAAAAAGAAATTAAATATACTTGCTCATTGCAACCATTTCCTCAATTTTAGGAGCTTTCACAGCATAGTATTCTGGCACTTGAAAGTGTGAATCCTTGCATTATCTATATAGCTTGCCAAACAAATAATAGATTAATCTCTCCACACATGGAGCAGGATGAGAGAGATTCTGAATACCACTTTGCATTCTTCCTACCTGCTTTACAATTGTGAGAGTAGAACAGGAGTACAGCAAAAATAAAACAGAAATGAAACCGAGGAGAAAATCCCATTGTATGAACAAAGGCTTTGGGGAAAAGTTAAATCAGGGATACAAAACACCAACACTGAGGTGAAAATAATTGTCCCAGATGAAAAAATAAAGACATCCAACAGTAAAACACTTTAAAAAAAAAAAACAACAGGAAAAAAAAGAGTGTGGACTCCAACTATTTCCTGCAATGCTGCAGTTCCTTGATGTAGTGGGATGACTAAATCTAGTATTTTACTAATCTCAGCAGGGAGCTGCTGAACTGCATGCCCCTCAGATGTTTTAATGGTCACCCCTGTGGAACAAACCTAAGGAGTGCAGGGAAACCACTCACATTTGAAAAAGCCCCCTTGCTAGATCATTAAGGAGAAGACAACAGCCTGTCCATTCAGATGTGATCTATAACACAATCATGGTGTCAAGAAAACAGATGTCTGATTAAGGAGCCTCAGGTTCATTACTCTCTGTGTCTGCCTCGCAGCAGTGGGCAACATTTCCACCAGGGCTACTGCATGGAAGGGGAAAGACACTCAGTAGCTTAAAGGCTGACTCGTTCAGCAGTAAATCTTCAGCTATTGCAACATGCTCCTCTCTGTAACAGAGCTTGAATAGCAGCTGTAAGGTGGTCTTAAATCTTCATTAAAATACAGTCCTAGGGTTTAGACTAAGACATAAACCATTAGTGTACCATAAATAGGCAGCACCAAGCAGACCAAAGGCATTGTCACAAGCTACTGTGGTAGCATTTGACATGCTTGACTACAGGAAGGCAGACACTTGGCATCTATAAAAACAAGTCAAGTACATATAAGAGTGAAAGAAACTTACTTGATAAAGAGTTCCCAAAGAGAACATATCAAACATTTGCTAAATGCAAAACAAACTGATCATCTAAGCCAAAGAAGCTTGTATGGCCTTTTTTTGTGTGTGCTATTTAGATACCCCTAGAATTCAGAGACCCTGCTCCAGTGAGAAAGTGTGGCTCAGTCAAGCAAAGGGGACCCAGCTCTGTCTTACCTCTGGATGTGATGTTTGCTTCTAATTGAGAGAAAATTAGCTAACCACTGCTATCACAGCAGTGTACAGGATAATCAGTGCACTAAGGTGCTTACTGTTTACTTTCCACCTCCTAGCTTTAACCCAGCTATTTATTTATAAAGACAGTGTTCCTGTGGAGCACATGCAAATAGACCTGTTTGTCTGAAAGAGCAGCTGAAACCAGGTGATGGGACATGAGGGAGGTTCTCCTCCTCCTCTGCTCTGACCTAGTGAGACCACATCTGGAGTACTGTGATCAGTTCTGGGCTTCCCACTTCAAGAGACACAAGAAATTACTGGAGAGAGTCCAGTGAAGGACCCAGGAGATTGCATCTGGACATAATGAAAAACTTCTTTGCTGTGAGAGTTCCAGAGCACTGGCCTGGGCTGCCCAGAGAGGTTGTGGAATCTCCTTCTTGGGACAGATTCCAAAGGCACCTGGACATGTTCCTGTGCAACCTGATCTAGGTGAACCTGGACTAGATAAACCCCAGAGGTCCCTTCCAACCTCCACCATGCTGCATTCTGTGACATGGCTTTCTAGAACAAACCACATTTAGGCTGAAGAATACCTTGCTGCCCTGTTCACTTCCTCCATTCTGTAATTCAGATACATATTACTTTGTAGATGTAGTAGAGAGTAGTTTAACTACAGTGATCTAAACCACTGAATATTTCTCCCCAATGTAAATAAAAAATATGAGAAAGTTACTCAGAAATTCAATCATTATAAAATAATGTAAATTATACCTGACAGGGGTTTTGCACAAGCAACTTGCCTGCCTCAGATCCATTCACCTAGAACTAATTATTCAAGTAAATACTGTATTTGCAGGGAGAGTAGTTGAAATTAATTTCATAATTCACAAAGGGAATATGAAAAACTGGCAACCCTGGCATCTCTTTTTCTCATCACATGCCCTAAATAGAGGAGGGAGGTGAGGGAGTTTGTGTTCTAATAAAACACACAAGCATGGTGTAGAGCACTTGTGGAGAAGCCTGTGTTCCAGGTGTTATCCTGAACAACTGACTAGAGAAAGAGGGAGAGAGAAACTTGCTCACTTTGGAGACACAAACTGGTATGAGTTTAAAACCACCTCCTAGCAAAAGTGCCAATGAACTATGTTTTCATGTAGACTCTTTTTGATTATGAAAGTTTGTCACTGGAGTGAAGCAAGCATTAACTATTCCCTGCTGACAAAAAGCACATGAAAGCCCCAAACACTGCATTAATGAAGAGGGAACAGGATCACTGTGAACTTGTTTGTCCAAACCTGGCTGCCTGAGTTTGCTGAAAAGGCTGATGCTGATACAGGCACTGCTTTTGTGCACTAACCTAGAGACAGGGCAGTATGCAGAAACAATCACACTTCCTTAATTAAAGCAAGAAACAATCATTGCACTTCTGAAAATTATCATTGTGCTCCCCATTCTGAGTGAGACTGAGGGAGATGAGAGCAAAAAATAAAACCCTCTGAAAACCTCAGCTTCAAGTCACAGTGAGAGCAATAAATTGTAACTCATCTCTTTCCTTCTTCTCACCTTTCTTGTTGCTTCTCTTTTTAAGGGTTTTTGCTTCAGAGCTCAGTTCCCTTATTATAATTAAAGCTAAACCCCAGACTGCTATGAATTCACCCTCACACCTTCACATTTTTGCCAGCTGAAACTACCAGGCTTTCAAAGTTTTGGTGGTGTTCCAAGCCAAGGTCTGTAGCTAAGTTATCAAGTCACACTAGGATTTACTTAGAAATATTTTGGCAGGGCATGCAGCCCAGTGCACTTAGTGCTGGCTGCAGTATTTTCAGGGGATCCTGACAACTTTTAAACTTTCTTAGTTGTAAAACCTCTAAATGCTAAAACTGGTTATGAAAACAAAATTCACTTTATTTTTTTCCCATGGACCAAGTTATGTGGGAGGATTGGAATAGTTATTTGCAAGGTGCCAAGAAGAAAAGCTCAAATGTTACGAAGGTGATAGCCACACCACACCTGGGGACCCCACACAGGACATCTTTAGCCACTCATTCTCCATTTACCTTCTTTCCTTTTAGAAACTGAAACAAAAAAGCAGCACCTGGCTGTGTCTGGAGGCAAGAAGAAAAAAATTTGAGCAGCACTTGCATAAAGAGCTTTCTTCTTTATAAAAGGGAGGAAGATTAACAGCCAGAAGAGAAGAAAGCCAGTTTAGACAATTTCTAGCCAAAAGCTAGGTAGCTGGAGATTTAGAAAATTTTTGCATTTGTTTTCCTTATTCTGGATACCCTTGAAATTCCTTCTGCAACAAATACTACCTCCTGCAGTATGTTCTGTGGATGAATATGGTTTCCAAACTCCCAGACCTTGCCTTAGGGAAACTGACATGAGAATCATTCCTATCTTTATTTCTTTGCAGAATGACTACCACTGGTTTTACTTTTGATGTCAAAAATAGGATAATATGGACTAGACGGTCTACAGTCCACAGAAAATAAAACCACTTCTTGTAGTGGGGCACTGCCATCAGCTGTGGTACTGTCACAGTTGAAACCAGAATACAGGGAATGCAATGCTTGGATTCTTTACATGAAGATCTCTCTCTCAAGAGCAATTCTTGCTATCAGCTTGTTTTGTTTTACCTCTCCCTTTATTTCACATACCTTACATCATTTCTCACTTTTGGCTAGTCATGTACAGATTAGGGTTTGGAGACCTTGAAGCCTTTTCCTATATAACATGGCCATTCAATGTCAGGTTGGTTTTCAGCACAGCAGGACATCTGCAAGTTTCTGAGAGCCAGGTAAGGACTCCTAATGAACAGGCAGCCTCGTGTTATGCAAATCAGGGATGCCACTAAAACTATCAAGAAGGCTGACTGTCCTGCAGCCTTTCCTTGGAGAAAACTGCTTTCCCCGTTAAAATAACAAAAATAGTACTTGTCTTCAATCAAAACTGTACTAGTTCTTTGTGTGATGGGGCTAATTTTCTTCATAGCAGCTTGTGTAGTGCTAGGTTTTGCCTTTGTGACCAAACCAGCATGGATAACACATTAACGTTCTGGCTATAGCTGAACAGTGCTCACTGAGTATCAAGGCCTTTTCTTGCTTCTCACACTTGTTTCACTTCTTAGACTATCTTTATCTTGCACACTTTTACCCTTCTGGTTGTCTGCTCCATCCATGGAGCAGGGTGTGACTGAGTGGCTGGGGTAGGGCTGAGCTGCCCACCAGGGGTAACAGCTACCAGTGCCTTCTGGCACCCATTGCGAGGCATGAAGGGTTTGAGATAACAACAGATTTGATCAGAGTATGCTAGACCAAATTTATAACTGTTCAGCTACTATTTGGCAGACCTACTTGCTTCACTATAGAGTCTAGCACTTGTTAGTGACTGATTTTTGCTTCTGCTGTTTCCCCTTCTCCTTATCACCTCTGCTCTGCCTGGGAACATACTGATAACAGCAGTGGGCTGGCAGATGGCCAGGGCATTGCTGCTTTACTGGACAGGCTGAAACTCAAGTCCAGGCTACTCTGTGGCTAAGTGCACACTGGAGCAGACATATCCAGAAGTTTGTGTGGCTCTGAAGTATTCCATGCAAGAGCAGGTACTCCTCTGAAGGGTATGTGGCCTATGGGTAAGGTCATGCTGGAACAGGTAGATGCCTAAGGGATGGTAGCTTGTGGACAAGCCCACACAGGAGCATACACCCCAAAGGGGCTGTGGATAAAGCCATGCTGGAGAAGGGGCAAGGCAAGGAGTTGTTGTCCAGAGGGACAAATGGTGAAGATTGCAATGGCTATACCTTTCAATGGTTGTAAGCCAGGATTTGAGCTGCATGTTCTAGGAAGCACTACAGCAGGTACCATCTGAACCAGCAGAGGATGAGCCTCACAAGAAGATGTGAAAGTGCAGTGGTGACTCAACCTGAGCAGTCTGGTCAGTCCTGCTGGGAAAGTAGTCTCCAGTGCTTTGGGAGAGGCTATGTTAGATGCACAGTTATATTCTTACAACTATCAAATTGTACATCCCAAATGTGGGTGAAACATTTAATTGCTCTAACAGCCTTATTTCAAAATTCTTCTCTAACATTATCCTGCAAATATCTTCATTTTTTAATATCCTTTCCCCCCCCCTGATTTTTGGAGGTAAGAACTTCTTCGAAGAAGCATTTCTATAAAACCACTTTGCTGACCTACCCTTCAAATCCGTTTAACATCAATGATGCCTGGAAGCCTCATGTTTTCATTTTAAAAGGTTCCATTAATTACAGTTTGGTCTTTCTAACTTGAATGAGTGATGAGACTTCTGTTCTTTGCTGGGATTCCAGTCCCAAGCTGATAGTGGCAACAAACCTTTCTGCAGCAAACATATTCAAGGATGGAACAGCATCATCTGGGTTTACATTCTTGTTTTAGCCCTCATTGGCTTTAGCTAAAAGATACCTCTTGATTCACTCATCCACAGGGAACTTAAAACACAGTAAAATTTCATTTCATTTTTTCCTCAAAAGTGATTTGAGGGAATTTGAGGAAAATCCCATCAGCCATTCATGACTCAGAAGAGATGGTTTGGTTTTTTTGTTCAGTTTCAGCTCCATTTCACTTCTAAATCAATGATGACTTAATACAATCACTATGAAATGATTAAACTTCTAACTAAAACTTTTGTAGCACAGGCTCAGGAGATAACTCCTGAGAAAGCCTAGAGGTGGAGGACACAGTGGTGGGGTCACTTTTCACAAAGCAGTGAGCCATGAGAAAGGCTGAAAGAAGCAAAGAGAAGTTGCTGCTTGCTTGAATGAGGAAGGGAAGTGAAAACAAACCAAAACAGATCATCTTGTAAAAACTGTAACAGAACATTTGGGATGGGAAGGTAGTCTACAGCCCATCAGAGACCCAGAGGCAGGAAATGCCCACTGATTTTCTGGGAAACCACAGAATCTTCATTTGCACATGCTGCTTCAAAGGCCTCTATTGAAGCTTTCACCTCCAGCACAGCCTTCTTGTTAGCCTGTTTTCATTTCTTCCTCTTGGCCTCCTCAGCAGGGAGATTCTGCTCAGAATGAGAAGTGACACTGAGCATTTCTCTGAACACTTTCACATTATTTCTACTCACCAGAACAGTTTTAAAAGTCTAGGAATTCTTTTTTACCATAGATATTTGAATCTGGAGTCAATGGGAAATTCTTGGTGGTTTTTTTCCTGACTTTCTCCCTAACCTTTCAATTTGTATCAATTAATTCTTGTAATTTTCAAAGCTAATTCAGAGATCTGTGTTCTTCAAGAGCCCAGGAGGCTGGTAAATGCCTTGTTGTAGCCTTCTTTTTATTGAGGTAAAAACAGCTTCAGAGGTAAGAAAGAGAGAAATAGCTAATGTCAAGACTCCCAGGAAGCTCTTGTAAATTATGTATATTTTGTCTGGTCATGTAATGAACAAGAACTAAGGAAAGGAAAGCTGCTTCCACCCAGTGAAGTCCCATGGATTTTAGCTTAACTAAGTAAGCAACATTTCTGCTTTAGAAAAGAACTTCTGAACTGAAATGATTTCAGCCCTCATCAATGAATCACCATGCTTGCACATAAAATGTTAATGAAGGAGGATAAAGGCAATCATATCAAATTTCAGGATATGAAAGATGTGATGATAATTTATATCCCGATTATTTCCTTCAAGCTTGATCCTCAATCTCTCATTCATTCCTTTGGTGTTAAAAATGCCCATTGAACTCCAATCTGATTTTCACAATAACATACAGACCAGACCCCAGCTAGAGCTCTTTCCTTGGGTTGAATTTCCCTGAGATATTCCCCACATGTATATCTCAGTAGTGAGATCCAAGCACTCCCTGGACTGATTTCCCAAACCACCAACAAAGCAAAAAATGAGTGTTTGATTTGTTTCCAGTAACTTTAGAGAAAGGTTTGAGCTCAGAGTCAATCCTAAAACAAGTATGGAAATGTAGTTTAGGCTCAGCTCTGCCCAACTACTCAAAACCACACATTGAAATGTATGTGCCACAAGTAAACTTGACTCTAGAGAGTCCAGAAAGACTTGTTCTCCTGCATGTGCAGTCACAATGCAGAAACATAAGCCTCTTGCCACTGGCTGGGGAAGTGAGAAACATCTAGAAATGCCCAACAACATTTAAATCCACCAGGGTATAACATGGACCAGTTAACCACTAAACAAATGCACGGGAAGTGAGGAGGAAGGATAAAAAGATCTATCAGTTGAGTAACCATTGCAATCAAAGGAATAAATCATGTAGAAACTATATCCTCTGTGAGGTTTCCTTATGTAGCCTCTTTGGAGACAAGAAATGAAGACTGCTAAGTCTTGCCAATGCTCCAAGCCAAGTATGGCTGCAGTCACACACTGGGGCTGACTGTGGGCACTCAAATCATGGCTTTAGAAAGGTTATGATCTTTGCTTCATGGAAAATCCCAGAGAGATTTCCTACTGGACTACCTGCAACTTTACCTCACTAGAAACTGGAGGCTCAAATTATCCATGTGTAAACAGCTTCTTTCAGTGTTCTCTCTGAATAATTTACCACACTTCAAATGGTCAGCAAAAAGATCTGTAGCTTCCCTATCTAGTTACAAAACAATGAGCAAAATACCACACAGTCACCTAAAAATAACAATTTTACCCAAGCTGAATTTTCCTTTAACCAATCTCCAGGTAAAGCCTGCAAATGAATTAATGGGTAGATCTTATGTATAAATATGAAGCAAGCACTAAAAATGCTTTATTCAGAGTTTGTCAAGGTTTGCTTGAAGTATTTGTGTTTAATTATTGCTGGTAATTTGAAGCCTGAGCCTTGAAAGAACCCAAGCTAAACACCTGTTTTTCAGTGACACTGAGCTGCTGCTTATCAATTACAAGTGTCTTTAGAATAAGAAGCTAGAAAACAAAAATGTGCTTTTCTTTTAGTCCTTTTCCACACACTGATCCAAATAACTCTTAATATTAAGGTGGCTGAGACCATCTACAAACAGTTCAGAAGAATGTCAGTTAAATAACCACATTTTAAGGTTGAGCACCCCTGCAGCCAAAGAAGTTCCAAAAAACCCCCACTCAAATAAGCAAATAACATTTCTTTCCATTTAAAAATGAAACATCAGATGAGTATTTATTGGGTTTTTCTCTTTAAAAATTAAAAAATACATTGTAACAGAACAGAAGGTATAGGTTCTCCAATGAAAGATAAAACTATGGTTATCATCCAGACCAGAATACAAACAACATGCTAACAATTCCAAATCATTTGGGGTCATTCAGGAAACATGACACAAGCTAGCTGTTTGCCAATCCAGTAGTTTTCTACTCAGTAAATATGCCTGAGAAAGTTAACCTGTAAAGAAATCAGCTTTTTAGACTCTTAAAAACACAAAGAGCTTTCTAGGCTGAGCTGGGTGAGCAGCCCTGTGATATATGCACCTGCCAGGCCACTGAGCCATTTCCCACAGAGATTCTGTTCACTGCTCCACCTCAGCTCAGCCAACCCCCAGCAGGGGCTGAGGGGCACACTGAGAGCAGCCTTGTTCAAGGGAGGTGCTCAAAAGCATGCTGAGGTGATGGACACCCAACAGTTATGCACCCAAAATGTTAATAATTGAGATTTTCTACCAAATTCCTTGATTTGTATTAGGGCCAAAGAAAAAGTAGTAGTCTTGTTAATGAATTAAATGGATTCTGGGGGGTGGGGGGGAGGTGTTTGGCTCAAGGTAAGACCCCTTAAAAACAATTTCTACACAAGCATCTAGAATCAAAGCATGAAAAGAAGCAGGACAAACAGAAGTCATCATTTTACAGTAAACACATGCTGTAGGAATCAAATCAAGTAACATAAATTGTGCATCAGCTCTATGAAAACAAAGAGTTCCTAGCAAACACAAGCAATCTGACAAGATGGGAAAGTGAGCAGGGAAAACTTCATGAATTAAATTTCTTCTCTTCAGAATTGATCTGGTTCTACTTCAGGCAGGTAACAAACGGAACTCAGGAAAACTGAATTCCTATTAGCAGCTTAACTCTACTTATACTGAGGCTTAGGCTTTTGCCTTTTCTTGCATTAAGAGACATTCAAAGTCATTAATCAAAAAGGACATTTTGAAAATGAAGACCAAAAGAAAACTGAATGTACATTTGAGACAGAAACAGCATCAGGTAAAATCCACAATGAAGGATATCTGATGTACTCCAAAGTAACTTCACTGTGCTGCTTATGCTAACACAACATCTGACACTATTTCTTCTAGTAGCTTCTATTAAATCACTTCCAAGAACTGCATACTTTGTAAGTTACCTGGGCTTTGATGAAAATAAAGGAGAATCACTACCAGGCATGCAAAAACACTCAGAGAAACCTTCCATTTCCAGAATTTGGTTACATGATCAAATCACATAAGCTAGAACACAGGAAATCAACTTTTCAAATGAAACAAATTCACAGCTCTGAAAAGGAAAAAAAAAAAAAAGGCAAAGCAAAAACCTACAACAGGAAGAGGAGTATTTCTGCAATGCTGGTCCAATGGTGCAAGAGAGGAAAATAAGCTACTATCCAGACAGGCATGTGATTGGAAAGAGGCTTCCTCTGCCCATCTTCCACACTGGATGGACTACAGAGGCTGTCACTGTCCTAGGCAATGTAGGCTATTTGCCATTGCTGACTCAGCACCATTCATCTCACATTCTCTAGGATTGTTTGTTGTCACAAACATTCTGCACTGCTCTGACACCAGGTCTGCACCTAGGCTGCACCTTCTTGGTCTCCAAGTTACAACTGAGGGGTGCAGAGTAACAGCTTTAATGACCTGGCCCAGAAGATAAATGCATCAGATGGTGCCTCAGGACCAGAGTCAAATACAGAAACCAACACCAGAGCAGCATGTAAAGCTTCAAATGCCAAGAGCTGAAGACTCTCAAAGAAGTGCAAGTAAAAAGCATAGTTTAAGCCTGTAATGATTTAAGGAGAATAAACAAAGGAGGGAAAAACGGCCTGCAGAAAGATGAATGGAAGGAAGGAACAAAATTGAGAAGGAGGAGGGACAGGTATATTGGTGCAAGGTTGTACCTCCTGGACCCAGAAACTGCCCTGGACACCAGCTAATTTTACAAGACAAGTTACATGCATGCCCACATTCAGGAAGGCAAGAGTGACACCTGGATGGCAATGCTATGATTCTGGTTGAAGAGCTTCATTTTGCCCCTCCCATACCTGAAAGCCTTGAATCCTTGCCAAATACTCCAGCTGTTTGGAAGGCTGCACTGCAGAACAAGGGGAAGCAGGAGCTATTCCTTTTAGACCTATGGCTTCAGCAGTTGGGGATGTTCCATTCATGAGAAGTTCCCTGGCAATGGTGGCTGTGCTGTTTGTTGTAGGAGATAGGCTGAAGAAAGAGCTGGAAGTCTGGCTCATCTCTTTGGGTGACAAATAGCTTACAGTGGTACCAGGGGATGCTTTGTTGCGGCTTGCTTCCATCTCTTGATAAACATCAGGAGAAAGATGGAGTATTCCCTTTGGTGCTAAGAAGGAAAAACAAAAGATCATTCTCATTACTCTAGAATGGGTTTGATGTGGAGACAATTTCATTAACCTATTTTGCAGAGAAAAAAAAAAAAGTCTTTAGAAGCAGTATTTCTTTTCCCCACAGTAACTGCAACTGAAATGGCATCATTTATTTAGAAACAAAGCAGATCTGAAGTCTCTCTTCTTCCTCTTCCCCCCACTCTTTGTAAGAAGGTACAAACCTGGACTTTAGCACAGAATACACAACATGAATTTGCAGAACAGCTGCTACTTCAAAACAGCAGTTCAATCTTTATTTCACTACAATCTTCTGCCTCCTACCTGACAGTTTAGGCTGTTCTTTCACAAATAATTTCAGCTAGCCTATGCCAGCACTGCTGCCACCAAAAGTAGCTCCTTCCTCTCCCACCTACAGCTGCTGTAGGTACTCTCCAGTTGATCTATTACTTGTCCAAGCACCAGCACCTGTAGGACCACACAGTGATGCTCAAGACAATGAGCTGTACAAGGCAAAGGAAGGGCAGGACAACTTCTTGTGATAGCTGCACTGCCTCAAGTGCTGTTTAAAAGCCTGCTGAGTTACAACGGCAACTCTGAAGTGCTCTGCAACCACATCAGGACTTTGCTGATGACTCTGATGTGACTGCTCTTCAATGAAGAGGAATTCATTTATTTCTTTCTTCCTTTAGATGCAAATAGCAGCTCTGTGGTGGTTTTGTCCTAGATATGCTCAGGTGAGAAGGTTTAGGAAGCTCTCCCCAGCTTGCTGTGGAATGTTGTGTTTTTTCCTTCCCATCCCACCAGTGAGCAGCTGCAGGGTTTTGACCAGCTCAGCCATGGCATACTTGCCTTGGACAACATTTATACTGCAGAAGGAAAGCATGGATGTTTGTTCATTAATATCAATAGGAGTTAAGGTAAACATTAAAAAGATCTGAATGTATTTACGTGAATTACTTTAATATTTCCAATGATATGTAAATCAGGGATAATTTGTCTACATTTCAAAACTTCTAACATATTTTTAGGAAACATCTCAACCCTAAACCTGCTTGGAAACAGGAGTACATACTTGGCAGTTTTCCTGATATCCCTCTGCATGGAAATGTGCAGAATTAAGTCTGAAGTTTGCTAGTTGAAGCATTTGTTGGAAACATGAGTACCCAGTTTGCTGATAAAAGAGGAAACCCTCTTTCTTAGTTACTAATAAACTGAAAAATGAGCTTGAAGTGTATAATTTCATATTAATAACATGCTTTAATCTTCTAGCATATACCTGAAAAGAACATGGGTGAAGCTGAGCCATATGGCATTTTATTCTAGGGATGAAACCTGCTTGTTGACTGATATAGTAACTACAAGAGAAACCAAAGGGTTAAGTGTTTAATTAATTTCTAGTACATATTACATTCATCTCAGAATGTATAATAAATCCAAAGAAGGAAAGAAAATGAATTTCCAGTTACCTAGAAAGGATTCCTCTGATCCTAGGAGTGTAAGTAATATTTCTATATAAGATGTCTACCACATGGCTAATCCTCTAAATTATTGCCAGTAATTACTATCCTAATTTTCAACCCCATGGTGAAAATTGAACTTCCTCACTGCTGACTCAGCACATTTAGCTTTTAGATGCTTTCAGAAAGCTGGAACATCAGCTTCCACCATTCACAAAGATGTATATCTACTCTTCACCTGACTGCTCTCCCCACCTACCTTCATGGAGATAGGAAGCCTGGGTGGATCTCTTAACTCTCAAGGTGTTTTACTCAGTCTTAACAACTATGATTTCATACCCTTCTTCTGAGGCTGTAACCTCCAAGACCTATCACTTCAAAGAGTCTTATGCAAAAGATAACACAAATGACAATTAAAATAGATAATACAGATGTTGATAGTTGATGACAGGTGGCAGGTGTTCACCACCTCCCAAGACCTGCCCACTGTAAATCTGATTTCCTAGAAATATTTGAGAAACAGGACTGAAAACTAAACCAAAGGTATAACAGTTTACTTGTGAAGAAAGAATATATTAGCCTCCCCAAATAAATTTTAGGAAAACAAAGTACAATGATAACTTAAGAAAAAAAGTTTAAAGGCCTTTAAAATCAAGTCCAGTGCTGCAGATGTCTGTTTCATTGATGCAATATTCCTTAAAATAAACATTTGACATGCTTTCTCAGCCATTTCACTGTTTTTACACGATCCACCCAAATATCTAACTGCTGTCTGGAACAATGGGTTGGACTACTTCCAGATTACTAAGCATTCTAAATGTTAAAATAACTAATGTGTAGCATATGATGAATAAAAAAAAAATATTGAGCAGATTCTAGCAAATGCTCCTAAAAGCACTGACTGTGCTCTAATAGTGATGTTAAATTAATAATACTACTTTTACATTCATGCAACATCTTTCTGCTAAAGCCTTCAATGTGCTTTATAAGCAGTAATTAATTTAAAGCATACCTTGGCTCTGAGAGGCAGATATTATATTACCATCATTGATTATCTCTGGAAATCAAGTAATGTAATATTCTAGACATTAATATAGTTGCAAGCTATTAACTTTTTACATTCAGGGCCTCTGTTTCATGAAGCTTCTTCCAAACTTGCTTTAAAAAGCCAATAAAAACTTAGCCTCTTTGAAAACCTCTATCAAGCATGTATTAATTATGATTTATTATCCACTTTTAATCTATTATTGAGGATTTTTTTTAATCTCATTCCTCACTGTTGGCTGCTTACTCCAAATCTGTTGAACTGTAGAAGAATGTGTGTATATCTACCAGTACAGTTACAGTAGTAAAGCTGTTGTTAGCACAAGGAATATGACATCAACTGAGGACTATGTGTAAGAACTCTTCAGAAGTTCTCTTAATTGATCTTCAAACAAGCACTTTAATAAAAAACAGGGGAGAAAGAAATACTATCCCCTAACTTGTTATGCACTGCAGAAAAACATCTGTAGGTGAGTATGCTCATCTTTTTGTTAGTCTTTCAGCTAAAAAACCCTGGATTTTTCTGTCCACTAAATATTTATCCCATATTCCAGAAGTAGCATTGTAATTATTAAGAGGCACAGGATCCATAACACTACCATTGAGACCAAAAACACTGCACCTTCTGCTAGACATGAACTTAGAGGTACACCAATGAAACAGAACAATTTACATTGATTTTCTATAAAGCTCTGGGCAAATGTGCTATTAAAACATGCAGGCTATCTACTCAATAGAGTCACTAACACTTGAAAACCATCTCTTAGTCTTCCTTGGCAGTAACTGGCAACAGCCTCTCACAATCTTCTCCAATCTCTGGAAGACTCCACACCAAAGATTTTGTCTTACCCTAAAAGTAAGTTCCTGGATCTTCCACTGTTTACATTTGCTGTCAGGCACAAGACAACTGCAAAACAATTTACACTCCAGGCAAATGTATGATTAAGATACCAAATGACCCAACAGTCCTTCAGAAGCCTTCCCCTTTAGGTGTACTCTCAGGGCTTGGACTCCACTTTCCACAGCAGCAGTAGCAGAAGACAGTCTCCTGGGATGAGAAGCCAGGAAGACCTTTCCACAAAAGAGTTCCTCCCTGTCTGGACCTTCATTCCTTCTGGAGCTCATGAAAAACAAAACTAACCATCCCAGGGACTTTCTGCATGGAGAATGGGGTGAGGAAGGAGAAGGACTGATCAGATCACCCAAAATCCCACAAAAATGGCATGTGCTGACACAGGGACTGTGACAATTTACCCCACATGAGTGAGCTACTAAGTTAAGGACAGTTCAGGGTGATGCCAGTGCTGCCTGCACACTGCCAGATATAACTGTCTACACTGGCATCACTGCTGTCCCATTGCTCAGTTTCTGTTTCTGGCACGAAGATCAAAAAAACTGAAATTTCTATGTTATCATTTAAGTCCAAAAGCCTACCTCCAGAACCAGGCCTGTATTGTCCATCTGACTGCATAGCAAGAGCTCAGTGTTCATCTCCTCTCTTTTCTCTACTTGATCATCATTGATGGGACATTCTTCCTCTGTCTTCACTTCATGACATCTCCTAGTTTGAGGTCACTCATTGACTTCTCATGTTTCTAGACAACCAGGATACTTAGTCTAAACCACAACTCGTTTCTTGGAGAACTACAACTTTCCCCTTAGGCTCTCATCTGTCCCACAGGAAAGCTATACTTTTGGTGCATCAGGAGCCAGGTCAGCTTAGATATGACTTCACACTACACCTCTGAAGAGCACACGCTCTTCCCTGCAGTATGTGGCACCAGCACAAAGGGCTGATTTCATGTCTTTTGTAAGGATGCAAAGAGAACTATGATGTAATTCTGTGTATCACATGCTTATAAACTAAGTTTAATACTCTGACACTTGAAATAACCCATCACTGGATGAAGAAAAGGTTGTTCATGAATAGATAATATTTTCAGAGCCGAATAGAACACTCAATAGATAATAATCAAAAAGCTTTCTTTCCTTCAGATTGAATAAAGCCTTCTAGATTGTGCTGCTTAAAGCATGTGGCAGAATCTGATAGGAAGGCATTATGCAGGGAAGGTGAGACCCAGGTCTAATCCTGACTTCACTATTACATCAGTTAAAATGGACAAAACCTCAGAGACATGGAGAACTTTCACATGCAGTACTTCCTCCACAGAACTGGCAGGTTCTCTCCATGATCAAGAATATGGCCCATTACAAATCCTCTGAGAGCAGAAATGAGAACTTACACAACCAAATAATTTCAATGTCAAGTCTGAAAATTGTACATAATATCATCAAAAGAAACTATCATTTGATGCTCCACTCACTGTCAAAGCCTATTTATATACTAGAATATCTTCAGTTTTGATTGATTACCTCAGTAGGAACTCAGAAAACAAAAGCAAATAGTATGGCCATTATGTTCTCAGTAACACTCTGCACACAATCTTGGCTTGAAATCCCAGGATGCAATCATTCCCTGCTCAGCACAGCTGTCTGTGGTATTTCTCAGTCACCAGCTACTGCAATATTCAGACATGAGAAAATGTTTTGTCATTACCCAATGTCCTTCAATCAAAAGATCTCATCGATGTGACCTTAAACAAACTGATGTTATATAAAAGTTCCTCATTAAAATACTAAGTTTATTTAACCTTAAAATAACCATGACACTGACAGTAAATACTATGGAGTTCTTCACAAAGTCAGCTCTTGATAGCCCTAATTCCACTGGAACATTTTCTGTACAGCCAAAAAGGAAATTGCACTATCACAGGAGACTCAAACTGTATACATTTCAGTAACATTTGGTGTTTAACTCATGTGAGTCAAGTCCTTTTTAATCTCCTACAGCTTTACTCTTGCTTGGGAACAGCAGGGTTTGGTAAAATTAGACTTAAATGTTTGCAGTGGGGAATTTCTACAGGATAGTCTATGCAATATTCCAATAGAGATGAAACATCTACATCACGATTGTTACATGATAATTTCTGCCCCCTAGATTAGATAACCCAAGATTAGGCTGAAGCAGGTTCTGAAAAGAACTGGTCTAAAGGCAGAAGAAGGGACTACATTGTTATCAGTAAAGACACCTGCACAATCCATCCTACTCAAGAACCAGGCAGCAGGTTGCTTGCAACACTTTGTTTTGTTTTGGTTTACCTGTATCCAAAATATGTAGAATATAATAGTTGTAAACCAGTCAGGGAATATCAGAATACATATCTGCACCTTCACTCACAAGTGCTTTAATCAACAGACAGACTACAAAGTCATGATTCCTTTAGATTGCTTCAAAGAAAATGATCTCTTTCATTTTGACAGCATCTGATTTATTTTTTGTCTGCAAATGATAATGATATTAGCTACACACCTCTAAATGGTGGCTGCCATTGTCTAGATTACTCTTCATCCCACCAGTACTCTCCTGCTGGTGAAGAAACTAAGGCTAAGTCCCCCAGCTTTCTGGGCCCATGTTTAAAGCACTAGGTACTATACAAATACAGGTTGGCCTCTTGACTCAGCAAAGTAAGCATCACATCTGAAAATTGAAAACTTGCAGCACTTTAAGCACCTAACTGAGCATCTCCAAAGGGGAAATGTGGGGAAAGAAGGACCTGAGTTGTGCCCAAACTGACATACAAAAATGCTAATTTGGATCTTCCACTAGTTCTCAAAAAAACAAAGAAAATAATAACACAACTTGCTCCTTTTCCTGCTTTGTTAATTGAGGTGGGGTTTAATATTGGGTACTTTAGAAGGGTTTTTTTTCAACTATTTAAAAAAATAAATAGCTACAAGTTGTATTTCACTGGTATTATTTGGGATATATTATGATCTCATTCTCCTTGCTAGATGAAACTAAAAAATAACAGATTAATTCTTCATAGTGCCCAATACAGCAGAGATTTCCTAGCTTCAACAACACAGGGAAGAAACAAGACTGGACAAATCTCCTCTGCTTCTAAACTTAATTTTCCTATGTCTTCAGTAAGAAGGAAAAATCCAGATAGCTCAGAGCCTTTCCAGAAGACAGGATGAGTCCTCCTCCTTTTTTAATTGTTTTTTTTTCTTTTAATTAGCACATCAACCCAGCAATTACAGAGACAAGGTGTTACTGAAACATAACCAACTGCTGCAAGAGACTCTAGCCAAGGTGGTGAGATACACAGAGAGCAGACAGCTCTGCTGGTGGAACTGCCTCCTGAAACACATCATCATGGTACAGTGGTCACCTGAGAGTGTCTTTGCTAACAAAAAATCCCCCAAACAGAACAAAAAAACCCCAAACCAAACAGATGGAAAACTACTGTTCTGTGGCTTATGATTCATCAAAGAAGTGGTGCTGTCAACCCCCTGCACAGTGAGCTTACTCCTGCTCAGAAAGACAATTCAGCAGATGTTTAGTGATGTCTCAGTCTAACTCCTAGCAAGAGTCCAGTATAACTGATGAAGTTTAGGGAGTTTGGGAGCAATTCAAAAGTGAAGTCCAGTAGTACTTAAGTGAGCAAAAATGCATACAATCTCCTACAAATCACCTTTGAAATGCACCCAAAAGAATTACATATTTCAGCGACAATATAACACATACAAATTCCAACTGAGAATGTCTGAAATACAAAACAAAACCTTGATTCCCAAACTGTAAGTCTTAGTCACTGTTCACAGAAACACAAGAATATGGAATTCTTTACTGGAAGTCTACACTAAATCCCCAGTTGAAAACCAAACATGTAGAGGAGTAGAGAAAAAAAAAGGCTTCATAAAACTACAGAGTTCCCATAAATTCTGTTTCCTCCAAAGGGAAGATGTATTAGTATGCAAAATTTGATAAATACATGGCTTCTTTTGCATTTATTTTTCTCCTAAAAAACTGGCAAAGAAACATCAAACCAAGCTCTTCAGAAGAGACAGGCTGGGGAGGAGGGGAGGGCATGCTGTGTTGCCTTTTATGTCAAGAAATGGATAGACTGTGAAGAGCTGCCTCTGAGAAACAACCAGGAACAGGTTGAGAGCTTCTGGGTAAAAATGAAGGATAAGACCAATAAAGGTCACCTTGTGGTTAGGGTCTACTAGAGGCTTCCTGAGCCTGTTGATGAGACCTTCTTGCTTCAGCTACAGGAAGCATTGTGCTCCCCAGCTCTCATCCTGATGGGGGATTTCCACCAGCCAGGCATCTGCTCGGAAAGCAACACAGCAGGCAAGGCAGGAGACTCCTGGAGTCTGCTGAGGAGAACTTTCTGGTCTAGCTATTAGCTAAACCTAGCAGAGGAGAATCATTATGGACCTGCTGCTCACCAGCCCAGAGGAACTCATTAAAGAGGTGAAGACTGGAGGAAGTCTAGGCTGTGGTGAGCACTGCCTGGTGCAGTTCATGATCTCGAGGAACATGAGCCTAGCAAAGAGCAAAGTCAGGACCCCGAACTTTAGAAGAGTGAACTTCTAGCTGTTTAAGGAATGAGTGGGTGAGGTCCCCTGGGAAACAGGACAAAGGAACCCATCAGAGCTGGCAGCTCTTTAAGGGCACTTTTCTTAGAGCACAAGAGCTTTCCATCCCCCTGTGTAAGAAACCAAGCAGAGCAGGGAGGAAACTGGCATGGCATATGCTCCTCAAACTGCATACACTAAACACTAAAATACATGTTATTTCTGGAAAAATCCTCAAACTCCTAACCACAGATTATAGAAACTTTTCTGAATATATTTTTTTTTTTTTTGCATGAGATCAAGTATCTTTTTTCCTTAGGAGATCATCTGCTCCTGCTGCTCATTTACCATCTGAAATCATAATCATCTGCTGGTGACAATCTCATCATCCTCACAGTAACTAATTGTGATGTCACCAACAAATGATTATGATTTCAGGTGGTGAACAAACAGCAGGAGCAGATGTACTCTGAAGAACAAAGAGCAGAAAGTCATGCACAAATCCCTAGCAATAAAATATTAGGCAAGAAAAACAAAAAGCCTGTCCTTTACAGAGAGGTATGATTGCTCTGAAGTGTATTTTTATTATTATTATTAGTGTTTCAATACTTTGCGCCTCCCAAAATTGCTGGAAATAAAGAAAGGAAAACTATACTATGAAAAATTGAGTGTGGGGAATGTATAAAAGCAGGCAGGGCTGTTTTTTTTCCTTGTTAGCATTATAATACATAAAAACAGTTACTTTTTCCTTTGATTTTTATGTATTTTGTTCTTCATAGCTCATTGTTAGGCACTGGCCCAGGCTGCCCAGGGAGGTGGTGGAGTCACCATCCCCGGAGGGGTTTAAGAAACCATATAGCTGTGGTACTTAGGGCCATGGTTTAGTGGCATGGTGGTGATAGATAGATGGTTGGACTTGATGATCTTAGAGGTATCTTCCAACTTTAGTGATTCTTGATTTACAGATCCTCCTAGAACACATACTGTATGATGTTTCTCTTTAGTCCATCCAGAAACATAAACCCAAAACAAGTGCCCAAGAAAATGCACTTTGCATTAGGATTATTTGTTTCATGTTTTGGTTTTGCTGTCTTATGTCTTTATGTGGAAATAACAATTAAGTTGTTAATTTTAAAGGAAAGGCCCTTTATGATGTGAAGAGTTAAAAAAAAATCAGTAAAAAAACATGTCTGTTCATAACATTTGGGTTCAAATCCTTCTTATTTTGCAAAAGGATGACACAGTTCCCTCGGAAATAAAAACTGATACACTTTAACCAGCTGATTATGATCACTGTTGCCTCTAGATTAGAACAGAAGATGTTCTAACTAGGATAAAAAAGAAAAAATCAATGTGAAGATAATTAAGCATTGGAACAGGCTGCCCAGAGAGGCTATGGAATCTCCTTCCTTGGAGAACTGGAAAAAACACATAAGCAACCTTGTCTGAGCTCCATAGTGACCCTGCTTTGGGCAGGCAGTTCAGATGACCTCCTAAAACCCTATACAACCTGAAGGATTCAAAGAGTAAATAAAAATCTCCTTGTTGCTGCACTCATTCACACAGAGGACACTCAAGAGTTAATTCATCTAATTGCACTAAAGCTCCTAAAACAGTTAGAAAATGCATTTCAAGAGAGACAGAAAGAAGCAAGTATAAATAGATTTAGGAAGCAATGCTTACTGTTACTTGTTGGCTCAGGAAACCCAACATTCTGGCCATTCCAACTCTTGTTTTCTCCAAGCTGAAACAGGTAGAAAAAGACAAATAAGTGAAGAGCAAATTACTCCTTTCACATACATACAAAGAATACTAATATTTACAAATGTAGTTGAAAGACTCTGAAGAGGATGACTTGATATTGCCACATCTGCCCACGAAACTTTGCTAACACATCTTCATTTTTGTCTCAGCTAGGTGATTTGTGGAATGTGCCCTTCATGAATAAACATTAACAACTATTGCCTCACACTGGCATATAAATACTTCCCCAGGGATTAGGCTCAACTCAGTGTGGTATTAAATCAGACTTGTTTTAAGCAGATCTTGACTGAAAATATACATAGACAACAGAAAAACATTCTAAAGCAAGAAGATCCTAATATCTGCTTATCAAAGAATGCATAAACACTATCAAGAACTTTGGGTGTAATTTCAAAACATTTCCTTACTAGGAATCCATTTAGTTATTGAAGTGAAAGGGAAAAATTGCAATTCTCCATTATTTTAATACATAGAAATTATTTTCAGAAAGCTAATAATCCTCAAATTAATTTTACTATGTTTAACACCAGGTATTATTCTGACACAGAAAAGGGGAGTAATTAACACAGAAACTCAAAATGAAGCCATTCCTAAAGACAGAGCTCTAGATGTGTGTGTAAATGGTGAGAAGTCCAAGCTTCCTTGATGACATGAAACAAATGATCCTTTTTGGATTTCACTGAGACTTTGTGATTAGAAAAGCTGGCAGCAAAGCACTCTCTGTGCCATGACAAAGTTGTAATCATTTGCTCTGGAAGATGGGGATGAAATCTGCCTCTCAGAGATTAAGGCTGTTTAGATTACTCTCATGCTATAAATGCAGACTATTTTTCCTTGTGAAAGAGGAGGGAAGCACACACTAGGCAAAGCAGCTATTGCAGTGGTTATTTCCTTGCCTTTCCTCATCCTGCACATCCCAATGTGCTTACAGGCAAGGCAACATGCAACAAACATGGGAGGTATTTAGTGGGAAGGGAGGATGTGTGTTAGAGCTGGCTCTCAAACTCCTCACCTATCTCCATGCACTTTCATTTCACAGAGCTCCTTTTACTTGTATTATGAAGCACATAATGAAGTAATATAGCACATAATATCTATATTGGAAAACAGGGAAGATGACAGTTCTTGGAATGAATAAGCAGTATGACATCTGTAAGTAGGTTTGTATTTACTGCTGTTACAGCAGCATGGTTTTGTCATGAATCCATACTGGGCATTCCTCACGTGAGAAGAAAATCAGCAGGAGCACACTGCAGCAACAGGAGAAGAACATTTCCAACTCTCCTCATTCCCCTCTTTTTTATTAACTTGAGTATGATGGGGAATTTAACAAGCATTCATCCATCAGTAAGTTATCCTTAGTTTTGTTGTCTCCCATGAGTGCAAGCTACTCTGGTTTTCTTCTGAAAGAGATTATTTGTTCTTTGAGAATAAAAGTGCCAAGAAGAAAGATAATGAAAACACGAAAAAGGTATTGCAACTCTACATTCTCCTCCATAGAGCTAAAATTCTGATAGCTGCAAAATGTCTCTCAGGTCCTTTCAAATTGCTCTCCTCAGGGCTCTGAAGAACCATTCCTCGTTTCTTCCAGGAATGGGATTACAGCAGAAAAGAGCTTTTTTTATATTACCTGGATTACCTGTTTACCTGCACTGCCATCAGCACCATGCAACACTCATTACAATTATGAATACACTCACATTTAGTCACCTTTTCTGAAACCATCCAAAATAACACAAGTGAAAATTGTCCATTTAGATGCCAACCTGCTACATCAATTAATCTACCTTGTGCCCCATATCTTGGATTCAAGGAGAGAAATAAGTGTCCTCTAACAGTACACCTCTACTGTGCAGTTTATAGGGAAGGAATTTTGCAATGCTTTAACTGGAAGAGATCTAAAGGCTATTTTTCCTCTTCTGAAGCACAGTTTAGCTTGAGAATTAAAATGTTTTCATCTACAATAACTAATTTCAGTACCTGCAAGTATGTTCAGTTTCTTCTATACAGAAGATAAAGGTTCTAGATATAGTTTGTGTTCTTAACTCCAACACAGCTTTGTTCTAGAATGCTGCCACTGCATAAAATTTGAGTAGTTCATGACTTTTTGGAGAGAGTATCTTGTTTGCTGATTGTGTTCAGAATAACATGCTTTTCTATCAATTCTAAGATACCTACCCCTGTGAGGATGCAATTAAACCTGTTTTTTTAATGGCAATGCACTTATAAGCAATAGCTTCATAAAGGTAGGGAAATGACACAGCAGAGCCCCTTAGAGCTACTCATTATTTTTAAGGATTTCAATGTAACCACAAGTTTCCACTCTGCAGAGCTCTCCAAAGCAACTATGTTGTGGGCTGAATTTTTTCAGGCTTTATCTCAAAAAAAAGACAAGTAAAAATAGTTCAACCAAGCTGAAATCCAAGAATAAAAACCTGTGTTCTCCTATCAGGGAAAAAAAACCCCAAAAAACCAGAAAGCTGACTTTCCTGTTGTGCTTTGTTTTCCAAAAAGCCCTTTGGCCAAATTGGTAGTGAAGAAAAAGCTGGAAGTGGTAGAAATTATCTTCTACAGCAGCAAAGTCTCAGCACTGTGGTGAAAATGAATGATCATTTGACTCTGTCATAAGCCTTTTGTAAAATGACTATGAGTGTACAGTGTGTTGTCACTAGAACACAATCAGATAGCTTCCAAGTACTCTGTTTAGAGTATTGCACTCTTGGATATGACTAAGATACAGAGCAAGTGAAGGTGAGGGTGAATACCATCCAGAGACCTGCTCCTCTTAAAGAAGAGCAAAAGAGAAGGAGAAGCAGCCAAGTAACCAGTATGGCATTTACGTTTTCCTGGCTAGGAGTACAAAATGTGCAAAACAGAGTGTCTTTCTCTCTCCCCCTCTCTCTCATACATACATGTATATATATATATAAACAAAAGAGTGTTTGAGAAGATACATAATAAAGTATATTCGGATTTATTATGTGGTCCCTGGAAAAGCCCAGCAGAACATTTGGTTGACCTGAGCTAGCTGATACAGCCACAAAAAATATTTAAGCTACGGTCAAATTAAATACAGGAGGTGACTCTGCCTATGACAGAAGCTGTTCAGAGTCCACAGCTTAGCCGAATACCTTACCAAGTATCCTTTCAGGATACAAAAGGTAAAAAGTGAACACTCAGTTTTAGTTAGAAAACTTCAACAAGCTCAAGACAGGAGTGGAGTGCTAAGTTGCACATCATTAACAGAAATACATAACCTGCAACACTTAGGAATTTAAAATGTAATTCCTTCTCCACAAAAAAACAAGGACACATTTTCTTTCTCGGTCATTGTCCTGGTTTGGGCTGGAGCAGAATCAAACCAAAATCAAGAGATATATGTTTTTAATGCTCTTAGTGCATAATGGGAAGACAAACATTGATTACTATAGCTACTTTATGGATGAAAATTACTAACAACATTCCTATCAGTGCTTTCATGGATGCCCAAAATGGAATCAAAGCAAGAGGCAGATTCATCCTGACTGAAAGTAGAAACGGGTGCACATCTCACATGTCCATTTTTGCACACACACTATCGTAGGAACTACATTTCTGTTCTTAATTACTCTTACAGGAGGAGAGGATGCACTTACTAGTAAGTGTAGCTATGGAGCTGTAGCTAAACGAAGGATGATCTCTGACAAGCAACACCCTTAAACAAGGGGTGTACAAGTTTAAACTTCTTCTAGAGAAGGATAAAATGTGAGCATCCTAACAGTTGCTTCTTACCTTTTCTGGCTGGTCTTGAAGAGGAGTAGAAGCTTTGTAACCCAGCTGTAGCAACATTGCTTCTGCTGCATTTCTTTTAGCTATTTTCTTGTTTGGGCCTGTTCCAGTAGTAACCTCATTGCCTACTTTTACCTTAAAAAAAGAAAACATTAGTCATCATCTCAATAAATGCAACACTCCTTAATATCACCATGCAATAAGCTTGCTGACCTACAAACAACTGTCAGCTCTTTTGAAGAAGATGCAACCTGGAAGAAATAAGAACAGTGCACAAGAGGATTACAATTGGCTCAGACAGAGGAGTTTCTTTAGACTTTCCAGAAGGTTCCCAAACTCCTATCAAAGAGCTGCCTTATGTCTTAGGACAGACTTATGTCTCTCAGTGCATACAGATGTCTCTCTTTTCCACCAGCCCCAGTGTCAATCCCATTCTCCCCGCTGAACATCTCCCCTTCTCTTTCTTGATGTGGGAAGTGCCTGCAGCAACTCCCCAGTACCACCAGGACAGTATATGGAGAGACCTGAGGTTTAAATGAGAGTGGTTTCTAAAGAGAGGTGAAAATCATGTTTGCATTGGTCCCAGTTTGTTGCACTGCAAAGAACACAGGCACTAGAGCTGCTTTTTTCTTCTTCACTTAACACCTGACAAGCTTTCCTCAAAACAGCCTTTGAAAAGAAGTCTCCTTGTTGGCCCTGTAGCCTGCACTGCATACAGGGTTTCTAACAAATAAGATGACTTTCACTGAGCTAGGAGAAATTCAGACCTCCAAATAAAGACCAGTGATAGGCAATGAATATCCACAAAGAGCAAGGATCTACTTTTATTCCTTGGCTTTGGGATCATTCTTTACCTCTAGAAGCTTTAAGTGTCTGGTTTGTGGTATTAGCAGTGTCAGAGCTAAACAGAGAGGACTCTGCTTCCTTATGCCACCCTTTTGCTTGAATTGGAAGAGAAGACAAGCAAGGGCACTCTCTCTAACCTGCATAACAAACTCCCGGCGCCGAGGCATTCCTCTCTCAGACAGAAGAACATACTCTGGCTCCTTCTCCTTCTTGGCCTGTTGGATCTGAGCCAAACGACTGATGGGGTTCATTCCTTGCCCATATTCTGGTCCAGTCTAAGGAAAAGAGGTTTCAAAGAAAGAACCATTATTTCAGGAGATATCTACACAACTACTACACTGCTTCAATAAATCATTTGCTAGGGCCACCTCTTTTTAATATTCCCTTTGAGAGATGAAGAAGTCAAGTTCTTCCTGTCTTCTGATCATGAGACAGAAGAATCTTCAAGCTCACAACTGGGGCAAAAAATATACAACTACTATTTGCCATCTAGCATCTGCAGAATACTACTACCCTCATCTATCTCAGGAGGTTCTATGGGCATGGTGAAAATGAGCAGATTCATCAGTAAATTATATCTCATTGCCCTATTTCTATGACTCTTCCCCCAATGCCTTAAAACAGGTTGTTACAATGCTGCAACATGTGGTATGCTAAGAGGAGGGAAGATTTACATGGGGACAAGAAAGATGTGCCAAATAACAAGGAAGCTGTCTCTCTCAATGCCACTGAAGGTGTAGAAGGTTTACTCAGTTTGCACATCACAGGAATTCGCCCTCCAAATACTTTCATGTAGTGGAATTACAGAGCAGTATCTCCCAACAGCTAGAAATGTTACATATTGTCAGCTACTCATAAAGTATTCCAAATTATTCTCACAATAACATGTCAAAATGTATAGTTGGTGGGGGAACTGACCTGATGGGGGGAACACAAAAGGACTTAGAGACTAGTCTGTCCAAGGTTACAGAGACAGGCAATCAACTACAGTCCTTATCTAGTACTGAAATCCTTTTAGTATTTTATTATTCACATGGCAAATGCTCTCTCAAAGCAAACAGCTCTGAAAAGATATGCTTGTAGATCTTGAGAAGATCCCCACAAATATATCTGAAGTTGTATTTAACTGATCTACACACTGTAACACAAAATAATAAATAGCATTTGAAGGTAGAATTGCTTTTGTTCTTGAGCTTATTTCCTTGTCATGAAGCCATTTGCAGGATAAAAGATTGGCACAAATGCTTGTTTGAGCTTCTCAAGTAAGAACAAACAAGTGGTCCAGAACCTAAAGAGATGCTCAGCAACCGAAGGCAAAGAGCAGACAGGGATATCAGATTGAGAAAGTTGTGCAGCAAATCCTACATGGTGTAGCTGCTGAAGTTGTTAGAGAAGATGGAGGTGAAAGAATTAAGTCAATATCATGCACAAAGGGAGTTGTGTGGGCAAGAAACCAGGCAGAGACAAAATGCAGAGCAGGCTAAATAAAGTGCAGGGGCCATAAGATCTAGAATCATAAATAGAGACAGAAATGAAAGGAAGTCACTGTTGTCACTTTTTTGGATGCTCAAAACATGTGCAGTTTAAATGAAAAGAAATAAGCACACTGAACGCATTTCAGAAGTCTGGATGTTCAACAAATAAAAACCTTCTACATACCCAAGTTATTTTTACTATTAGCATCTCTTTCTAACATGGCCAACTTCAGATAGTTCAGCTTCAGATTGGTAAATGGTATATGGTAATGTAAGAGATTTTTACATTGTTATGCTCTCAGCATCTTTCTTGAGAAAAATGTTCCTAAATGAGACAGCCAGAGCCAAGAGCCCTTGCAGATCTTGCAGCTTTAAACCTGAATTAATTCTAATGGTCTTCCATTAAAGAGTTTTTTATGCTCATTTTTTGCTAGAAGGTTTTGAGATCCTCAGAATTTCAGTAGGAGACAAGGATCTCATTAAGCTAGGTTTTTTTCCTATGAAAAATCATTCATTCTGTTTTGAAGGCAAATAAAAAAAGGAAGATGATGAAGCAAATCCTTTGTATATTTTCCAAACCCAGTTTGGCACTCTCCAAAGTATTTGCTTATTTTAAATGGCTTTTCTGCTGGCTGTTTCTACTCTGCACTTGGTCTACTGAGTATATAGATTTCTAATGCTCATATTTTTAGTAAAGTACATACTGATTTGCTTAGTTTTACAACCTATGAATGTAACACTCGATGAGGACTGAGTTCAGGCTATACTGGTATAATCCTGTCCAGCCTAACCTAATGCAAGCTGTGGACAGAAGTTAATTCAGAAAAAAAAAAAAAATCAAGAGATATATGTTTTTTTAAACTAACAGTAGGCGCAAAAAGATGAAATTTAGGTCCTAAAACTACATTCTAAAGCACAGGTTGTGGATGTGAAGGGTTTCTATTTTTCCTGCTATTCTAGTCTCAAGGTTCCTGATCTGCATAGTATGGGGCAATAGTGACTGTACCTCTGCACCATTATTTACACCAAGCTAAAACGGGTATGAAAGGCTAATAATGTGCCTTACTTATACCTAAATGACTATCCAACATGCCAGACAACAGAAAATCATGCACAAAGAGTAACTACTTCCTCACAAAATAATACTTTCTACAATGAAATGAAATCTAGCAGATTGTGGCCACTTCCAAAGCCTTGCCTTCTGCCCTGAACAGATGACAAGTTAATCTGATGAGTTGTTTAGTGCTAAGACTAGGTAGAGATGCTCCATAAACATATGGACGCTATGTGGCTGCTTGTGTTAGATCATTTGGAAGACTAATTACTTCAGATGACCCTTTGGTTTTGTAGAATTCAGGATGAGCAGACAAACCAGGGCCAGACACTGTAGACTGACTGAATCATAGAAGCAGCAATAAATTTACTGCCAACAAGAATAAAAGCACCAGTTAAGAAGCTTGCACTCACAAGAATCCAGAATAATCTAAAGGAAGCCTCATCTGTGCAGCAAGAGGCACATTAACATCCAGTGAGACAAAGCACTGTTTTAATGGAAGCATGGTTCAAGGTCTACAAGTCTCCATGGGGCTGGTCTCCAGTTAATTTCCTATCTGTATCTGAGAACTAAAGAGCATTACCAAACAGATGTTAACATAACAAAAAAAAGGACTGTCCTTTGGCACTTGACAAGTGACACTCAATGAGATGGGAACATACTCTTGGCCTTCTTTCAAAAATCAGCTTAAAGCTGATGCCACAAAACTGCCAAATCTAGCTCCATGAGGGGGGAGAAGCTGGACTGTGTACCACTTCCCCAGGTATCTACTATTTCATATATCTCTCACCCTCTTCAAACTGGGGAGCTGGGAAAGACCAGGGAGAGAACCACCACATATTCTTGTGAGAACACCACATAGGGCCTCTCAGAGATGATGCTAAAAATTCCCATGGTTGTACAGAGCTGCTTAGAGGGTTTGCTTCTCCACTAGACTTGATCCAAACCCCTGAAGAATTCACTGATGTGAGCTTGGTTCTTAGACCACCTTCTAAGCCATGATGTTGGAGAATTTCACAGCATTCTCTTAATTTAAGAAAGCACAGGAAAATGAGCACAGGCAAAGAAGTTGACTTATTGGCAGAAAATGACAAATAACCCTATACTGATTTTTAAATCTGAGTAAATTTGTTCTTTTTCTGAGCAAACACTCTTAATTCTGTCAAAGGGGGTGGACACCTACCTTCAATATTGTTTTGGGGCGTTTTTTGAAGTAAGGTTTTGGCTTTTCAATCACAGGAAGAGGAGGAAGTTTCTTAAGCTCTTGAAGGACAGCCATGGCAGCACGTTTCTTTGAGAGTTTCTTACTGTTGCCTTCTCCTTCTGCAGTGAATTCTCCTACTGTAACCCGTGTGACAAAGCTCTTCATGTGAGGAGGTCCACTTTCTTTGATCACCTTTTGAGGAAAAGCAAAATTGAGTCAAATCATCCCAGAAGAATGTAACAATGTTTCTGTCTCTGCCTGTACTTAGTACTAATGCACTTCTGCTAACTGAAGGCATGAGGTGGGTTTTCATGAGATCTGGGTAAGTACTAGTGACTGTATCAGGTGTGAGGGCAGAAAATTAAGGTTAATTAGATAAAGCAAATCTAAGCATCCTATTCAATGTTTCACAGAAAATACAGTGGACCTATATGCACATTTAAACCAAGGCTGCTGGTTTTTTTCCTTACAAGGTGCTTTATATACTAA
The DNA here is from genome assembly GCA_013396975.1 of Bucco capensis. NCBI lineage: Eukaryota > Metazoa > Chordata > Aves > Piciformes > Bucconidae > Bucco > Bucco capensis. The sequence continues at coordinate 193,903 of VWZO01015710.1, forward strand.
AGAAATTCAATTCACAGAATCACAGACTCATTAAGGTTGGAAGAGATCTCCAAGATCATCAAGTCCAACCATACCTATCACCGTGCCACTATGTACCATGCCACTAAACCATTTCCCTAAGTAGAGCATCTATACCTTTCTTAAACCACTCCAGGGATGGTGACTCCAGCACCTCCCTGGACAGCCTGGGCCAAGACTTAACAACCCTTTCAGTGAAGAAATTCCTCCTTATATCCAATCTAAACCTCTCCTGCTGCAACTTGAGGCCATGCTCTCACCTTGCCAGAGGACACACCTCAAGGGTGGTACCCTATACACTTCAGAGGCTGCCATGATCTTGCCTCCACAACTCCGAGCTGTCCCTCCTAACAGCTCCAAAAGGAATTGCTAAAAGAGCCACAACTCACACAAAAGCCAATCAGTTCTGAAAAGTTTCATTTACTCATTCCATTCCAAACATATTCAGGATGACAAGGAGGAAATCCATTTGGAGAACTTCTCAAATAAAAGTTATAATAATATAGGGAAAAAAGGAAGTGCTGGACACTGCACCTGCCTTCAGCTCTATTTCTCTCTTCATTTTTCCACACAGCCCAATGTCTCCTTTCAGGAAGCTGTACTGTTAGGATGTATTATCTTCAACATCAAGACAAATACATATTTTTTCAGTATGTTCAATCACATCAAACCATTTGTTGAAGAGAAGTGTAATGCCTGAGTGCAAGGGAACTGAGCTAAAGGTGCCAGGGCCTTCTTGGTGTAATAACTATATTTTTAATGGGCTGAAACCTTCAACTTAAATGTTATTACAACATGTTTTGTATTAAAGTTCTTTTTGTCAAGGTCATGTCCCTTGCATTATTTAGTTCTGCTGTTACACTGTAATGAGGTCTCCTTAGGCTTGTATTTCTGTTTTAAGCTCTCTTTTGTGGCAACTTCACCCAGCAAATACAATTATCACAGCATAATCAATATAAAACCACAAAATGAAAATGAACAGGCAACTTTGTCTGCATTTTCCCAGAATAAGATGACATCTCTGCCAGCATGGGATTTTTCTGGTAGACCTGGAGTGTTTCCACTCTAAGGTTCCAGGTAACAATGTCAGAAGTGATTTCAAGATTGCCTCACTTGGAGGTTGCTGCTCACCATGGGCAAAGGCAGTGGTGGTTTTGAGGCATTGACCATGTTGAGCTGCACTGTCTGCACCAGAGCTGGAAGAAGCCCAGTGCCAGGATCTCAGTGCTGAACAACTCCAGTGCTCTGAGGAGAGACTGGAGGAACTGGGGTTGTTTATTCTGGAGAAGAGGAGGCTCAGAGGAAACCTTCTCACTCTCTACAACTACCTGAAAGGAGGTGGTAGTAAGGCAGGACTCAGTCTCTTCTCCCAAGTAACAAGTGATACGTCAAGAGGAAATGGCTTCAAGTTGCCCCAGAGGAGGTTCAGCTGGATATTAGGAAGAATTTCTCCAAGAGGGTTATTTTTCCCATGAGGCATTGGCACCAGCTACCCAGGGAGGTGGTGAATCACCATCCCTGAAAGTGTTCAAAAACCATGCAGATGTGGTTCTTCAGGCCATGGTTTAGTGGAGAGCATGGAAGTGTTGGGTGGATGGTTGGAGTGCATGATCTCAGAGGTCTTTTCCAACCATCATGATTCTATAACTCTATCACACCACAGGGATTCCCACTCTTTTCTAAAAGACTATCTTAATCCATCCCTGTACGTTGCTTTCCAAGCATTACAGCATATTGGCTGTAAAATATGGCTAAATTAACCTTACTAAGGTCCTTAAGCTTTTCGTGGTCTTGCAAATACCATTATATAGGTGTTTCTTCTTATATTCAATATAATGCATTAAAAACCATATAAGAATGTCTGTACTGAACAGAGGAAAAAGGACAAAATAATTTGCTTAACAAATGTAATTGCTGAGTTCCTAAAATATTAGCTTGATTTAAGTCTTCTCATACATATATATATATAAAATAATGCAAACAAATATATATATACACACAGAAAGAATGCTAATACAAACCCAGATTATATTTTCTTGTACATAAAATATATGTTTCTTAATATAAAACTAAAGTGTTCTGGTGTGGTTTTCATCTTTTAAACTGTTAAGAATGTGACACAAGATAAATAATTGTCTGGAAAACACTCAAGACTGTTTCTTTGTTGGTGTGTAAATGAAAAAAAAATTCTGTGTTGTCAATGGAATGAACCCCACAGGATTCAGATGGGATCTGGATCAAGCTAAATATCCAAAGTTGGTAATTTAGCAAAGAAAAAAATATATATTTACCTAACAACATTTTTTTTTTGTTAACCTCAGATTTTAGATCTTTTTATTCCACATGATTAGGAACAGTTGTGTTATAAGCCTTGGGACAGAAAGCTCTAAGAAGAAATTCAGTCTTTGCTCTCCAAGAACACTCTATGCATTAGTCCATTAAAGTATTTTTTTCAGTTGAAAGACACGACCCGTGGCCCAAATCAGAGCTAATTTAAAGCTGAGAATTCAATTAAAAATGACAGTTCAATACAATTTCTCTCTTTTTTCCCCTGTTCCACTGATTTAAAGAATAACTCCAGCAAAAGAAAACACATGGGGCCAAAACATATCTAGGGTCAAGTTACATCAGCTCAACTTAATGAATCATGCTGACAAATGAAAACCAGCAGTATGACTACAGTGAAAGAGCAAAGCTGCTTCAAATAGTCATGAGATTCCAGGTAGAACATTCAGAAGAGTATTTCAAGACTAAATTCACATGATAAATAAACAAAAAAAAGGAGAGGAGACAAAAAGCAGGTCAAAAAACCAACATGTAACCTACATCCATAATTAGTTAGAAGCTTTACAATAGCAGTATATTTGCCTGTGCTTTTGCAGGCAGCTAAAAGAGATTCTCCCAGTTAAAAAGGGTGACCATCATGCCAAACCCCAAATAAGAGCTACTCAGGATGTCAATAATCCAATCTAAAAGCCTTGATCTCCAGGAGTGTGGGACCCAGAAGGGCGTGAAACTTCCTGTTGAGGATTTGCTCAGTCTCTCAGAGTCAGCAATTTGGGCTGTTCATGCTTCAGAACATGGAGTCTCTGCCTCACCCTGACAAAAGTGGGACACAAGAAACTCTTTCTCCCAGCAGAACACTTGAAGGGGATGGAGGGGCACAAAATGGCTGTGCCTCAGATACTCTATTCCCTCAATCCTCATATTGAGAAGGAAGGAAACATATTATTGTGTTTGCCATTCTAAAGAAACAACACTCTAATCCAAAGAAAAATACTGACACTAAAATGACAACCTGAAACACCTCAACGTGTTCTAACACCTAAAGCTGTTGACCTCAGCTACATTCAAACCCCAAAACCCCTCCAGCCTGAAAGCCTGGTAGCTTCTACCACAACAGGGTTAGATTTTTACAACCAGTTTGTGTAAGACCTTTCTCATCAGAAAAATCTTCCTGTTACTATCACTCACTCTCCTGATAGCACTGGAGCTATTCCAAATATTCTTTATTACTTAAGGTAAACAAATGTGTCAGAAGTAGGTACATAGATAAAATCAAGTGAAGTGAGGAAAAAAATATAAACATGAAGATAAGGAGTCAAACAGTGTGGAAGATGTGGAAGATAAAGAGATACAGAGCACACTGGATGCAAAATGTCTCAGTGACAACTTCTGTGGTGTCTGAATGCCTACAGTTAAAGCAAAGACTCTGGCTGACTCTTCTGAAGATCATTTCAAATTATACTAAGGGTGGCAACTGATTCTAATCCCACAGCACCACACAGAAGACATCTGAATTGTCTTTGTGTCATTCATTTGTTTGCAACCAAATATTAGGTCTCTAGTACTTCTGAAAGAGCAGCTAATTCAATAATATAAACTCAGTGTCTTAGACTCTGATATACTACCATTTTTAATGTAGAATTTGCATGAATTTAAATGTCACATTCACAACGTATTAATACTATTAACTGTGTTGAGTTTGGCACTTCTGTTTAACCCCTTCTTAGCAAAGAAATAATATGGAGCACATACCTCAAAGCTGACAGGAATATTGCGCTTCAAAGCAATTTCAAACACTACACTGATCTCAGACTTGTTTGCATCTTTATCTTCTTCTGATTCTTTTCCTGCTTCTCCATTCTGAAAGTGAAGAATACATAACTCTATTACAATTCTTAGAAGATAAAAAGAATATAATAAGCTTCTCCAGTTTCTCAGAGGCTTTTGAGTTCTGTCAGGCTGTAAATCAGTGCTTGTATAGCCATCTGAGTACCCCATTATCAGACATCAAGCCATATATAATATACTTAGGCTTCATTATAAAGCAGCACATACATTTTAATTAATAAATTGAAAAAAGATGGCAAAATAATTTCTATGGATTTTAGCCTTATCATTGACATGCATAACAATAACCCCAACACACACTTCTTGTGTCAAACATGAGGATCAAAGAGGTCTTTTGGCTCATTTCTCAGGCTCTCTGTGAGTAGCCCACCCTAGCATGGAAGAATTCTTCTGTACTTCTTGGAACATACAGCAGACTGAACTTCTCTCAGAAGAAATTCAGTGAATTATCTGTCTGGGTCACCAGGTTCCAGGTGTCTCCAGCAGGTTCTGCTGGTTAATAATCCCTTCATCAACTTCCCTCTGGAAGTTCTGATCAGTATTCAAAGGTAGTGGCAGAGAACGGCTTGCTTGACACACAACATGATTTATTTATCCATAGGAACATAACAAAGATAAAACAACAAAAGGCACATGCAACATCATCATCTTGCCTAAAATCAGTTGTGCTTTACACTTGAAGTTAAGTCTTATTTTTCTCAGACAACCTCCACCATGAGGATCAGGCAACAAGTTATCACCTCCTTCAACTGATGTGCCTTTTGGTGTTTGTCCCCCCAGGATACATCTCCTTTACTTCTCCGAGGTTTCACTTTCAGCTACTTTCAAACAGCAAAGCTCTGAAGGTTTCAAACTGGGATCTCTCAACAGCCATGTAACCTTGGCCAGACTCCTAATTTTTTATTAGTGGAGGTAAACATCAAAGAAACTTGGGCTGAATGAGGTCGATTCCTGCAGAGTGCCCATCTTACATAACCAAGTCTGATCTAAACCTTCAGCCACCAGCACAGCTACAGAATGCAGATACCAAAGTTAACGGATAACATTCAAAAAGCATTAGGTTCTTCACATTAACATTGAAATTTGTCAGTATTTTAGCTACCATTTGTTAACTCTGAACATACTAATACAGTAACACAAGACCACAAATCCAGGAGTCACCTTACAGCTTGCAGACTTGGAGCACTTTTTGTCTCATTAAATGGTTGCAAAATTTGGAGTCTGAAAAAGCAATTTACATCCCTGACATTTATCTGGAACTAAATACAAAACTAATACCTACAAAGTTTACAGAACCTGATGGGAAAAAAAAAAAAGAAAGATGCTGTGCAAAGCAGTAACAAAGGTAGTTAAAATGACATTAGGTAGAACCTCTAGCTCATTTCATGTAATGAAATGTAAAGTAACACTGAAATCAGGAATGTAGGTCCATTATTCATAGGACAGGCAAAGTATTGCTTAGGTTCACTTAGAAAGATCACCTGGACAGAGTTAAAAGGTCACTATTTAAAAGTAAAAATACATTTTGAAGGTATAAAGAGCATCAAACACAAAGAGCTGGGTACTACCCTTCTGTTACAAACCTTAGTGAGAACTGTACTCAGTGTTGCATTCAGTTAAGTCTGTGTTTTAGAAAGGACACTGATAACCTGACAAAAACCCGTAAGGATATACTACTGAAGAGAAAAAAAACAACTTAACACTGAGACACTATGGAAACAGTTATCAGTTTATCAGTTCTATAAAAAGATTCAAAACTACTTAGGCATAACCTGGAAATGTATATGGGGGAGATAGTTTTTATGCATTTGTTACATTTAGCAAAGATAAGAAAATATCAATTAGATAGAAATGAAGCTAAATGAATTTAGAAGTAACTTGCAAATTATCTTTGAAATGGAGAATAATTGATCAATTGGTATAATTTACATAAAATAATATAAAAACCACTGGACTGTTACCAAGCCCCAAAGTCAAGAATGTTTAGGTTTTCTAGCTATACTCTATCTTAACCAGATATGTAGAGTCTAATGTAGAAATTACTGTTCAAAATGTCATGATTAACACAAATACATCAGCCCAGAAAATCCCCAACTGTCCCTTCTGCCCTTACAATTTAACTCCTTGTGTATTTTTCCACCAAACACAGTAGAGAGACTAACCATGAGTGTCAGTGAGGTCCATCAGGCTCTTAGGTACACTGGGGACAAATAATTTCAACTGTAAAGATCACATTCATGGCTCAACACACATTCAAGATTAATAATTAATTCTCCATCAACCCACTGATTAAATGGACATTTTTTTCCACATTTGGGATAATTTTTATTTTTAATCCATCACTGTTGACAATCCCAACTTTAAAATGCCCACTCGTTTTTATTACTTAAGCCTAGTTCCATGCTGGGTGTGCTGTTAGAAAGAAGTAGCAATAAAAACTTATTATAACTTCTCTAATTACTAAGGCTAATCTGATCAAAAACCCCACTAAAAATGAAACACTGAAAAAGTGGCAATTAGACTGTTCAATGTGGTGGTTTTAACATACAGATTAGGAACAGTTTTCTGAAGCACCAACCTGAGGTAATTTTTCTGGAATAGGCTCATTCTGGAGAGCTTGAAGGGCCTTCATTGCAGCATTATGTCTAGCAGCCTGACGAGTCTTTCCTTCACCAAAAAACTCACTGTTGCCAACAGTTAACTGGACATAGAAAATTTTAGGCACTGGGCAGTGATACCTGGAAAAAATTCATGAAAAAACAAGTTACCAATTTTACCTATCAATTTTATGTAGTTTTATCAGTAGCTAGGGATAAAAGATTCTCTTTTCTCACAGAGCAAGTCCCAACCCTCGGATACATGGCCTGTTCCTCAGCAAGGTCCTCAGCAACCCTGATAGCAGCCCTCATGTGCAAACCAGCTCTTCACCCACCTTTGCAGGGCTCTGCAATGAGCTCTGCTACCAGCCCAACAGTCTAGCTCCACTCTTTTCTTGGTTTGAGTCTTGAGAAGACTAATCTTAAAGAGAATTGAAAGCTCTAGCGGAAGCCATGCCTGTGAGACAACTCCTGCTCCCCAGGAAAGTGGCACGGAGGAAGAAGGATGGTGAGCTTTCTCATCTGAAACCTGCTGCTGTAGCCTAGCTCTTGGAGACAATAAAAAGACAGCAGAGAGTAAGGGATCTGGACAAGGGTACTTTAGAGCTCAAATATTGGAATGTTAGAGTTGATAAGGAGTTTTTTTCCAAAAGCACAACAGAGGGTACAGAGAAGCTCTTCTACAACACTGTAACAGCTGAACATTTGCCATACACTGGAAGAAAAAAAGCAGCAATCACCACCAGATTGCCATTTTTCCTTCCTACAGAAACATTTCCAAGTATAATGGAACAATGTGTTTATCTCAGTATGTCTGAGAGGCACCAAATAAAAGTAAAAAAAATGAACATTTTCCTATCAACTAGCACAGCTACTATTCCTCTAAGAAGGCAGAATCCTTATTCGTATCATCAAATCCGTATCTCTATTTCCAGTTATAAGTATAGCTAACCCAATTCATACTCCCTGCCCTGAAACCTGTCTCTCACTAGCAACAAAGAAAGAAAGAGAGCTAATGCCACTCTTGGGTTAAACTTAAGAGCTTGTCCACATAAGCAATTGCTGCAGGAAAGAAGTATTCCACAATCCCCCAGTCTCAGAAAAAGCAACTCAGCATAGAGAATTAGTTCTAATAGCTGCTGAAATTAAAATCTTTTCCGAGAACATGTCCAAGAAGTCCTCTAATTATAGTCCATCTAGGTGAGGGAATTTGCCTCATACTCTTTGCTCTGTGTTCCAGTCTGCCTGTGCTCCTTCCTCCAGCAAAGTCTTCTCTAAAGCACTGGAGATTTAGTCCTTGACAAAATATACACCTAGCAGAAATGCTCTCTCATTACTGACAAATAGCTTGGACATATTTTACAGCAATGTGAAAAAGCTCAGGATTGCAAAAGCATGGCTAAGTGCTAGGTCCATTGTAACAAAACTAAAATCACTCCAGAATGTCAGAGTACTACAAATTCCTTCTTCCTCTTGAAGGATCCTTATTAAAGCCATTTTCATCTGTTGACATGGATGGTGATTTTTTTTTTTTAATGAAGACTTTCTGATTTTTCATTAATAATTGCAACTGATTTGTTTCAACTATAAAAGGAAATTAAAAGTTTTGCAGATAGCAGCACACTTCAAATCCAACCAAGTGTGAATAAGCACACTCGAGCCTCAGTGTTCCTGAACTTTGTGCCTAATTCTAAAAACACCTTTATATGGAAAGAGCAAAATCGTAACACTGGCTCCAACAAGTCTCTGGCTACAGGGCCTTGGAGAGGTGAGCTAAGTTGCCTTTATGACATGCAAAAAATAGGTATTTGCTTTCCTTTTTACAGTTTAACACAGTTACAGGGAATTATAAAGACCTGGAAATGTGTTTGCTTATGTAACATTTTCATGAAAGTACAGAATAGCTCAGGTTGGCAAGGCTCCTGGAGGTTATCTGGTCCAATGCAACACCTAAAGCAGGGTCAAGCTCTGTCTTGTTTAGGCACTGTCCAGAGTGTTGCTGGTATCTCCAAGGATGATGATTCCACAACTTCTCTGGGCAATCCTTTCCAGTGCTTGACCACACTTTCAGGAAGAACATTATAAAGGTCCTACCTAGAAAGTCAAACACCATGATGCCATTAGTTAACTAAGCAACTGTCAAACCAAAGAAACAGAGAGCTGAAGAACCTTCATTTCTATCCCACTCTACTGTGTTCTTCATTGCTTCTGACATACAGCATTCACCTTCTGCTTGTCTCTTGTTATCTTTGAGGCTATTAGCTGCTCTGCAACATGGAGTATGTCAAATAGAAACAAAACATCCTCCTCTTTTCAGTGGTAAGGACAGTGACTGTACTAAAAAATGCCTTAAAAGTAATCATAATATTACAATTTCAAAGTACAGTACAACAATTACACTGAGTTTTAATACAGAATGTTTCTGCATCCTGAAAATGCACATTCATGTAAGGAACAACCCCATGAAAAGTTGAGATATCATCTCTGCTACTGATCATTAACAAACCTTCCCAATATTCTACCTTGGAGTTATTTAAAAGGACTGAAAACACTAACAATCTTGAGAATATTTATATAGAATTTGTTGGTTATTAAGTAATAACATCTCAAGACAATGTTCTCCATCACCAAAACACCTCAAAGTCAGTCCTACACTCCTTTGCCTTCTGTTCCTCTGGTCAGCCACAGAACTCAAAAGAGTCAAGGTTCCCCACAGTGATGCCTCACTTATGGACTCACTAAGTCTGTGTCAGTTTTAAAACTACCTAAAAGAATATGCATCTCCCTGCAGCAAAAATGGCTAGGATACCCCTTTGGAGAGAATTCTGATGCAAGAAAGATTCCCAAGTGATGCCAAATGACAGAAGATTACAAGACTAGAAGACAACAAATGGATATGTGCAATGATAGATTCAATTGGAAGAGAAAAAAGTGATAAAGGACAATAAACCAGTCACATCTATTAAAACAAATTAATTTTCACCTGGCTCTTCTGGACATTTGAGAGTCTCAGGAAGATCCCTCAAATAAGAGGTGTGGAAAGCAGCTTCTCTTTATTCCCTTTCAGTTTCAGAGCATCAGAAATCTACTTTAAGCTAATACCATTGGTATCACTTTATAGCCAACCTGAAAAAGGATGTTTGCTTTATGCCTATGACCTTGAAAACCAAGTTTCAATGAGCAAATATTTACAACTAGTTATAAAGCCCTAAAAATAGGGGGTTTACACTAGAAATGCTGACAGCCCTTAGCTAAGCTGGTGTGAGCGGGCGCCACCGTAATCAAATAAATCACCAAGGTCTGTTGACAATTAGAAAACTCATTTTGGTTTGCCACAGAGACAAACAAAAAATCCTGTTCATTATAATTTTACTGGAATATGATGTCATAACATGTAAGCATACTGAAACAATCTGCTGCTTTTCCTAGCCAAAATATTAATTGCATACTAAGGAGCCCTTGGGGCCTCTTCCTTTTTGGCCATCAAATCCACACAAGGAGAGACAAATAAAAGTATTAGTACATACACTAGGTGTTCACACTGCATTTCCTCCATCCCTCTGCATCAATATTTCTGATAAATATTGTCACTTTATTCTTAGAAGGTGAAAAAAATCAGGTGCAGCTCATAGAAATCAGGAAGTTTATTTAGATTTAGCTTCCTTTTCACTGTTAAAAACTCCTGAGAGGTTTTGGCTAAATTCTAATAGCCAATGGATTCTTCACCTATGTAAAAAAATCCAAATAAACCAAATTATTTCCCCATTTACACGAGTGGTATAGGAACTATTCCCAATTAACAATGCCAAATGAAGAGGGACCATTTGGGCCAAGATAAGGGCCACTAAAATATGAGATGCTACAAGGTAGAGGAAAGTCATTCTTCAAGACCCACTGCTGTGCTGAAATGGCCATTCTCTGCTCCTTCTCCATCCCAATTTAACCAAGCCAGCAGCTCTGCTGACACTGCTTCACCAGTGCTCTGTGAGTGGGAGGATGGAGAGCCACAGACTGTGCAGGGGAGGAGGAAACAGCATTTGCTGAGAACAACTTTTTCTCTCTACCATTGGAAATTTCTCCAGGGGAGCAAGTTGCTTAGTGCAGCTGTTCCCTGGCCATGAAAATCCATTAGCCATGTGCATTTCTTGCAGATGTGAGTACTCTGTTTTGAAGAAGGAAACACCCAGTATAGCCACTTTTGCCTTCCTACAGGCCATCCTCTGGTTCTTTCAGCAGGTCCACAACACCACCTGGGAACAAAGAGGCTCTTTTCAAAATACTCCTTTGGAGAACTACAGTCTGGTGTCCCTGAATCAGTCTGGCTGTCCTCTTCTAGATTGCCTTCACATCCCCCACAAACATACTCAATGTAGAGCAGGCAACACAAGGCACTAGGTATCACTTTTAGCCACAGACATTGCTGATTAGGTGGAAAGATCATTTTCTGAAATGTCTATTCAGCTGATTTATTTATATAGCCTATTACTGTATTCACCTTTCTAATGCTGACCTCCTCTCCTTTCTAGTTTATGAAACCACTTTTGACCTAGCTGTGGAAACCCCCTAAGCAACACAATGTTTAATTGACTATGTAAGAATTGTAAAGAATAACCATGTGATGGAAACTTATTAACAGAGATTCAAAAGCATCTGGTTTGGTTTGGTTTTTTTAATCATCAGAAAACATAACAAAGATGCTTCCCATTTCAAGACACAGAAACCCCAAACCTTCTCTATTTCAAATGTAAGAATGTCCTGCAATAAACAGTCAAGACCCATGAGTTGCAGGTGACTGCATAATGTGGTTCTCTTTACCTGCTAAGGTCTATCAGAAAACAAATTTTGTTACTTGCTTCCAGTGCTTCTGCTGGGAGTTTGATCTAGAAGTTGAGTTGATACTTAGGAAGCTCCTAGTGTTCAGCTTGGCTATGCTTTTACATTTGGTTTTGTGTCAACATTATCCTTTAACTACTATAACTCATTTATGTGTTTGCTATTTACCCTCCCTTCAAGGTGAGCTTTCCCATTCCCTTTCAGCCTTTGTTTTGTAAGGGAAGAAGTCAAGGCATATCCTGATCTTCCCGTGTCCCAATGACACCTACATCCCATGAACAATTTTCCTAGCTTTTGTGCAAACACCTTTAACAAAAAGAATTAAAAAGCCTGATTCTAAAAGTGGAAGAACTGCACTTAACCTGCCTCCAAGTTTGACTTTGAATACTGTAGATTATTTTTCTTCTCCTTTGCCACCTTCCATTTCTTATCTCTTCCAGTTTAATAAAAACAGCATCCTTAGCTAATTCTATAAAATTCTTAATGAAGCCCCAAAATGTAAGATTTACTTAACTCTCTACCTAAAAAATGAGTTAACATATATCTATCTACCTTTAGTATACAGTAACTTCATGGTTTTATCCTTTTTTTTTCTTTTATACATTCCTTTAAACTTTGTGCTGGCTCTGTGAATATTTCATGAAGCCAGTGAAGATTCCCTTTTATTTCTTTTTTCTTCCTCTGCTCTAGAGTTTATGAAGTTCCTTCAAGCAATACAACTAACTTAATATAAATAAAAAATTGACGCATGTTTTCACAATCACAGTATCAAAACATTCTTGAATAAAAAACAAAAGGGAAGGGGATTCAGTTTACATAGCATTATCTAGTGTAGAATTTTCCCAGAGGAATTGGTGATGACATGATGATAATATTGCCATATCACTGCATCTCTGAATTCCAAGTTGCTCAAGACAGGCATTAGACTGAAATAAATACTTCAATATTTACTTTCTGCACATAGCACTACTTTGTTAACCACTTGCAGTAAATATGTACATCAACAAGTGGGGAAAAAACCCAGTTGCTCATCAAAAGTAATTAGAAGAAACCAACAGAAAGCTACAGACATTAAGTTAACTTTTAACAGTCACAGATTAAACTAACAATAACAGCTAACATACTGAACCAGTTAGGTATCACTAATTAGAGAGATGCTTCCATGCATAGTAAGTTCCTATCTTTGCTTCCACTTTTATTGCTCTCTCTCTTCCAGTCTAAACCTTAAAGTCTCTGAGAAGCCCTTTTCAAAGGGTCGCAAACCCTGTCCAAATGCCTTTTTATTTTCTTCTTAAAATCAAAGAAAAACTAGTGCAAGAAATAAAAAGAAAAAAAAAGGCTAAGAAAAAGTCAAAGGAAAAAAGATCATGAGATAAACCTTCCAAAGTATGGCACATTGGAGACTAAGGTAAAAAAAGTGAAAAACAACAATCAAAATCAAGAATAGAGCACAGAACAAAATGTTATGTGCTTCTGAAGAAGTATTTTTATCTACCAGCTGGATAACGAAGTAATGAAAATCATCAACATGACTTTCAACATATTGTTGACTGCAAAAATAGCATGAATAAGAACAAGAATATGGCCTCCAGAGTTTAAGGCACTGGGAAATGTCAAGTGGACAATGCTGAAATGGAGATGGGGGCTGGGGAGAAGAAAAGATAAATAGAAGGAAAAAGAAAATGTTCTTTTCTGTGATATAAAAATGAGCACAATAAGAATAAAAGGGAAAACATAATGAAGCTGTGATGCACACTGCATACTTGGAGGTTAAAGCAGACATCCAGAAGACAAACATCTCAAACTCTTATCTACTTCAGCTCATAAAATTTCCCATGAACTGTATTACTCACTAATCTTTACAAGCATGCAGAGTGGTTACTGAGAATGCTGTCCACATATCCATTACAGTAAAAGAACATAAACAACACTGCATATCTGACTACAATATCATTTTCTTTCTACAGAAGAAACTCATGTAAAAAAAATCATGTCACTTGCCAGCCTACAGACTAAGCAAATGAGAGAATGAAGTATCCCATTTAACTTTATTTTTATATATTTATACTGGTAATATAATGCTAACAAAAATGTTACTAACAAAATCATCTTAGGCCTAGTACTGTATAGGAATTAAATAACCTAAAAGTCCACAGAGGCAGAAGGCCCAAGAAAACTCAGAGTGATTTTCATCATCCAAATCAACTTCACTTGAAATAACTAGTGTATATTTGGGCTACATTCTGTTCCCACTTGGAGGAATGCAAACCTACAGACATTAAATTGCATTAGCCCAAGTAAGAAAATCAACCTGCCATTTTAAACTTGGCAATTGAAGGACTGAAAGGAAGAACAAACTGAAAAACCAGACCCCATTCTATCTTAACAAGGCACCTCTAATCAGCTGAGAGCAGTTAATGAAGGATGCACATTTTCCCTCCTCACTGGTTACCATCTCAGCATCCTCTGAGCATGTGCAATCACAGAATCACAGAACCATTAAAGTTGGAAGAGGCCTCTAAGATCATCAAGTCCAACCATACCTATCACTCCCATGCCACTAAACCATGGCCCTAAGTAGAACATCTACATGTTTCTTAAACACTTTCAGAGATGGTGACTCCTCCACCTCCCTGAGCAGCCTGGGCCAAGACTTAACAACCCTTTTTCAGTAAAGAAATGCCTCCTTATATCCAATCTAAACCTCCCCTGCTGCAACTTGAGGCCATTTCCTCTTGCCCTCTCGCTGGTAACCCTGGAGAAGAGACCTACGCCCATCTCACTACAACCTCCTTTCAGGTAGCTGCAGAGAGAGGTAAGGTATCCCCTGAGCCTCCTCTTCTCCAAGCTAAACAACCCCAGTTCCCTCAGCCTCTCCTCACAACACCTGTGTGATGGAGTTTTGATGACACCAGTTTTCCTGGACATCTTTGCCCTTCGCAACTGCCTCCCAAGGGACAATGTCAATCAGGCTCCTAAACAGGCCAAATATTACCCTCCAGAAGTGCTTATTTTTATATGCACCAAAAATGCAGTCTCTTGTCTGTATCCTGCAAGTAAAGCTGCCTTCAAACAATCAGGTCTAGAGGAAGAAGTTGCAAAGGTAACAGACTGACAAGATTCACAAGGTGTTGGGGCAGGCTGTTGGCTCTGAAGATTGAATCAGAAGCTTTACAGGAACTCTCCCAAGTGGAACAGAAGTGTTGAAAGACAGCCATTAAGAAATCAAAGATGAGGAGGATCTGTATTTCACCTCTTTATGCTTTCAACCTAAGTGAAAATAAGAAAAGTCATGGCTCAAACTTAGGAGAGACAGATCTGGAGCCAGATGTGCCTTGTCCAGAGCAGAGAAAGAGCTGAGTAAGTTGAAAATCTAATAGAAAAGAACCCTGTCCAATGAAGTAAGCTTCAGGAGAAACAGACTTTTAGTCGAGGTGACATTGTTTTAACAGCTGTCAATATAATACTGTAAATAAGCTTAAAAGCATATATTAAACTGATCCCTCATAGGTTAACTCAGTGGAAGGTAGTGATAGGATGCATTTGTTGGAAGGATAATGGTGTTCCAGGACACCTCACCTAATACTATTTGTTAGTACTGTGGAAATTCACCCTAACAGGGTGAGGGAACTGTAAAAAAATCGTTTCTGGATGGAATTTCATGGAGTCTATATATTCCAGAGCAGAATCTGGGGTTTCTGATCCCAGATACTCTATGTATATTTATGATTTAAAACACTGTAAAAACTAAATATTAGCTGTCAAAAATTTTATTGCAGGACTAAATATCCTCTGTCATTTAAGGAATGTTTGTATATTTGAAGCCAACCATACTAGTCACTATTGTCTAAACTGATAGCTATGGGCAATGGCAGAGCTCATCACCTGCAAGCTCCCTTGCCACTGTCCTTTTGGGAAAACTATCTTGAGACAAACAGATGTTTCTGCTGTTTTAAACCAACAGGAAATGGGCTGACTTTCTCTCTTTTCCTTTCCTAGAAACAAATACTAGCAAAGAAAAATCTGAGTGCAGCTGTACTCAACACTTGCCTTACAACAGTATGTCTGTGTGGGAGGCAGGCAAGGAGTGGGAACAAACAGGCCAGAAGTGAAATGGAGCATGCAGAAGATGAGCACAAAGAATTCATTTAGAAGTCTGTGAGTAGATTACTACACCATAATCTTGATACCCTAACAATGTGATGTATCTCAAGCCCTTCCAAGTGAATAGATGTTCAAATTATCAGAACATTTCATTAGTATCAACAGACCACAGGTTTAGTGCTGAGCCTTATCTTGACGGAAATGTCTTCAGAAAAATGAAATAACTATGGTGAAATGCAAAATTCTTGCTGTCTTTGGGTGGATAAGCCAGGCACTTCCAATTTTCGCTGCTGGCAAACTGGCACCTTTTACTCACACTACATTTACACACAAAAGGGAAAACACATTTCAGCCTCAATCATTACAGGAGAAGAAAACTATGAGACCAAACACTGCAGCAAACCTGGTTTTAATTGATTTATGCTGGAATAATGGCATTTTAAAGTCATGAAATCTTCAGAATAGAAAAGGCAACTTTTGAAAGGCTGCTTCTGCTGTGAAATTCTTGCAGCCAAATACAAATTCATACTGCCATCTAATGGTCTAAACCAGCCCCTTCCAGCTGAACAATTCAATTGCTGATCTGAACAATAACAGAAGTCATACAAAATGCAATGTTCACCATTGTCCTGATGGAAACTACAGAATTACTATGCTAAGATGTTACAGGGAACACTTGTTGTACAGGAAAGGACACCCAGAAGAGGATGCTCATCTGGGAGACCTCACCACTTACATTCCAAGCTGGTCACTGGGAAAACGTTCCCCTTTTTCCCCTCTTTTCCATGCATTTGTTTTTCCATGAAAGTAACTTAGACCTTGCAAATGTATCTCTGCACCTTGCATGTAAACCTGTTTCAACATCCTTTGTGCACCACACTGCCCATATAAATATGCTCTACTGCATATAAGAGTGTGGTTTTTCACATACTTACATGAACCTGAGCTTCCCTTAACTTCCAAACATACATTCCTGCTCCCTCTCTGGTGAGGGCACTAGTTGAGGAGGTGTTTAAATATAGTTTTAAGTCTAGGAGCAACTTCTCTCTTCCTCTCCCCCTCATAACTGATTCATTTCTGAGCAGTTCCACTCCCTTGAATGCAGCTCCTGCTGGAGCCAGGAATCTTGCACGGACACAAAGACTGGAGGAGAAATCACTGCCACCTCAACACAAATAGCAGCTCTTAGACCACATTTCCATGAAAAGAATCTTTTGTGCCACTTGAAACACTAGACTTAACTGGTCTAGAGATATGCCCTGGGATGAACTTGATACTTTTATTTTTTCCACAAACCATTCATCTTGCCAGAATCAAGGTTCTCTGACACAATCTCCTAATCTTAATCTGTATCTTCACCTATTTGAAAAGTACAGAGATCAGTAAAGAGAATTTAGTCATAGTACAAAAGACACAGCTTCCAATTTAATGTATCTTGTTTTAATAACAGATAATAACCTACAGTTAGACACTGATGTAAATGAAAAAATACTGATTACAGCATACTACCTGCATTAGTTTTCAAATCCTATTTTTAAACAGGCTGTACGGTCTGCATTTACTGGGGAACTCTAACAACCCAAAAACACTTCTATTCTACTGAGCAACTGCTAAAAACCTGAGAAGGGAAGAAGCTCTGCTGTGGCCAAGCTCTAGCTGGCACACTGCCCCTGGGTCCTGATCCCTCTTTGCTGCTGTGCCACTCGGGGCTCCCAGCACCTGAAGGGCTGGGAGATTATCTCTGCTACTCTCTTCTTACACTCTCAGCTCTAATAAACAGTATTTTAAATGATACCTTACAGGGTCTAAGATGCTTTCTTTCTGGGACCATAATGGAGCAGCAGCTCTCACAACACAGCAAGGCAATGAACAAAGATTTCCAACAGAGGAGTGGTCCCAAACCAGTACTATATGGCATCACTCTTCTGTTGCCTTCTTACTCTGCTGAAGTGTGCGAGCTGATGTATATCTTGATGCAGACAGACAGGTATAGCTCATGATTCCCTTTTTAGTGTCAGTTCTTGATCAATTTAGCTGGCACAGTATTATTAGCCATTCAGCAAATATGAACAATAAAGATGGCAAGCACAGATTTGGAGCTTCTATCCCACCCTCCCTTTATTTTTGTGTGTGATCAGAAAGATCAAATGCCCTTGGCTACATAATGTGCCCAGAGAAATAAAGTTCCTGGACCATTTTACCCTAACATGGCTCCTCTGAATTAAATTTCCCAGAGATTCAAATTACAGATTGCACTAGACCTACTAATTGTTTTCTTAAAGGTTAGCAACTGCTCCAGGTATTGGGATTCTGCTTTCCCAAATATGTTTGAATAGCTAAATCCAGATTCCAGATTTCCCCATTTTATGGTTTTGTAGGAGCTTTCATTTTTTTCAGCCTAGTCTTTTTATCTGTTAGTCAAACTAAACTCATTATAAAAGCAATTAAAAAAATGTAGGATTTCTAAATATTAACATAACTCATTTCAGGCACCACAGTTTGCTTTTAGAACTATGACACAGATAAGTGGAGACTCAGGTGAGTAGTAACTAGAAATATAACAGGAGTAATACAACAATCAGGCACTGTTCTGTAACTCTAAAGTTTTCATGATTTAGAAATCTGGAGAAAAGTAAAATAAGATTAACTCAACTGAAATATTTTCCTTAGTTCTGAAATGCTGCATTTTCATTTCAAACTCCTTAACTGCACTCCAGTAAATTCTATTTCTAATAAAAGATTAATTTTTTGAACCAAACCACTTCTTCAGAGTTCATAACCTCATTCTTTTTGATAGTTATGAGATGAATAAAAATTAATAGGAAAACCAGTAAGGAAACCTTTATAAGAAAGGCAATTTCTTTACTGATAAAACATGCTATTAGAAATTCATGACCTGCTATATTATGGGGTTTTTTTATTTTACAGATTATACTTGGTATCACTTTTCAAGCTCCAAAAGATCTGATCTAATATAGTTCCTCAGTGGAAAAAATAAGGAAAAACAGGAAAAAACCCACCTAAGAGAAAGAAGTTATTGAGATTGCTAATTAACACACAAATTACCTTAAGTTTCTTGCAGATTGCTGCCTTAGCTAGAAATTACATATAATTCAGGATGAGTTAAAGTATTCTATCTGTACTAAAACTGCACAAATACCAAAGATGAAGATGTTTCAAAACTTTAGAACATACTGAACAATTACATATGTGGATGACCCATTAAGAAAACTGCTCCACCCACTCAAATTTGTTATTTTTTTCATCTTTAAGAACTTCATAGTATAAAACCAAAATTTTGACTACCATCTTCTCAATGATTACTCCAAGTTACTACATTAATGACAGCAGTGATGGAAGGCTCTGAAAATAGATTTATCAACTGTGAAATAAAGGATTTTTCCTAACCAAACAGTGAAAATTAAGGAAGTGAAATAGTTGACCTCGCAGAATGGTTAAAAAAAGAGGAAATAGGAGAATGGTTTCAAGCCAATTTTCACCATGCAGCCCTAATTTTATATCCAATTTCTAAGAAATTGACACAGATCCTAATCACATCAGACAGCAGGCACTTCCCAGTAAAAATCTTAAGATTTATTTTGCTCTAAATAACCTAGGAAGCTCCTAAAGATGTAGAACACCTTGGTAAGCAAAGGATAAAACTCATCAGATAACAGAAAGTACAAACCTCTGATTGTACATGCCCCTGAAATTGTAATTTGCTCTGTAGTTGGGAATTGGCTTTGGATCCAAGGGCCTGTAGATGGCAGGTTCTCCTCTCTTCATAGCCAGACCATTCAGCTCTACTGTTGGAGTTATACTGCCTGCAAAAAAACACCAAAAAATACATGCAAGGAACCTGATCCACAAATATTCCAAAACATGGAAGCAGGACTGAGATGAGCAAAGAGAGAGACAGACAGACATGGCTTTTTTTTGGTTTTGAATTAAAATAGAAGCAACTATGAGGATATTCCAGTTCCTTTGAAAGACAGGAATATAGATGCCAACTTCATCACAAGCCATGAAAAAGAACATCAAAACAGTTATCTCAGTGTATTCTCTGTACAGTTTCAGTAGCTTAATTTTCACCTATGAATGAGAAAGGCAGTGCTATAATCAAGCTGGTTATTCATCTTTCCCAAGTGCTTATAATACATATAAAGATAAAAGAATAATGTCTCTTCCCACTGACCAACACTAAATGAAACCACAGATAGAAGTATTGAGACCAAAAAGCAGTACTAGGCATTACTGCAGTTATTTGGTAATCTTACAACCAGTTAGAAAAATGTTTTCTTTGCAAGACTTGAAAACTTAAGACTGTAAGTAAAAATAGTAACTAAAATGATCTAACTTAAGACTGTAACTGAAATGATCTAACAGGAACGACCTAACAAACTGAATACACTACTAGAAATCAGCTCCACTACAGCCATCTACTGGTGACACAATACCAAACTAGAAAGCCAGCACTTGCCCACTTCATGGTCTCCAAAAGACCAAATTAAAAGCTCTACTGGGATTTCATTGATTTGTTTTAAACATAAAATGTTCAGCTAAAATATTCCCTACTTGTGCTGTTGCAAGAAAATCCTCAATGAGCTAAATGCAGCCCAATAAAAAGTTAATATTGTCTCAAAATGATCTCAGAGGTTAAAATCATCAGAAACAAGACACAGTAATTAAGAGCAGTACCTAAAGAGAGTGAGATTCTGTCAACTTTTGTGTCAAATGCCTCATTATGGCTTCTTTACATAAACCAGAGACAGATTTGGACAAAGATCAAACCTTCAAAGTGTGCCCTACATAACCTGGGGGATTTTAATACTAAACCCCATGCCTCTAGGAGAAGAATTTAAATGTAAATGTAGGAGCACCTCAGTATAATGAATTAGGTAATAGTATAATCAATTAGATAATTCATGCAGTATGTGGACAAAGACTTACGTGATGTAAAAAATCATAACCAATCATATACAGTTTCTCTGTCAGTTGAACTGCACATAAACTGCTGGATTTGTGAGTTATTGCCTAGCTCCTGTTTCTGCCGAACCAAAATAAAGCTAATACCTTGACTTTGTGTTGTAAAGAATCCCTTTTTGGGGACTACATAATGGCTATGAATTCAAAAATATAATAAAAATGCAAAATATTGTGATGAGAAGATACCTGTGTATATAAAAAACACCTTTCTTAGAGCAAAACTAGTCTTCAGTGATACAAATTTTTAATGAACTCCCTTAAAGTGTATTACTTCTATTATCAGCTTTTCCTCTCAGGAATATGCTCAAAGGCGAAAAAAAAGATCTAGAAGCTGAGTAATACTCTGCAATGGCAAGAAAGCCTCCTGCTTTCTAAACAGCTGGTGACACAAGGCAAAACCCACTGTCCTATGTCTGGAAAAGCAATGTATGAATCTCCAAATAAGCAAGAGGACACTGTTGCGCAGAGGGAAATAAAAAAGAAAGAAGGGAAAAAGGGGGAAAAACTCATTGGAAAAAAAAAGACATTTTTAACACACTGTTTGCTTTCTTTTATATTAGTTTGAAATAGTTAAGGTTTGTGTTTTTTTATCTTGTTGACCAAGACAGAACAGATCCCTGAGCATGTGACTGAGATGTGTACCTCAAGAGGTGATGCATGCATCAAAGCAACTCACAGGCAACACCTTGAAATGTAGGATGCAAGACACCGATACACATTCAGTTTCTAAAGCCACCTGCAAGCTTCTTGAAAGCACAGGTTGCTAGCAAGAACAACTCACCTTGCAGGAAATGACCTGTCAAAGTTCTTGTGCAAAATCCTGACCTTTTATTTCCACCACAGATGAAATTTCACAGAATTAGACTAAATAAAATTTCCAAAACTAGCTAAAACAATTTTTGGGGAAAATGTTCAATTGTCAGTTCAGTCTGGTTTTGTCCTGCCTGTCTACTGTTGAGCACATAACAATCACTTCCTACATATCTGAGCCTTATCTAAATAACCTATTCACTCTACACTCCAACCACTTCAGGTAAGTGCATTACAAATTCTCCTGTACAAACTCACCAGAGCTGCTTCATTATACTCCCATACCTATATAAGAAAGCTGTGTTCATTCTCCAACCTAACTTCTATCTTGTTCAATTTCTTTCTTAGTGGTACAATATTCCAGCACTTCAACAGGATGGAAAATTTCATACCTGGATTATTGTTGACATTATTTTTGGGTGGTCTAGGTGTTGGTTTGGGAAGAGTAGTTTCATTCAATGCTTTGCTAGCAGCAGCATGTTGGGCCTTCTTAATACTGCTTCCTTCAGCCTCCCATGTCTGTTCTCCCAGAGTCAGCTGCACTGTAAACATCTTCAAAGACAAAGAACAGGTAGACACTGGCAAGATTATCACTGTGGATTAGACCAATCTGTATAAAACTCAAAATTGTGCTCTCTTTTCATTATGTTCAACTTCCAGATAACACACTGGATTCTTACAGAGATCAGTAAGTCCTTATGAGTGGGCAACATCTGGCTTTTCAAAAGACTAAGTAAAATAATGTGATGTTGACGTCAACTATCAAAGAACAGAAACCAAGTAACAGTAACTGCAAGCTGATCCTCTGCTCTTGGATGACTACACACAGGTCAGTTATGATCATGTTTCTTCACACATTTGAAGGCATTTAGTCACTTATCTGTAGAAAACAGGTAAATCGTCCTACTAAAGTCATTTTTAAATAATTCTGAATGGATATAAGTGACTCAACACTCATGAAGGTGGCAGAGAATTTAGCCCAAATAGTTTCAGCCAGTGAAAGAATTTCTCACACAATCTGATTATCGAAAATAGTGTGTGTAGAGTAACAACTCAATTGTGTGCAGAAAGTATCAAGTAAGAAATAAAAGTAGTCCTACTGTTTTTGAATGAAACTGCAGTTCTTTAGTACCATCTCTAGTGAAGATAGAAACTGTACAATATATTAAAGTCTATCTTCTGTGTGATACAGACATGTTCTGTTTAAATTTGAGCATAAAAGAATCAGAGGAGAAAGGAGAACTCAAGTGTCTTTTCCACATCAATTCCATAAGCAAGGCAGGATTTAATAGTCAGATACACACAGTAAACTAAATTATATCTACCTCAAAAAACAGACTGATTCATGAAGCAACATAATAAATCTACATAACAGTGTGAGCAGGATACACAATAGAAATTCCTTGTTGGTAAGTTATTTGCTCGAGAATGTTTTAAGTTGTTTCAACTTGCTAGATCTAAGACCAGGTACCTAGACATGGGCATGATGGGCAACCTTTAAATATGCCTCTATATACATTTTCACTGAGCAAGTGTTTCCAAAGAAGCATCTCCTGTGCAGCCTGCTCTAGGTTCTCCTGCTCTGGCAGGGGGGTTGGATTAGATGATCACCAGAGATGCCTTCCAATCCCTAACATTCTGTGATCTGAACAAAAGTATGAATGTGCCTCCCAACTCGGTCCTATCCACATGCATACAGGACACAGGAATTGAACCCAATAAACACACACTTGTATCTTAATTACAGGCTTGAGTTTTGCTCTGCTGTAATTTTCAGGAGCCGAGTGCAAGTCCTTGTACCACAGATCCCATTGCCATGTCATTTTTTCCACAGCAGTCATGACATAGACAAGTGGGAAAGAGAGAAAAAGTCTTAATTTTGAACTCTACCCTTGCCTGAAAGCTGAGCTGGGCATTAGAGCTAAATACTCATAATTATATAAATTATCTATAAACATACATCTCTATTACTAAAAGAACTGAACTTTGATTTCCAGATGTGGAGTTGATCTATTTTATATTTCGCAAGAAAGGAACAGTCTAGTGGTTTTTTTGGAGGAGAATAAGCTTGAATTTCAATAAAAATATGGTGACCAGAGGCTACTCATCTACCTATAACTGTCCTCTTAGAGCAATAAACAGAAATTCAAGATAATAAAGGGTTTGCTCTGTGAATTTCTGCAGCCAGAGCTATAACCTTCTCTCTTAGCCCATCTGTAAAAAAAAACCACAGACAGTAGTAGATGGAAATTTAATGACAGGAATAAAACTTCCTAAACCCAAAACATGGAGCAGTCAATGAAGTCCTCAAGTTCTGCAAGCCCAGAGCTGGCAGTTCTGCTACAAAGCCAGGCATTTCTCAGCAGTTTTGTGAGGAAGTTTGTATTCCTTCCATCCAATGTAATTTCCCTGATGGCTAGAGAGCAGAAATGCAAAGGCCACAGGACTTGGTGCTTCCTTTCACTCTGGTGTGTTCCTAAGATCAGTTTCCCTTAGCCCTAGCAATTCTTTCCTCCTTGCTTTTTCTGCATGTAGAACTTTCTCTCCTCCTTCCCAGCCTTTTGAAGTGCTACATCACTTACCCCTTTTCCCTCCTCTCTCCACCACTATCCACTTTCTTCTGCCACTGTTACTTTTACTTTTGTCTCCTGAGATGCCAATGACACACATGCACAGAAGCAATGATCAATCTGACTAACAGACATAAAAATCACCTTTTTTCTCCTCCCCTAGACTGCTCCTAACTACAGAGGAAATTCAAAATTATATCTAAAAATTATCATCATGAGAATATGCCTTTGTGCTCCACATTATCTGAGAGCACCTTATTTGGACTTATGAAGTTGGATAACCAAACTGAGACAAGAACTGAGCAGAAAGATCTGTCAGCTTACTAGAAACTTCAATGCTATAATCACGTTAGGTAGTTTTAACATCACTGTAAATCTTAAGTTGAATAGAATTTAAAGGGAAGAACAGGAATAAAGTTTGTGCCCTATAATGCATGAACCAAAGATACAGATGGTATCAATACCATCAGCTTTATGGACACAGAATCCTATCAATAAGCGTATTAAACTAGCTTTGTCATCATCTGCACTACCAAGCAACAAACAGAGGTAGTTTCCAGAGGCAGACAGACTAGGAAGAAGGATTCAGGCAACCTAAAATGCAAATGCTCTGTGATGATTAAGAACGGGTGGAGATAGCCTGGAAAGACCTTCAGAAGGTCTTCATAGACCAACAAATATAAACTCAAAGGTGGAAGTCAAAAAGTAAGGCACAAAATGATCTGGGAGGGCTTCAAGACAAATACAGAGACATCTTCTGAAAGCAAAGAATAAAAAAGGCAAAATAAGAATAGTAAGAAACCTTTTACAGTAAAAACATGGCTGTGTTTAGAAGCACACTGATCCAGATTATTTAAGGTAAGGCTCATCACCTGGAGCAGTGACCTTACCTTGGCATGAGCAGGCCCTCTTTCATTCAGCAGCTTATACTGGGGTTGGATTCTATTGAAACGTGCTAACTCATTTACCAGACACATTGGAGTTTTCTCTTTGGGGTTTGCCATGTTATCTTGGAGAGGAGCTGTAAATAAAGAGGCTATGAAGGTCTTGTGGAGAAATGTAGCCTTGACAACTTTGCAAAAGCAGCAGCATGCTTAGAAAAGAAAACACTTTAGCTGAAAGATCATTTCTGTACACTAAATACAGTGTTTAAATACCGTTGACATATTAATCATATAAGAATATGCATTTCATGATAACCATTTTGATGACATGCAATTTAAATAAAATATAACTATTTCTTTCCAAAGTGTCTTTGTAAAAGATGACAATGTAAGAGGTCATATACATTTTTCTCCATCACCAAAGTTTTCTGTCAGGAGTATACTGGTTCCAGGCACTGATTACTCTTTCAGAATGAGTTCTCAATAACATGAGAGTTGCAAGATAAATACAGCAGATGAAACTCTGTGGTCCTCACTTGCTACTCCCTGCCTCTTCCTAGTGTTTTAGGTTTTTGTCCCAATGATGAAATCACCCAGAGCACTCCCAAAGAACACCTTTCCTCTTTCTTTAAGGATTTTGGTCTGCTTTTCCTGGACTATTTACTTCATGTATACTGCCTTACTATTTGTTAACTTCCTGCTATTTCTTTTTCAACCTATTTCTATTTATCCCTAACACACGTTGTCATTTCTTACTTAGTTTTTTGTTTAGGCTAACATTTCTGTATTTTCTACCCAGTTGAGCACAGAAACTACAGCATTTATTAGGCTGCAAAGGAAACACTGAACACTGCCAAACAGTCTTAAGACATTCTGTTCTAGGGAAGAGAAATACACTTGGAGACCTTCCTGTACCACTAAAACATCTCCATGAAAGGTATGCTCAGAATTTGACCAAAGAGATGTGTTCTTTTCTGAGCTTTTATATCACTGAACAACACTTCACTCTAAGTCTGAGCCCAGTTAAAGAAATTTAACTTTAAAACAGTCTATTTAGGTAAGATACTTTTCTATGAGAATTTTTTATTTTAATCCTCTTAAAGATCTAATCTATTTTTTTAAACTAACAAGTCATCAAAAAGATTCATTTGAACATCAAAGAAAATCTACCTGGCCCTACTTACCAAGTGAGTTGCTAGAAGGCTCAGGATCCACAAGGCTGGCAGTAGGAGTGCTACAGCTGGCAGCTGCTTCTGAGATGGATCCATTCATTGATGATGGCAGCCCCAGGGTATTTGTACTTGTAACTGGCAGGGGTAGCACCACAGGAGACATTGTAGGTCCAGACAAGTTTGCTGCAGTCTGCATCTTAACTTGTGCCATTTCCTAGCACTGCAAGAAAGAAATCATTATCAGCAGGGCACTTTGCATGTTAAATGATAGTAGTTTCCTGGCAAGAAAGCAGAATTTACTAATAACCCAATAAAATAATGTGTTCCATAGTATTGTTATTCTGAAGGGAGAAATCCTTTTTGGGCTCTGCAGCCAGAAGCAGGGAGCATTTTGCTGCTACACACCAAAATGTATGACTTGGGGGAGAGAGAGATTTCCCTAAGCTGGTCAGAGATGAAATGTACTTACATAAGCACAGTATTTTTAAATCTTCTAGGTGGATGTTTTTGAACAAATCTGGCATATGCAAAGGGATAGCTTATGGAGGATATTCTGAATACAACCAGAAAAGCCCCCACATCTCATTTCAGGAGGCTAACCCAACTCATCTCTAGGAAACCACCAGGCTCAAGTTGTCTCCAGAGGAAATGGTTCCAGACTGTGGCAGCTACACCTACCCCATAGGGACATCAACAGCACAATGCCTCCAGCTTTGGGTCTTCACAGAGCTGCCAGATACCACACTGAGACACCACAGCACTGATATCTCATGAACTCTTAATCAGATACCTGTCTACCCAGACCGAGCCTGCAAGTCTGGGGCCAGGCTTTTTTCTGTGCTACCTAGTGACAGGACTAGTAGCAATGGGAAAAAACTAGAACACAGAAGTTATCTGAACATGAGGAGGGCCTTTTTTCCTTTGAGGGTGGTGGAGCACTGGCCGAGGCTGCCCAGGGAGGTGATGGAGTCTCCATCTCTGGAGATATTCCTAACCTGACTAGACACATCCTGTGCAACCTGCTCTAGGTTCTCCTGCTCTCTCAGTGGGGCTGGACTAGGTATCTCCAGAGGTGCTTTCCAACCCCCAACATTCTGTGAAGACACACTGCTGCCATTTTTGTCAAGTTCTATTCCAAGAGCTTATGGTACTTTCTGAAATGCTGCAATGATTTTTCTCTCCTGCTGTAATCTGCACAGCTGTACTAGAAATACTCCAGCAGGCATTTAAAGGGAGGGAAATCTACTCTAATTGCATTTGACTTCACTTCTGATTTTGAAAGCACTTTGTACATAGGCACTGACACAGGTTTCACTAAACAATTGGCATTAACTTCCCTGTTAAGCTAGGCATAAACTGTGATTTTTTTTTTTTACCTCTCACACTACAAACAACCAAAACAAAACAAGCTCACATTAAAACAACAAAACTGCCTCACCTTTTAAAGTGGAAGTATTGCTGTCAAATATTCCATTCATTTTTCTTATTAGGAAACACAACATTAATTGAATTAATTGAATGTATTCTGCATTTAGAGATGCAGAATAGTTTTAGCAACTTGTATCGTTCTAAAAAGCACCACACAACATAAAGAATTACTTTTCTCCTGATTATTGTAATTTCTTGTACTTTTCTAGAATATGAATCACTTTATATCCTTAAGACCTAAGGACATGATATGAATTAAATGCTCAGTTGAAATATTCTTAGAATGTCACACTAATTGAAAAAATAAAGACAGATCAAGTAAAATACAGAATCAGAGAATGATTTTGATTGGAAGGGACCTTAAAGATCACCAGACTTCACCTGTGCAGAAAGTGAAAAGGTATGTATCTGCAGTATATCTCTACACTGCTCCATCACACAACCCAACATGCTAAATCTAACCTGTGTACAAGTAACACACAGCAGGGACTCTGTATTTGTGAAGTGCTTAACAAAGGTAACACCTGATAAGTGTTTAATAAGTGGACTGTTATATCCACATCATTAATGAAAATATTGAAAGGTACAGGAACAGCATTACAATAGACTGAGGGCAGCATCTAAGCAAGCAGTATCTCAGGGTTTTTTTCCCCAGCCCAACCTGTGCTTTGGTTAGCAGCTTGTTAATGTAATTCTTCTGTAAAAGCCACAAGTCACAAACCCCTAATAGAGTTAGCAGGTTCCTAATTAAGGAGAGTTTGGGTTTAATTTAAACTTTAACAATCCATTAAACTCTCAACTCTCCTTCCATCCTCCTGGAACTATTACTTTACTTGCTCAGTTACACAAAAGCACACGAATCTGCCAAAAGATAAAATGTATTTCTTGGGTGCTTTTTCTCACATTTGTGGTAAATATTTTTTATATATATATATGTACCTGAACGTAATAAGCACTACAGAAATCCTAAGCTTTATGTAATTTCTTTTAACTGTGTTATATCTAGCAGCTTATTTGGGGATGACAGAAAACACTCGGCTCTTCATTACGTTCAAAGCAGCTGTTAATTCCATCTTTTCTGTTCTATAAAATCAAACAAGACAGCCACACAGTAGCAGTTTAGCAAGAGCATGACTTAAAGCTACAGTCAGAAGATAGTTACCCATCAACAAAATTTGTCTTACTTACACATTTTAAATAGGCAAAAATTACAAACTACACATGAAATCGTGCAGGGTCTCTCTCTTTATATAACTGCTGGTACCCACTCTTTGTCCTCCCCATTTGCTTCTCCATCCATTGGTTGCTTTTTGCATTACTAGGGGTGGTTCCCTACCAGACAAACTGCTTTCATGACCTGCTGGCATACCAGGGGACAACCCCATCTCCTCTCTCCCCTACAGCAAAAAGCTGTTCTGTCCGCCAACCTCACTGACCCAGCTCAGTGCAGGTGAGGAGGAATATCAGAGGAGCATCCACACCCATACAGGGAGAGCCATTACCTCCCGACCTGGAGTGGGTGCAAGGAATTAGCCCTTTCAACTCCTGCTAATCAGCTTAGCATCACTCTCAAACCACACACTGAAGTGCAGCTCCTTCACATTGTTCCACACAAAACCTGCAAGCTCATTCCCAATATTTTCACCTTCAGAAACCTGTGGACTGTGGTTTTCTCTCCTTTACAGTGCGTTACGCTAGTGAATTCTTCCTTTCTGTGAAAACCTGCACATGGCTATCAGCTAATTAACAACTGAGTATTAAATGACAGCAAGTGAAGTTAGGTCTTCAAAGCATTTTCCTTTCCTGAGGTATAAGGGTGGAAGGGAATCATTAACTCTTGGTTATTTTTATAAAATAATATATAAACATAGACAAAAACACCCACAAAAAGGAAGGTGAATCGACACAGAATATTAAGGACTAACACTCAAAACCCAAGGAGCTGCAAGGCTTACAAAGAACCCCCCCTACCTGCTCAGCACTAAAACTAGCCCCTGAGGACAGACTAAATACACCTTCCAAGGAGCTTCCTTTGCTCTTGGGACTGGATAAACCTCCAGGAAGGTGAGGCAGGGACAGGCAGTGAGTGAACTCCAGGTCAGAACATGAAATCTCCTTGCACTTTCAGAGAACACAAAAGTTGTTTTAGTAAGTATAGTGTCATCCACAGAGTAATAGCCTTTGCAAAGTCCTGTATACAATCAGTAAGAAGCTTTCTAAGGAGAGACAGGAAGGTATTTGGGGGAAAAAAACCCACAAACCACAAACATCAACTAGGAAATTGAACAAATTAAAAATCTGCACTTCCTCAGTCACTTCCCTTCAACTTCCCTTTTGAGTTCCTACACAGGACAAGCACATTAAAACAAAAAAACAACAATAACAAAAGAAGGAAGAAAGAACTTAAGACTGAAAAGACTGAGCCAAAAAGTGCTTCATCTCACAGACCCTTCTCATCATGAAGCACTAGCAGTTCCCTAATTTCCACTCCTATGTTGCTCCAAGATGCTACCAGAAGCATGAGAGTCTCTAAATCAATGATCAGATTACCATTACTTGGGAATATATATTATTTACATCTGTTACCTATTCAATCCTTCTCTAATAACTCTCTTCACAATAGCTTTGTGTAATTTTGAAAAGAAAGGAACATTTCCAAACAAAACCAAAACAGACAAAGAATTACGGAATCAAAGACTGAAAACTAAGATTTTCTCCATCAACAAAATGGCCAAAGGTGAGGATTTGGGGCTAGAACAGAAAAGAGTTACCCTGCAGTTGAGGTAAGATCATACAATTTGAAATACACAGTATATGTCACATGTGATCAACAAGTAGGCTTCTAATTTAGGATTAGTTAAACCATGTAGCTGAAGACCAGACAGGATAACTTAGTGTCTAAAAGTGCACTAAATGCCAAGATACAGGCAACTGAAGCCTACACAAAGCCTACTGCCAAACTTGTCTTTGATAATAAAGGGATCATGGACCTACAGACACAACTACAGAAGCAAAGCAACTCCTTTGCAGAGGTTTCTCACCTAACATTTGCCTCAAAATGAGACTTTTTGTAAGGAATGATAGAAAATGCAGGGGTCAGGGCACCTAGACTGTAAAACTTGAATGTGCAAGAGGCTAAAAAAAATTTGTTAGAAGAGAACCTTCAGAGAGGACATTGACAAGCAGGAATGCAACTCCTCTCTTGCTTCTGCGGCAACAGGCAGGCTCACATAAAAAAAAAGCTCAGAGAGGAGCAACTCACACCACAGTGTTATCTTACTATGCACAGCAAGACAGGACAACCCCAGCCTGGGCACAGGGCTCATTTTCTCCTCTAACAGAGAAATTATAGACAGGTCCTGTGTAGACTGGACACCCACTTAAAGACTCGAGTGGATACTTCACAGATAGACATGAAACAGAGCTTTTAATTAAAAGAACTTAATAAATTATTCATCCTGAACCATGATGGAGAAAAGGATTGCTGTTGTCACAAAACAGTATCACTAAAACCAAAGATCACTGAAGCAAAAGCTGAAACAAAATAGGAAAAACAAACATCCAGAAATCCCTTAGAGAAGACAGTTTACAAGCAGAGCACACACTTCATGGGGACAACTGCTTGGCAACAGGGCAGTTTGGGAAGCTTAATTATAAAACTCCCATTTTAATCTGATTGATCTCCCTTGTCATTTATCAACTTGAAGATTTCAATACCAGAAGAGAAACCTGAAAAATAAGGCAAGTCAATCTGTTGCATCAGAAACTGAGTCACTCCGGCATCTCACCACTCCTCAGGCTGGTTACAACCCAAAGCCCAAGAGGGAAAAACAAGTCTGTTTTATAGAAATTTTACCTTACAAATATAAACTCATCACGAAGTTTGTCTCCATTTATTGATGCTGTCCAGAAAGGAGAAAAGATGGTAAAAAAGCCATGGAAATTTTTAACAGCTAATATATGAGCTAACAACCCACTTCCCATCTCTGATATTGAGGAGAGGCCTTCAAGAGAGGAGAGTAGGACAATCCAGAGAGACTCCTGGCAATATTGACACAAAATTAAGCTGAATTTCCAGGGCTACCTCAACATTTACTCACACAAAACATAGCAGAAAGGTTCAAGGAGACAAGTAAATAATGTAACGACTTCAGGAATTGTGAACACAGAAGCAAAGATTAAAAAATTCTGGTATTAATTATTTGAAATACTTAATTATTTTTCTTATTTTATTTTTTACTTTCCAAGGTAAGTTATTCAAGTGTACCCACTTAAATATTCCCCTGAGACTCAAAGCATTATACTGCAATGGTTATTGGTTGCCATCGCATACAGCAGTAGTCATCACACCATCTTTCTGCAGACTATGGGCAGGTAAACCACATTTGCCTCAGGTTAAACAAAAAAAGAATTACTAAGAAAAATAGCTGAAAAGAAGGGAAGCCTGTGCCACTAGTTTAGCAATCAACCATCAGCTTAAAAGTTTAGAAAGGGATTAAGTAAATGAAAAAAACCCCACGACCAAGACTTGACACACTGCTACAGACTCCTTTGCATCAAAGCTGTAACTGGTTGCTTATTTGTGCTATTGGAGTCTAACCAGAGCTCCTTCTAAGAATCTAGTTTGTTATTTAATTAGTATTTTTCAATTTCTGTCATACAGATTTCTAAAAGCTGTATTTTTTTTCAATCCTAAGATCTCAGCTAAGCATTGACCCATTTAAATATTGTTATTCTAAGTAAAACATCTCTCCAACTGTTGTTCTGAAGCAGGCAAAAATTACTTCTTACCTAACAGTTCATTCTCTAGATAGAAATTGCATATTATTAATGAAATTCAGAAATTATTTGGTTCATTTCTCATAGCATTTCAGAAATAAGCTTGGTTTTCTTTGGCTGCCTGTGACCAACTAATTCTCAGAACAATTCAAGTAACAAAGTTTGGTGAAGTTGCAGAAACAGGCCATTTTCTCTGTAAAAAGTTACAGCTCCTGCTCCCAGCCCTTCTCAACTGTGATCACTTCCCTATCACTAACAGCTCCAAGATCCTCAGTCAGGCACTCTCAGAGGACAAAGTATCAGGTATTGTGCTCTAGTGCTCTGACTGCAGTGGGATTTGTAGAGAAGCAGCAAAAGAGATCCAAAGCTTTACCTATTTTAATGGTCACATGAAAAAGGGCTTCCCAAACCACCTCTGGTGAGTGCCCATGAACAGTAATTTGTGGAATGACCAGTTTCAAAAGAACCTTGTAATATAACAGTTGAAAAAAGTCCTGGGACCTGGCAAATACCTATGGCTGCCTGCAAGTCCACATCCCAAATGTCCTCATGAATGACAACTCCATGGAAATGGGATCCAATCTTGGCACCTTCAATTACATTTACTTTTTTAAGGCTCTAAGTGATACAGACTGACCAGCTGAAGAAGGGTGAATTAAAAAAGATAAGAGATTATTACCCCTTCTGAACTGATTATATCCTGTATAGAACCCTGTGGATTTAGCTAAAAGAATGCTGAGAGATGTCTCTGAGAAACCAGGGTGAGCTTTACCTGCCTCCTGATCCAGGACAAGCTTCTCATTCCCTTTCTTGAAGGACAGACAACCTCAGTTGTCATGCAGAAGCTTGAGAGGACTTTATTTCACACAAGCCCAGTTAAGAGTGCTGCACTGAATTGTAAGAGGGTCAAGAAGGGTTTCCAAGAAAATCCCTCTGGAGCCATTCATTAAGATTCCCAGACCTTAAACAAGTACAGAAGGAATGTCCCTTAGGTATAAACTCTCAAGCAAAATAACCACTCTCAATGCCCACTTGAGGGACATCTCCACCACAGACACAATTCAGCCCAAAGCAGGCAGACACAAAAAGCAGACAAAACCTTTTCCAGAGTCTGGTAAGAAAAAGCCCTGCAACTTAGTATCCAAGACTGAAGAAGTATCAGAAGGGGAAAAATAATTCATATCAAACAAAGAACAACCCGATACTTTAGCAACAAATTGTAGATTATTTCTTGCCTTTGTCCAACAAAGCCAAAGCTCCTACAGTCTTATTTCATTTCTTTACTTGTATCAACTCTGCACTTCCACCTTGGGATTTCTTCCCTTCAAAACCTATCAGTTGTATGGATGCATCCTCTGGGTGACATGGAAGAAGTTCTCTGTCATGTACATCTAGTTATTTACCTGGAAAACGCTAGTTGCTGTTTAGTACTGAAATTTCCTTATATTTGTACAACACTACTTTTTTTTTTTTTAACTGGGATTACTGTATGAGAAACTGGAAACCACAAATACCTAACAGCTACCAAAAATAAGAAACAAAGCATAGCAAGAAAAATTAGTTTCCTCATCTCTTAAAGAACTCTTCTTCTTCCAACAAGTGACCAGTTCCACTGCAAGAAACTGTCCCAGCAAATATGATCTCCTAAACTCAAAAACCTCTCCTCTAGCCCAGAGGCAAAGAGCATCCTCACAGCTAGCAAACAGTGAAACTGGAAGCATGATCACTACCAGTGCAATCCTTTGGAAGTTTACAGAAGATCAGATTGTAAACACATCCTTCATGTTTGGGTGGTACCATGGTAAACATCTTACCAAGCTGTCTTCTCCCAGGTTAAGCCATGCTCACTGTAATATTTAGCTGCTGGCTATCACCAGGGACTTCATCAAATACCAACTCAAATCTGTGCTCAAACAGTGATTTCTAATGAGTCTAAAAAGAGATTTCAGTATCATTTTAATGGGAACTAATTTCAAAGACTAGAGGGATACAGAAATATACTGGAGTCACAAAATTCAATAATTCAATATGCAACCCCCCCCCAAAAAACAACTTACCAGGAAAAAGCATTTACATTTCATAGTTTTATTTTATTTGGTTAAGTATCAACACATTTCTAACGCACTGGTGAAATACCTATAAATATGTAACATACTAGTGATGTTCTGTAAAGAAGTGCACCTGACTACAGGAAAGATGTGATACAACACAGGTAAGCACACTGTGACCCTGCAACACAGATCTCACCACTGGGAAACTTCCCAAATACTATCAGATTAAAAAACAAAAACACAAAAGCAAACACAACAACAAAGCAACCAAAAACCTCCCATAAAACAGTTACTGTTAAGATGAAGTATGACCAACTTCAGCAGCTATGGACATGCATGTGATTTTGGTATTACACTACCACAGATGGGTGTTGAAAGTTCATTTTTAGGTTAGGAGCTGTGACAAGCAATTGATTTTGTTCTCAATAGTTTCCAGAACAACTGACAAAACATCTCTCAGATTTTAACTGTACTCTTGATCTCTTAATGTAAACATACTTTGGATACTGCTGGTCATGACTAGACACTGACAATTAGCAGACTCCCTATATGCAGAGCCCTTTATATATATATATGTATATGAACTAATAACTATGTTATCCACAGGTTCACTTCCACTCTTCCTGGAGTTTGTCATCAACTCTATTACCCACCTTGCACCACAGATCCTCTCTGAGCAAAACTGCCAGCCCCATTCCCTGACCTGCCTTTGCAGGACCCTAGCCTTGTGCTTTGTATGTCCCTTCAGCCAAAAGGAAACCTTCAGAGACCTTGTATATGGCACCCAGCAGCCAGATGACTACAGGGTGGCAGGGTGAGAGCCCCAGGCAGGACCTCCAGCAGCTCAGCCCCTTATATGGGTGCATTTGCAAGCACTAACATGGTGAAAAGCCTAGCTCTTGTAAGACTTGGCTGCTGCTGATAGGAAATCAATGTAAGCAGGGGAAGGAAAAGTGAAATTTTGGTGGCTTATAAATAGAAGTTACAGTTACCCTGAAAAGATTGAGAGTTATGCCCTCTCAACCACAATGGTGGGAGAAATCAGATACATGACTCTCCAAGGGGAGAAAATCTGTGCATGTGTATACATGGATTTATGAAGTATTCCCCTTAAAAGGCACTGGAAACAGCACACTGTCTAACAGTATGATATTGGAAGATGATGTGTTTTGGGCTGAAGGACTGGACATATTTGACAAGAGGTTTTTCAGTCTTTTTCAAAGACTGACAAATCAAGAGCCATGTATTTTGGGCAGATCTAAACAAACTGCTGAGATAGAGCATGGCAGGTGCAGCTTTCCTAACGGTTGGAAAAGTAGTCTTGGAATTGGAGGATCTGCTGTTAACTAACCTTCCCAAGGTCATTTTTCATGACACTTCACAAATAGGAAACATTGGATTTGACTCACTTCCCACATTCACACCAGTGTAAACCAGGATTATGGTGGAGTTATGCCTATAAACCTGTGTAGGGAAATCAAGCCTGGTATTTGACCTCAAGGAAGAGGCTGATCAAATGAAATGCTTATTTAATCTTATTAAAACACCTCTACTCAAGTTTTCCTGCAAGTAAAATTTGGAAGTTCCTTTACAATCTACTTTCACAATTCAGGATGTAAGATCATTCATATTTATTACTATTTTGATGTAATTCTTAGGGGGAGGTAGCTTAAGCTAGTAAAGAGATATATGAAGACTTTGGCCTTCATACTACAGCCAGAACTGAACCCAAGCTGGATGACTTCTGCTAAAGCCGGGCAATGCTGCTGAAAAGTTCTCTGCAAAGCAAAGAAAATCTGAATTGTTTCTTCTCCTCAAAAACTAGGAAAAAGCAGGCAGCCTGAATCCTGTTCCTAGTCATCAGCAATAGGAATCTTAGCAAAGACACGCAAGAGCAGACATCTCTCTCTCCAGGAGTTTTTCTAGGGCAAAGATTTAGGTTCAGTGACTGGAAACCTGTACTGCAAATCCCACACTGTTGCTGGCTTTCTAGGAAAAGAAAAATTCATTCGAAAGTCTGTCAGCCTGGAAGTTTATATAGGCAGCAATGCCACAACAAAGCCTGTAGAGAACCTCCCTTTATTTACTAAACACCTTTAATACATTAATATTACTAGTGGCATAAATTGCTAAACTGAAATTACCACACATCTCAGGAAGACCTTAATAGATACACAATGCAACTACACCTAGTTACACCAGAGTAAACAGTCTTGTTTGTGCCTTGCACTGCTGCAGTTATTCCTGTATGTTCAAGACAGTATTTCATGCAAAGAGAGGAGCTACAGCAGCAACACTTCATCTACTCTTTTGAATGACACGAACTTATTTTTTTAGAACCATGGCAGTTGCACAGGGAGCATTCCAAGCACGGCCCAAGGAGCTTACTCCTTGATATGCACAGGAACATCTTGCTGGCAGTAAGGCAACACCATAGATAGACCGTGGGGAAATTCTCTGCCTTGGCACTACAAGGCAAACAGCATTCACCCTCCCAGCAAACCCTGAGCAACTCAGTTTCCCAGGAGGGCATGCATGTAACTTCCAGGTCTGGTTGCAACAGAGACGAACTTTTCTTTCCCCCACCCCGCGAGACCTGAACACCGGGAGAACGCGGCGCACTGCCTGGCCCAGACTGTTCAGTGGCAGAGCCTCCCTGGCTCCCACCCCCACCTCTCCGCCAGCCCCGAAGCCCTGCCACTGGGCAAAGGCCGGAAAACCACTCCGCTGCCCACTGCTCCGTGAAAGAGCCGCCGACATCCATTTTGGGAATGCGAGAGCCCAATCCTGCCGACAAAGTTTCGGGTCGCGTCCCAAGTTCGGGGGCAAGGCAAGATGCGGGAAGCGAGGGGTACTAACAGCGCGCAGACAAACAGGGCGGCGGAGCCGGGGGATCCACGTCTCTGACCGGGCAGGGAACGAGCGAGGCCCCTCGCCCCGCCGGCTGCCACCCAGCGCCCCCGAGGCCACGCACCTCAAGCCGGCGCCACCTTGCCCAGGCGGGCTGCGGCGGGCCGAAGGACGAGGGGCAAGTTCAGGTCGCACCCAACTACTTCCCGAGGTCTGAGGCAGGGCAGGCCCGGCGCGGTCCCCGCCGAGCAATAGCCTCACCGCACGGCTCGGCTCGGCCGCGGCCCGGCCTCGGCACAACGCCCGCGCCAGCAGGCAGAGTCGGGGCTGGGGGAGCGGCGGAGAAGGCTCCTCTGCGGACCCCCAGAGCCGTCGGCGCTACAGCGGCCCACCTGTGCCGGCAGCTGGAGGCGGCTGAGGGCCCCGGGGTGGATGGCAGGGTTGGTGCCTCCTCCACCCCAAGAGGAGCGGAGCAGGCATCAGCGCCGTGGCGCAAAGGCGCCTGCCCGGCCCCGGGGGGTGATGGAGAGGTATCGAGGGGCCGGCGAAGCCCGTCGCTCCGGCGGGAGAAGGCGGGGAAAACGGGACGGCTCCTCGGACATCATGGCTGAAGCAGC
>VWZO01015711.1:1269-24200 GCA_013396975.1 Bucco capensis
CAGCCTTCTTGGAAGTTCCCTTTAGGTACCTACTGCCACACTGCTGATTAAAGCTAACCATGGAGCCCAAATCAAATGAGCAATGCCCCTCCCTCAAAGGGAAATGCTTCAAATACATGAAGTGAAATCTTAAACAGGTTAAATATAAAAAAAATTAAAATCCTAATACACACTGAAGCATCTGAATGTCCTTTGGACACATGGCAGAGCAGGAGATACAAAACCTAGAGAGCTCATCCCACTGGCAACAGGTGATGCAGAGCACAAAGCAACAGGAGAACAAAACTCCCTCTTGCTGTCTCTTAGAAGTAGGCAACCATGTCCTTGCTTTCTGCCAGCACCAACTTCTAGGGAAGTTTAAAATGAAACTCACTAGAAGTAAATACTGACAGCAAAAGCAGCTACAGCAGTGGATCATAGAATGAGGTGCAATCAGGCTGTTACTGAAGAGGTCCTCTTTGCAACTGGAAGAGTCATTCTGATGACTAGCATCAAATGCTCACAAACAAAATTAGTCCAGGTGCTACACTGAAAGGATCATTTCGGGGGGAAAAAAAACACAAAGAGGAAAGCTTGTGAGAGCAGCTCATGGAAAACAGAAGACATTGCTGGCTTAACTGATCAAGTGCCACAGAAGATGGTCACAGAGCAGAAAAACAACAAATAACAACCTCCAAGTCACTCAGATGCCAGCAGCAAATCACTTCAATAAAATTCTGCCAAAGAGATACAAGAAACAGCCCATGCACCACACTAGCTAAGTCAACCTCAGCAGCAAGGCAGGACAGACCTTATTTCCAGATATGAGACTTTTGCTTAGGAGATAAGCAAGTCAAGATACATTTTAAGGTATTATGGCAAATCCAGTTGAACAATTTTAAGGAAAACAATATCACATATATAAAAAATGTACTAGGGAGCAGTAAAGGCTCTGGGCTCACTCACAACATTTAATTTGCTTCCAGAAGAAAGAGACTCATAATTCCAACAGTTTTACAAGATTTCATTAATACAAGGAGTGAAATGGCTCACCCAGAAAGCAAACCATGCTTTTTTCCTTCTTCCTCTTCCTCCTCTACTCCCCAGCAGTTGCATATAACCCAAGTTCAAACGCTTGCAATAGTCTTCTGCAATATACAAGTGTCTTCACTTACCAGACACTAAATTAGCCACCCAAAAACCATAAAAGAAATATTGTATTCTATAAAAGCAAGGTACAGTCAGACTCAAAAATCAGCTTGTCCAGGAACCAGACACCAACTCCTATTTCAGTCACAAAATTCCTCACTACACAGTAAGGAGAAAGCTGTAGCAAAAATAAAATGACAAGAGAAAGCTATTAAAATCTGCCTTTAAAAATGATCTGGTATAAAAAAAAGCTACTTGTACTTGGAGAATGTAACCAAGTTGACAGAAGCAGTAACTGAAAACAGATTGTAGTTGGCACCTTGACGTATTCCTACTCTTGATTTAACAGGGAACTCTTCAACTTTTTACTAGTTTTCTAGCTTGAAATAAAATAACAATGAAAGAGTAGACATGAGAACCTCATCATGCACAAAGAAGAGGCCACAGCTTAGAGCAGCTGGTTTAGTTCAGCTGGCTCTTTCTAGACAAGGACAGATTGCAGCTGATTGAATTCTTCCCAAGCCACTAGATAAAAGTTTGTGCTAGTCTTCTATTTATTTTGCCATTAACAGGTCAGAGAAACTTCAAGATTTGTATGAGTTTCCATTCAATCTAGGAAAACTGGCTTTTTGCAAATCATTTTACATTTAAATACAGAAATTAATTGCAAAAACACTACAAATGAAAATGCTTCAGTGGAGAACGTGAAAAATTTGCTCTAAAATCTATTTCTTTTTACATTAAGAAGATTTTATTGGCTGATAACAAATAGCTACTATATATACAGGTATACTTTGGATAGATTAAAAGCAGTATTAGAGAGAAAGCAAAAGGACTGCCTTTGAAGGCAGCCACCTAAATAAATGTTATCTTGTTGAGAATATGTGGTAAATTGTAAAAGTGGAAATATATGAGGAGGAAAGACACAACCTGACTGCCTAGCAAAAAAGGCAATTGTAGTCCATAATGTGTTGCTCGTTTCATATACTTCTCTGTTTCTGGGCTAAATATACTGCTTAATAAGACAGACATAAGTCTCCATGCAGGTCTTACATTCAGGCTATTAGCACATGTGTGCTCAACAAAATCTCTCTTTATAAGAAAAGTGTTGTAAAAACCCCCACCCACAGAGGATGCCCAATATTCCTTACAGCTAAGTGAAGGGAGACTTTAAACTGCATATGGAACTATACACAAGGCAACTTCCCATTAAAAGTAACCCAGTTACTTAGGCTTTGAAATGCCAGACTAAATACTCCAACAGAACAAACAACACCTCTGTTAAAAAAAAGCCAAACAAAACCAAAACAACAAATTATTCATATTATCCTGTTGACAACAAAGAGTCTGTCAGTTCAGGTAAGGGCTGCTTCTCAGCTGCCATTTCTCCCCCCTCACCAGTTGAGTTCCACAGCAGCAGCATAATCCTCCTGCTTTGATCAGCTGCAGAACTGCTTGTTTCAAACAGACAGATGCAGGGAGACATTAAATTCTGCAGTCAGTCATCTTCTCGCTGCTGAAAGTGAGCACCCAAGCAGCAAGTAACACAGCTGGATTCCTTAATTAAAGAGCCAGAATATTCATAAATAAATTTATCTACAGCACACTTATTAAATAAGCCACTTTATTGGGACGGGAACAGATCATTTTTTCTCCAGAAGAATAATAAAATGACAGTAGGCATAGAATTGTCAGGGTTGGGAGGGACCTTANATTTCAGAGATACATAACCAGAGAGCAGAGGCTGCCTCCTCTCTTTTGCTCTTTCTCACCAATAGTCACAGTCTTTGCATGTGAACTATGAGCTTTCCTCTCCCTCAACAAGTGTGGTGTACGAGGGAGTCCCTGGATAAAACCCAGCCAACTCGCTCTCAGAGCTATGCTCTCTGCTTTGTTTAGGTGTCAAATAGCCATTTGAGCCTTTGATTTCAGTTCAAATAACCTCCTATCACCCTCCAACACAGAACACTGAAGATCTAGATAAATGAACTTTCCAAGGAAGGCCAGAGGAACATTATGCTAACCAGGAAGAACCAGCACTGCGTAATCCAGAAGCTGCAAGCACAAAGCAGCTGCGCTCACTGCCGACACGGCACAACTGGAGTCCTACTGTAAAGCTGAAGCAGGATTTGGTATTAAAAAAAACCCTCATCAGTGTACATCTTGAAAGATGAAAAAAGAACAGCACAACCAAGCGATGACCAAACCTAGCCTGAATCCACAAATAAGACTCAAACTTTATATAGAGAAGTCACCAACTCTGACCATTCGCAACACCCAAGTAACTAAGAATAGCACTTCAAGTGCTTCTTCATTTTTGCTAATTTCTGCAAATAAACTTAAAATTGAAAAACAGAGAGTAACAAAACATCAGTTCTGACGCAGTTCTGAAGGTGGTTTAGCCCAG
Source organism: Bucco capensis (assembly GCA_013396975.1). NCBI lineage: Eukaryota > Metazoa > Chordata > Aves > Piciformes > Bucconidae > Bucco > Bucco capensis. The sequence goes on from VWZO01015711.1 coordinate 4,805, forward strand.
CCAAAGGGCTGGAAAAAGTAAACATAAGAATTGGAAGAGAATTCACAGCAGCAGTTTTCTCCATTCCTTTAGAGCCAAATACTGTCAACTGAAAAAAAAATCAACTGAAATAATACCACCTCTTTGGGTTACAGATACAAGCTACTCCTAAAAGATGAAAACTTGTGCTGACATCTGTTAATACTCTGAGGGGTTTGAGGTTTACTTCCTCTGTTTAAAGATCTTGAAACAGCAGAACCACATAAAAACTGAAAGGTCGAATGGATACTTGCAAAGGAACTCAAGGAGGCTGTGGTATTTAACACTGTGTCTAAGCTTCTTCCCCTCTTCTTTTATTATTTAGAATATTTTAAGTGGGATCCCCCATAATTGGTATAAAGGGATTATACAGCAACATTACAGCACCCAAAATTGAACACTTCCATTCTCCAGACTAGGCTTTGACAAAAAAATCATTTTCAAACTCCAACATCACCTTGCTGAAGTAACTGCAAAATACTGAGAGAAGAGTGCAAGCAGAAAACACAGTTCCATGCAAATCCCACTTTCTTGCAAGAATCAGAATAAAACCCCCTGCAATATTTTAATTTTGCACTTGCAGCACAATTCAGTAGAGGAGTTAATAGCAATCAAGCCCTTTGGGAACCAGCAAGTTAAGGCAAACTGGGAGCTACTATGTGAGAACAAGGCTCTGGTGTCGTTATTCAGTGTTTAAAAAATACCTCACATCATTCTAAAGCCCACAAATCAGCCATCATCTGGAGGTTCTTGTGCCACTTTCTCTTGCTGCAGCAGAGAATCACTTGTTTATCTGCTACTGCACATGGTGTTTGTCCAGCAAAGGTAACAGAAAACTGACAGGCTGGCAAGGAGCCATAACAGCAACTCTCCAAAGGATTAGCATATGTGGAAGTTATGATGGGGAAGCTTATAAGGCAGGAGAATATTACCAACACTAGCCCTTTTTACCCATTCTAAAGAGTAAAACAGCGCACAGAGGTGAAAATCTGACAGATCACCATCTAGTTATGTACAAGCAAAGTATACAACATGGTAATTTTGCTTCCTTGTTTGATAGGTAAAGCTTCCAAACATGTCAGAAAGTAATTATTTGGAAGCTTTAATATGCTTTAATAATAATTAAGCTTTACTAATTATTTTCTGACATGTTTGGAAGCTTTACCTATTAACTATGAATGAGAAAGATCTCTTCATACATAAGACCACCATGCACCACATGCTGCAGCTGAACATTAACAAGAGAGGAAGAAACCAAAATGAGAATTGTGGCCAAGGTGATAAGAAAGTGATGGAGCAGAAACATCCCTTACCAAACTCATCCTATAATCACCCATATATCTCAGTAACCACTCCTCCAGCATACCTTGCTTACCACACAATCAGGATTCATCAACTGTAGGAGACTGCAGTCGCTACAATTAAGGTCTGCTGTCCTTGGTTTCAAAACAGCCAGTTAACAAGTTAGGTAAAGAGACCAAAGCCTTTAAGAACACACTATAAAGCACTCATGTTACTACCAAAATACCAAACTAAAGGATTTGGCAACCTATCCAACTGTATCAGCAATTCCTGACTGACAGCTGGGCTGTACCAGCCTTCTTTCTCTGTGTCCCCAGGGAAATGAATTCCATGTCTGATGACTAATTCATTACTTGGATTTGTGCTTTGGCAAGCCCAAGCCCAGATCATGCACCTTCTAAGGCTGAATTCCTCCTCAGCCGGAAAGCGAGCGGCTGCACATCTGCTCCATCTAGAACGCTGCATTAGCATGCAGCCACATCAACCCAGCTCCATCAGCTGAGAACAAAAGCCAGACTTGAATCTGTGGGAGCTGGCTGAAAACAGAAGAAAGTGAAAGGGAAATTGGTACAGAAAATTCTAGCTGAGCTGCCTTTGGATTTCTAAAACTGGAGGGGCAGATTGGAAAGCTCTTTTGTCAGTATCTTTGGAGCCTTTGAGACTTGAGCTCAAAGTCCTATTTAACACCAACAGGAGCAAACTAATCTTCCACTGTATGAAGACATGGGTGCAGCTAACACCAGAGCCAAAGACACCAGCTGGGGAAGCAGAGAGTCCACATGTACACAGAAATGTGAGCCAGGAACCAAAAGCAGCCTGGCAAGCTCCCCTCCGCACCGCAGCCCCTCTGAGAGCCAGGGGCCTGCTCCTGGCAGGCTGCTGCACACAGACGGACCTGTTCACCCTTTCCCTTCATTGTCCTTCTTGGTCCTTCACCTTCTGAGGCTTCAGCACAAAGATGACATCTGCTGAAGAGAAGAGCATAAAAGCTGTGGCAGGTTCCCTGTTGCTGATGTATTGCTAAAACTCACACCTGATATGGGGCATTTTTGCAGGATCTGAAGTGCTCACCAGAAACAGCAGTCACCTTACAGCCAGGACCATTACAGCAGATGGGGTGGTCAGGTGTGGCAAGCCCCACAAGCGCAGCATCCTGTATCTAACCTCTCTGCCTCCAACTGCTCAAAATTTCATCCACCATCTATATTTCACTGACTTACCCTGTGAAACATGAAGTTCTAATAAGTCTTACAGACATCCTACTAATTAAAATCTACCCCATAAATGAACATTGTGTGTTAAGAGCATCACCTATAGCATCTGAAATCCACAAATGTAGCCTCCATATACACATTTATCACTTGTAAGCACTGATGTTAATCCAGTTCAATCACAAATGAGCAAAAGGTATTTTGATTCTTTTCTTTGTTCTCCCTGGGAAGCCTGGTCTCTAGATTACAGTGAACTGTAATCTCTTATAGCCTTCAAAAGGACACACAGCTTCCAATAAATGTTTTCCTATGTTCACCAAGGTCCAAGCAGAACCAAGCCTTCATCCAGGCTTCTAATGGAGAAGCATGTTGTCCTGTGGCTGAGAAGGGCAGAAACTGAATCTTTGCCTTGGACTGCTGCAGAGCTCAAGGACCATTTGGCATATACAAAAGACTATGAAATAACATGGAATGCTAGATCACATTCTCAGAACTGCTACCTCTAATTAGGAAAGACAAAGTTAAACCAAAACACTGAAGTACCAGCCAAATTCCATTAACTTATTCATAGAATTTACCTCATTGGTACATCAGCCAATCCTTCTCATTATTGCTCCATTTTACTCCATTGCCTGTGACTCACTCCTACAGCAGTGCTGTAGCTGCCTTAAAAAAACCATAGCTAGGTTCACAGATCAGCAACCACACTAGAAGCTGCTGATGCCCTGACACACAGCAGGAAAAATACAAAATACTCACAATGAACTCAAATAAATGATCAATTAGCTGGAATAGGAAACGATGGGAACAACGAATGGGAGTTTAGACCAATGACACCCATTTTTCCCTAGAGCTGACACATTATGGGACTGATAATCAGACAAGCTAGTTGGTAGTGAACTCCTCCACCTAAGCAGAGGTGAGGAGCTCAGCAGGACACCAGAAGGCACCACCAGCACAGTAGTCTTGGCCACACATCAGACAAAGCCTGCAAGAACTTCTTTCGAGTGAGGGTGACAGAGCACTGGAACAGGCTGCCCAGGAGGCTGTGGAGTCTCCTTCTCTGGAGACATTGCAGAGCTGCCTGGACACATTCCTGCGTGACTTCATCTAGGTGATCCTATTTTGGCAGGGGGGTTGCACTAGATGATCTTTCTAGGTCCCTTCCAACCCCTGACATATTGTAATACTGTAACAAGACAGATTCCAGGTTAACAGCTCACTCATGCTGATCTTTTCAGCTTCTCTGCACTTTGCCCCACAGATACAACCAGAAGCACTTACAAAAGCATGCTAAGCAATTGCAGTAAAAATAAACCCAAGATTATAAACAGTTTGGATGCCAAATTTGTCTCCTTTTTTTTGCTATTTAGAGCTCAAATTTCAGCATGCAAAGAGTTCGCACACACCTCAAAATGTGTGCCTGGGGCTATATAGCACATGCAAAATAAATTGCATTTATATTGGTATGTTATGGCAAGCAATTTCCCTCTTCCCAATCACACTGCCTGCCTCTCTTGTTAAGTCAAATAGGCTGTCAGCTTCTCATCAGGAAGTAGAAATTGGTTTTCTATCTCCTAGGAGATAAACAAGGCTTCCCCCTCTGCAGAGAGGAAGTTGAGTTGCTGAGTGCATCACACAAGAGCCAGTGCCCACCAGCAGGCAGGCTGTGGTTGTGCTCACCCACAGGCTTTGCACCATCCCCAGGGCACTCTGTGCCCACTGCCATGCTAGTTAGCTTCCTGGACAAAGCAGGAACTACTCTCAAAAGTAGATTCATGTATTTTCAATACAGTTTGCTTTGTGATTTTTAGCTGAATGTAAACAACTCTGACTTACAGTGCTGCTGCCTTGCAATTAAGGAGCTTCAGGTACTCTTGCCAAACCACACGTTAGTAAAATATTCTTTGTTACCTCTCTCTAGTTTCCTTGAAGCTACATTCCTTCTCAGCTCACAGGGGAACAGATCCACAGAATCCATAGGATCCATTCCCACTTAAACATAAGGAAAAACTTCTTTGTTTTGAGGGTGCCAGAGCACTGGCCCAGGCTGCCCAGAGAGGTTGTGGAGTCTCCTTCTCTGGAGAGATTCCAAACCTGCCTGAACATGATCCGGGGAAATGTGTTCTGCATGAACTTGCTTTAGCAGGGAGGTTTGGACTAGATGATCTCCAGTGGGCCCTTCCAACCTCCACCATGCTGAGATTCTGGGATAGGACTTTTACATTTAGGCAGTACAAATTCAGGGGAAAATACATTCAGCAATTTATTTTAGATTGTTTTACAGAATCATTAAGGTTGGAAGAGACTTCAAAGATCATCAAGTCCAACCATACCTATCACTACACCATGTCCCTAAGTAGAGCATCTAAACTGATTCTTAATCATCTCCAGGGATGGTGACTCCACCACCTCTCTGGGTAGCCTATTCCAAGACTTAACAATCCTTTCAGTTAAGAAATTCCTCCTCATATCTAATTTAAACCTCCCCTGGTGCAACTGGAGGCCATTTCCTCTCGTCCTCTCAGTGCTAACCCTGGAGAACAGACCTACCCCCATCTTGCTACAACCTCCTTTCAGGGAGTTGTAGAGAGCAGTGTGCCCAGGTGGCCAAGACAGCTAACAGCATCTTGGCCTGTATCAAAAACAGTGTGACCAGTAGGAGCAGAGAAGTGATCATCCTCCTGTCCTCAGCACTGGTGAGGCCACACCTAGAATACTGTGTTCAGTTTTGGGCCCCTCAGCACAAGGAGGACAGAGGCATCTGTTTCAAAGACAGCTCCAAAGGAATGACTAGAAACCCAGAGGCTGCCTCCTACACACACTCAATCTTGCTGTTAAGCTGTCTAGTGCAGTCTTTTTTTGGAAACAAAGCAATAAACACTGGCCTCTTACATACACATGTGCAGTACTTGATGTCTACAGCCAAAATGCTCTTTGATGCTCTGCTGTTGTCTTGGGAGTGCTTCATTGAAGGCACTCCTGTCTGTCAAACTTCCAGCTTGGAGAATCTTTTCCTACTTTCCAACCCTCAAGAGTTTTGAAACTTGGCAGAAAGCAGTTAACTAACAACCACTGTTAATACCTCTGACCACTAAAAAGGCAATGGATTGGCATTTTTAAACAACTGAAAAGCAAATGCAAGAAGGAAAAAGAGGGGAAACTAAAGTACCTATTGAGCATTTCTGATATTCCTGTTACCCTACATACAGCATTAAGGAACCATCTACAGCCTCCTGCAGCTGGACTGATAAGCACTTTGCAGACTTGCAAAAGAAACGTTCCTCTGGATGCAGTCCTTTCACATAGGGCAGCCCTGACTATCAGGTCCAGCCTTTATTATTGCTTCTTGAGCTACACACAACTCTTCAACTATCCTGGGTTTAATAGCTGTTGGTACACAATGCCAAAGGGTGCTTAAGAGAAGGAGAAAAGCCTATGGAACAAAATTAATTAAAACAATTAACTGCCCATCTCTAAGCCTTAAAATCACAGAACAGTTTGGGTTGGAAGGGACCTTTCAAGGTCATCTAGTTCAACCCCCCTGCAGTGAGCAGGGACATCTGCAACTAGATCAGGTTGCTCAGAGCCCCAAACAACCTGACCTGGAATATTTCCAGGGATGGGGAATCTACCACCCCTCTGGGCAATCTGGGCCAGTGTTTCACCACCCTCAATGTCACAACAGGCCCTGCTAAAATGTCTGTCGCCATCCTTCTTATAGGCCCCTTTAAGTATTAAAAGGCTGCAAGAAGGTCTCCATGGAGCCTTCTCCAGGTTGAACAGCCTCAACTCTCTCAGCCTATTCTCACAGCAGAGGGATTTCAGCCCTTGGATCATTTCTGTGGCCTCCTCTAGACCTGCTCCAACAGGTCAATGTCTCTCCTGTGCTGAGGACTCCAGAGCTGCAGGTGAGATCTCACCAGAGCAGAGGGGAAGAATCCCCTCCCTTAACCTGCTGGCCACAAGTACAAAGCAATTAAATGCCCATCCCTAAGCCTTGAACCCATACTCTTTGCTACACTTAGAACTCAAGTTCTTCACCTAAGTGAATGCCTCAAAGGTCCCTGAGCTGCTGAGGAAGTTACCCAGAACACATCAGAAGACAGAGGAACAGGAAGAAAGGCTTGCTCAGCAACACCAAGAGCTTCTGGCTTTTGCATGCAGATGAAGCCCAGGAGGTGACCAGAGGGCAAATGGAAAGTGGGAGGAAGTCCAGTGTATCTACCAACCATAAGCTTCCTTCAGAATGAAACAGTAAGCTACACAATCTGCCAAACTACTTCCCACCACAACCACCTCTCTTACCCTGCATGGTCCCACAGAGCGCCAGGGAAGCTCCTGTTCACACAAGGGATATTCCCCATGGACTTCTGAGAGCAAGTGGTTTCTAACAGCCAAAAAGATTCACAGGCAAGTGCAAAAATACAACCAAACTTGGAAGCAGCACCTGCACACAGACCAAAGCCTTGTGTTACACTAATGGTTAAGCAGAATTCAACCACTTAGTACCTAGTATCTCTGGGGATGTCACCACACCAACAGCACTGTTGGGTCTGCATTACCCTCAGGAAACACCACATGGCCTGCGCTGGCACAGTGCAAGCACTGTGGTCAGTCTCCATGTGCCCTTGCTGTGAACACTGTACTGCTTCTGACAGCAAAATGACCTCTACATGAGAACACTGAACACTACATTTTCATACAGGCATCTGTGCTCCAACTATTTTAGTGATCATCCAGCTGTTCTCTCATGCTACTCTGCACCATATTACCATCATATGCACTGTTTACCTTTCAAATTGTACTGCCCCAGGGTAAGAGAAACCAGACATCACCCCCTCCTTCTCTAAGTGCTGGAATGCAGCCAAGTGCTTCTCCTGTCCACTGTTTGCATGCTTAGGAAGCTAAGGTTTACAACAAGCCCAATAACCTACTTCTCTATAGCTAGTCCAATACTTGGCATCAAGTCTACAACTGAGAAGAGGATTGTCATGGGATTTTTGATTTTACATGTGGAGGCCACCAGAATGAATGACAATCTGCACAGAAACAGGACCAGCATGAAGGATGTAGGACACCAACCTTCAGCTGCATGGATATCAACTCCCAGGTCCTGTATGAGTGTGTAACCACAGTGAAATAAAGACAAAGAACTCATCTGCTTATGGGTGCTTCACAGTAGTTGATGTGAAGCAGTTCTGCTGAAGACTGTCTTAAGCTTAAGCATTCCCATGTAAAAACAAAACCTCAACCTGCTATAGAGTAAGCTTCTGCAATTGGTAATAAATGTTTATTTTGAAATAAAAAGAAGACATCTGTATACATACAAACCATAAGCCTTTGATCAACCCTACAAAGCATATCTGCATATAACAAGCCAAAAGTTGTCAGCCTCATAACTTCTTTGGAGGGAAAAAAAAGTGTCATTTCCCACACCCTGCTCATTCACTACCTTAAAGATTACTATTTTATTTAGTAACAGAAATAAATCCAAACTAAAGCTTTGTAGCTGTCAGTTATCATGGTAAGTGCATTAGAAATGAGAGCAAAAACAAGGGTGTAACCACATAGGACACACTACCAGTGCTGGCACTCTCACAATGTCCCAACCCTGCACCTCTTGCTTTTCTAATCTAGTGCAAGTTAGTAGGTGTCCATGAAGATGACAAGTACTAGCAGATGATCTCCATTACCACTAAAGCTCTTCTCCAGCCAATCAGATGTTATTTTAATGTCACATATTAATGTGGGTGTTAAGTTCAACCTTACAGCACCTGTACTCCCCACTCTTATGTTGTTACACCACTCCAGCCCTTCAGCCAGCAGCAATCCTCATACAAAAGGTGCTACTGGAATTCAGGACTGAGGTTAAGCAAAACAAGGAATTTCCATAGTAAGAGGATACAACAGAACATTCTTGGACCATCTGATATTACAACAACATTTGTTTACCTAAGTATTAAAGGGAGGTTAGATTTCAATATCTGAAAGACAAATACTCTAGGAAATAATATTGAGAGTGGACCCTGTCCATTCAAGCAGATAACAGAATGAATAATTTACAGCCATACTTCCATCTCCACTGCAGCTGAGAAGAAGCTGCATTGTAAGGAGCTTGGGGAGATGCCGACACATCTGCTCACCAAGTGGAATAATCGGAAGCACTCCAAGCAAGAGTGGTCCAGTAACCTGTTTTACTTGGGTGACAAGTGGGACAGGAAACAGTGGGAGGAACAAGGAGCACAGAAAAAAAATTCACATGCTCATGGTGAGGTCAGTATTTCATGCTTTCGCTATGAAGCAAGCCCCACGCTGGGTTTTCACCTCTAAATTGTCACTGCTTCTTCTTAAAGGTAGCTCAGGGTCGAGGAATGATTCTCCTGCTCACACTGACCTGGCATGTTGTGAGGGTTTAAAGAGGATGAGAATAACATCACAGAAGCATCAATTCATCCAGATTGCTCCAGGAACAGTAAGCAGCATGGAACAAATAGCTAACAAAGCAAACATGCACTAAAGAATTCTCCTGATATGCAGCCGATTCCCATCATACTCCCGGGAACCAAGCAGCATTTGATGCTTTTTGCAGTGATGTGTATGAGATAGAATTAACAGACCACACACTAATTTTGTACAGATGTTGCTCAGGTGGAAGGATGGTGCAAGTTTCATCAGGGGAAAGTCTTGTAACAAGATGATAAGCAACTGGAGGAATAACACTGGCATATAAAACCTGTCATTACAAAGTAGAGACAGGAAAGCAAAACATGTATCTTTGAACAGATAAAAGAAATCTGTATGTACAGTTTGCAACTGCCAAAAAAGACATGCATAGAGTCTGGTATAACTCTCACTAAACACAGGGAGCCACAGCACCTTGCAATAGTGTCAAGGGACAGCTATAAATAATCTCCTCCTATCATACAGCCTTGACAAGTTTTGCTTATTCATGGCTACAAGGGGTTTGGTTAGAATTTTATTACCTGATACAGGAAAAAGATGGGGAAAAAAATAGGTAGGAAAAGATCATACACAGGTGTGATTCAATGCAGCACAGTGAGAGGTTCACCATGTAATTTGATTATCAGCAGAGTAAAAATTGCACAATTCAGAGCCAAGATACTCAACCCAGCAACACTTTATCCACTGAAGTAGCACTAGGACCATCAGCTGCAGAGCTTAAGAGGCATTCTGAAGTTGGCTTTGTTTACCCACCTCCCAGCCACAAACAGGACATTCCTAAATACAAATCCAATTAAAGCCTATTAACAATGGATGGTTCCCCTATTGCCTATTACTTACAACATGGCTTTGTTGGGCAGCATTTTTTTGTTTCAGTTTCCAAATTACTTCCGGCACACTACTAAGCAATACAAAGCATTTCTGTAGGTACCCAAATTTTACCAACTGACACAGTGAGCAGCACAATGCAGAAATCTAAGAAACTCATTCACAAGTCCTGAATTAGACATGGAGTGGAGCAGAGTAAGAACGAGGAATAGCCTCAGCTTTGGTATACAAAATACTTCTTCACAGTCTAATGTATTCACTGAAGATTAGCTTTATATTAACTGTAAGGTAAATCAAAGCAAACTGTGCATGTCTACAGTGACTGATCAACTAGATCAATTAGAAAATGGATTTTAGTTAGACCAGTCTAAAATGAGTTTACATCAGGTTCATACTGGGAAGCTGGGTTTCTGTAGCACACTCCTGTAGTTTCTGCACTAAGCTCAAAACAGCATATAAGTATCCATTCCAAAACCCATTTTAAGTTGCAAACATCCAGGCCAACAGCTAGCCCCTAACAATAGCCACCACATCCCCTCCTCCCCCAGGTTCAAGCAACTTCCTCTGTCTCCTCTGACAGAGACTAGTGTTTTGGGCACAGCTTGCATGCAGTCACACACTAACCCTGACGTGAGGCTTCCATGAACAAAGACAGAAGGGCTTAAAGGAGAAGGAAGTAAGCACCAGGGATGTAGAAAAAAATTTTACAATGAGGAAGAAAATTTTTATGATGAGGGTGGTGGAACACTGGCCCAGGGTGCCCCAGAGAGGTGGTAGATGCCCCATCCCTGGAACAACTCCAGGTTAGGTTGGCTGGGACTCTGAGCAACCTGATTTAGTTGCAGATATCCCTGCGACTATACAACCTTTAAAGGTCCCTTCCAACCCGAACCAGTCTATGATTCCATGAGAAACACCTAGTCTTGATTCATTTCCAGTACAAGCTTTTCCTAAAGCTGCAGCTCATGGAAAGACAACTGCCTTCCCTCTGTCCCCTCTGCACTCCTATGGGCAATGGCAGAAGGACCCACAGGCTCAGACCTGTCCATACAGGCAGCTCAGTCAGTCCAGTTCAAATAGCTTGGCCCCATCCTGAGCAACAGACAATTCCCAGGGAGGACCCCAGAGACTAAGAAGTAAAATAGCCTAAGCAGAGCGAAAAAGAACAAACACAAAGCCAACATTCAAAAAATCCAACCACCACACATGTACTCACATTCACCTAAGGAACAGAAGTGAAGGAATATAGCTGCTCTCTACTTAAAGGCAGGTCAGTCAAGACAGAGTCAAATATGAGTGGTTCAAAACACTTTGGATTACTTCACAGTACAGAGGAAGAGATCCAGTCCCAAAGAAATAAACAGAACATTGTTATACTCATGAAAAGTGTCTTTAAGTCATTACTTTTCTTTAGCTGAGGTTCTGAAAGCATCAAAGGAGGCAGAAGCACAAGTTACAATCCTTTTAATGTTTTAAACCAGCATAAATACCATATCAAACCATTTTATTCTTCACCTTTTCTTCCTTTCCCACAGATATTTACACAAAAATACCACAGAACATCAGCATACCACAGGCACGGAAAAAAGAGAAATCAAAATGATTCTAATACTTCAAGTTTTACAGCTAGCAACCCAAAGACCACCTTGAAATTCTAGATATCACGAGCAAAGCTCAGTAAGTCACATTAAAACATCAGACTACAAAATATTATCAGTAGAGACCTCATTTGCTACTATTGCTAATAATAAGCTGACGGACAGAAGAAAGAAAACAAGTGCTGTATGCTCCAGAATTCCATAAAACTAAAGCTGGATTTTCAACAAAGTTTACTAAGTTATCTTTAAAAGTTAATAGTCAGTTTGGCCTACACAAACCATTTTAATTCCTCTTAGTTAGAAAACTGGTTTTAGGCTGTTGGGGAAAAAGTTTGGTGGGTGTTTTTTAAGCTATTTTGCCACTCAAACAAATAAAGTGAGATTTTCCTCTTTTGCCAGAGTATTGCAGGCAAGTTTTTTCTGAGTTTTCCAGAGATAATCCATATATTTTAGACAATGCTAGAACCATAGCCTTTAGGAATCTAGGACCTGCACTTTAGAGAAAAGGGTGACTGACTTAACAGAATTAGCAGGCTGAGTCAGTGAGCAACCAAGCCCCAGGTTAAACCTAAAGATTATACCTGTCTGAGCACAGCTTCCATGAATTTTTCAGCTGAGACTGAGCCTCTGAAGAGCAGAAGGAAAGACTGTCCCATTACACACTTTCAGTCTATTAACTATTGCAGTTTTTGCTTTAAAATTCCAATCAAAGAGCAGGCAGAGTAAAAGCAACAACAATGAACTCTGTCATACCTCATTTCCCAATTCTAATCAACAAAGAAAGTAGTTAATAAGCTAACATGACTAGTGACTAGCATTATTCATGTTAGCCAACTGACTACACTAGAAGCAGCAGTTGTTCTTCTGCTCTATAAATACACAAGAAAGAAGCCCAGAGCCACAAAGAGGTTAGTGAAATTAACACTGCACTGCAATCAAAGTGAAAATAATAAAGGTAAGGAGGTCAAAAAACAGTTTGAAATCCACATGAAGGGCAAGAAAGTAGGGAGTGAAGCCACATAAAGGCAAAAACTATTCAGTACTTCAAAGACAACGAAAGGAAGAGAGATAAAGAAAAGGTTCTATTGAGGCATTTTGCACAAATCATCACTTAATTAAACAAGCTATTCAAAATGCAGTGAGCTTAAAACCAAATGCTGTACTAAAATAATCTAGAGAACTCAGTGGCAACAAACACATGCAAAGAAGAAAAGATACTTATGTCCGCACACGAGAGGTGGCACAGCTTTCAGGAAGGACACAGAACAAAAGGACAAGACTCTTCCAGTTCAAACCACCAGTAACAAACCAGCAACCAGTATATCTCTAGCACAATTATCTCCCAAAGTGGCTAGCTGCCACAGAAAAACAAAGGTCTATTCTCAAGCCTTGAAGAAAGTACTTCCACCAGTGAATGCCCTTATAAGCAAGAGGAATCCAGCTGTTGGAAGTCCCAAACTATACAAAGGCATTTATTGTGCTGAGGACACAGGACAAAGAGTTCTAACAATCAAAAATAGCATGCAGGCTGTGAAAGGCCAGGCATTTGCCCATCAGTGTATTAAGTTTACCAATTTAGGAGGACTGAGGACAGAAAAGTAGCAGGACTACGTGTCCAGCACCCACAGCCAAGACAAACATGATTCTCAGTTACAGTCTGCTTACCTTCTATAGAAGGGGCCTGGTCCACTGCTGCATATAGCATCTCTTTCAAAGCCTGCAAGGGAGAGGAACAGAGCAAGGAAGAGAGTTAGTATTAAACAGAAAAGGAAATCAGATTGTTTTGATACGCCTGTTTGAAAAGAAAAGCAATTAAAGTCCTTTTATCCTTCAGACTGACACAGAAAGCTATGGTACATGATGTCAAAGCCACCACACATACCTCTGATAATAGAAGTCCATGTTTACTGACTGCTTTGTCTAAAGCTTGTTACCTTACTAATCCAGAAAATTTATTCCAACTGTAGCTTTCACATCTTCCTTTGGAAAAATGTTTTCCAGCTGGTAGGATGTTAAAGGTTTTATATTAAAAAAAAAAACCAACCAAAACTGTTGCATGACATAGGAGTTTGTCAAGGCAAATGGAGGAAAGGCAGTCTCAGGGATTTCTTACCACTGTTATATAGGAGCACAGAACTACACGCACATTCTAAAAGCTGAAGATAACATGACTAGGGGGATTAGAGATGCAGGGGTGATGAAGGCCTTCTCTTGAGGAGGAAATTGAAGGACAACATTAACACCAGCCAGAATTCCTACCAAGGAAGGTCTTCAGATCCTAGGTATGTTGTGAGCTGCCTCCCAGAGATCACAGCAACCAGCCAGCCACCCAGGTTCAGGCTGCCACTGGTGCAAGGGATGAGCAGTGCTGGAAACAGGACCAGGAGGCAAAGTGATCCTACAGCTTGATCCAAGCACCTTGGCAGTAAAGCCCCTTCCATTAACAAAGCTACAACAGAGGCACCATACTGGAAGCCTCACCACCAGCAGCTCCTTTTCAGAAGGCCTCTTTTCAGGCAGTTAAAACGCTGGCATTATTACAGAGACTAAAGACTTGTGTGCTCTCACATCACAAGCAAGAACCAAATAAACTGAATTCAGATCAATGGCTGAAGGAGTAGGTTGAACCATAATTTTGGAACTAGAAAGCCACCAAGAAGGGCCCATTCCTACTGCTCAGTGATGTGGTTACACACTCCCCACCCATCTTTATTCAACTACTGAATGCTGAGTCTGCTTCACATACAGCTACTGCAAAAAGGAGGTTTTATCCCCTCACTTTTGACATCTAACATACAAAAGTCATTCAGATCTTTCAAGTTCCTGTCTTTTTCTGCCTGTTTCCCAACATATCCTATATTTCTATAATCCTACACCTCTGCATTTGCCATTCTGTGTGTCAGTCATCTCCCAGGTCAAAACACCACAACCTAAATAACAAACTCCCTAATACCCTCAAGGCAAAAACCACAAGCTCAGCAGCTGGAGACTCAGCTCTGTGGTAACACAGTGGTTATGATCCTGTTAAGTAAATACAAGGTCTAAAGGACATGTCTGTTTATCACAAGCTATCCTAGGTGGCAGGCTGCACTGGCAGCTCAGAGATCTCTCAAAGGTCTGATTCCTGAGTCCACAGAGGTCTCAACAAAGGTCACTTGCACAATTGTTTTCCCAACTGAGCTACTCCTCACTCCAGTGGCACAGCTCCCCTCAACCTTCCAAGTTTTCTTTCAATTCCTCCCATATACTGGCTACTTCAATCCTTTTCCCTGTCCTGACTCACTTGGTCAGCAGCACATCATGTGCCTCCATGCATCAAGTGGTCCAAAAGCCTTTCCTCTTTTTCACCCTGCTCATCATCCTCATCTACCTGTAAGTTCTTCCATGAGCCACAACCACATGGAATAGCATAAACAAACCAAGAGATGGCAAATTGAAAGTCACAGTGGTAAAAACTTCATCCCTTCACACACCCAGAGGTAAACTGAAGAGTGCACTTCCCACCTCTGGCTTTGTCAGTCATTGTAAAAAACAAATTAAAAAGGACCACAGCACTAACAGTCCTCCACTAAACCTTGAAAGCTGAAGGTGTCAGTTGTCCTGCAGACCTCTCTCCATGTAGACTGACATATTACAGTCTGGCAGCTGCAGGGCTGCAGATTTTGTTACTGCTTACCTGACCTATATAAGTAAACCAATAATCTGAAAGTGAAAGGCTCAGTGTTCCTTCACACCTAAAGTATTTAGTCCTCTAGGTTACAGAATTTTAGAAATGACTGTTTCCAAAAGTCATCCATCACTGTCAGCTTCAACCATTTAAAGGACTACTCTTTCTGCCCTCAAACTAGACACAAAGGGCTGTTTCATTACTTTTAAGTTGTGCTCGTGAAAGACCATGCACCCGCAGTAAACTGGTATAAATGTCTATCAGAAAACAAAAACATCAAGGCAGAAATTAAGCACACTTAAAAAATGCAACTGCCAAACCTCAACAGTGAGCAAATTAAAGCACAAAAGCCTTACAATGCTCCACCAAAACCCCTGTTTCAAACGAGGAGCTTTCAAACTACTTATGCTCTTCTAAGCTCGCCCGCTAACACCCAGAAGGACAAATAGTGAAATAGCACAACAGATTTGTGTCAGGAGGTGGCAAGCCTGGGTGTGAGCTGCCTATCATGAAGCAGGGTTTGATGAGCAGAATTGGCCACCTCCCAAAAGCTGAAAGCCTGTTTCTGGAGGAGAGACTCCCAAGGCAAGCAGGCCTCCTCAGCTCTCTGTTTCAGTTTCCCCACCTACTTCCTGATAGAGGCTGTGGCTCAGAGAAAAGATTTCTAAAACTTAGCAACCCGCTTCTCTTCTCCAAAGGCAAAAGGACTTAAAACCTGGAGTATCTTTAGAAGGAAAGGAAAGTCACCTGCTCATACCTTTTACCCATCACTCTCATGAACTCTGCCACTGTTCTGAGTCCCCTTCTTCCCAGGTGCTGCAATTTCAAAGGTATTAAGCACTTTCTCTTTAAAAATACCAACAGACTTCTGCATCCAGATATAACAAATTCAGGCCAGAATAACTGAAACAAAACTGCCATCTGGCAACTGTAAAACTCCACGGAGTTTCCATCAGCTGGACATGCAGACATACACTTACATTTAGCAGTCTAAGCAGACAGAGCGATGCTCTCCTCTTTCTCCTCCAGGAATTCCAGAGATGGACATGAGAGCAAAAGAAATCTGCAGCATAGTTTGTGGATAAACAAGGGTCTAGCAACCCAACAACTTCACCGCCTCTAAAAATGCTCACTAAATGCAGTAAAGCACACTTTTGGCCAAAAGCATCAGCTGAAAATCATCTAGGAGTTACCTTAATTTGTTCAGTACTGACTATGTGAAAAGAGAATTCTGTTGTCTGACACAAAAAGAGGGGGTTTGGGTTTGTTTTGGTTTTCTTTTCTCTTTACACCAAAGGAACTGAAAAGTAAATGAATGGTCCAAAACTTATAAGGAAGTTTTCAGATGAAAGACATTCAAATCAGCACCAAAATTGTTTAAAACTTGGGCATATTTAGTGTTTAACATAATTTACAAATATCTCCACAAAATTAAATCTGTCAATAAATTGTTTTAAACTCAATCACAACCAGGGAGTAACCTGAAAATGCCACTCAGCACTTCAACAGTAAAAATGCCTCTTCACACTGAGATTGTTAGGCACTGCCACAGGTTACCCAGTGAGGCTGTGGATGCCTCATCCCTGGCAGTGTTCAAGGCCAGGCTGGATGTGGCCCTGGGCAAACCAGTCTAGTGTGTGACATCCCTGCCCATGGCAGGGGATTTAGAAGTAGATGATCTCCAGGGTCCCTTCCAACCTGGCCATTCTATGATTATGCATTGTGTCATGTTGCCACTTGTCCTCACAGAAGGCCCTCCTGATCATTTGCACTGACTGAGGTTTCAGGAACCATCAGTTGGGTTGAGTTTGCATAAGAAATGTGACACACAAAATCTGCAGGCTTCCATGCAATCCTTAGAATGGAAATTTGGACTAGGAGGTCAAGTCAAGTCAATCAAGGCAAGGCTTCATGTTAATGCTGACTCAGTCATGGCAAATGTCTTTGTGAGAAGTTGAATGAAACAATAGCATGTGTCATCATTTTTCCTCTTTTCTACGAGCCAAGGCCCCTTTCTCAGAAAGCAAATCTGCAGTAATGCTCACTGCAGACCTTTTGCTGAAAGAAAATAGTAATCTAAGCCATATCTATCAAAGTATATGTTTAAGGAAAGTGAATGGATTTTTCTCACTAGAACTCCTCCACTGACCAAGTATCTGCCCCAAGTCTGTGCAACTCCCATACTTCTGCTAAAGTAGGGAAGGTTGGACTAGATAACCTCTGATAGTGCCTTCCAACCTTAACTATCCTGTGATCCTGAACTTGACACTGGAAGTCCCTGAAAACAGGAATAACCTTTTCAGAGTAAAAAACATACACAGGAAGATCTCTCTGAAACAGTGCTTGATTACTGTCTTAATTAACAAGGTAAAGATATAAACTGTCAGGTGAAGAAACATTCTATGAAATATACAACTAACTTTATCATGATGTGTGCTGGAAGCAATCCTGCACACAAGCAGCAAAAGCAGAGCTTGGCCTTACATCTGCTACTTAGCAACTCTGAATTTCTCTGGACAAAGGAGGACTGGATGCTTTTCCTCCAGTATCATCATTTTGCTTCCAGGATCATCAAAGTCAACCAAGGCAGCACTGGCCTTTGATGCACCGCACCCAGACGACCACCAGTTACTGAATAATAAATGCCAGACTATTCCATCACTGTAATATGCATGAGCAGGAGGCTGACTTGCAGCCACCCAGCTGCAGAGAGGGAAACAAAGAATTTTGAAACTTATTACTGAAAAAGGAGGGTGGGAGGGTTATTTTCACTCACTCCCCATTAAGCTGTCTATCAAAGGAGAAGATTGCTTGAAGTCGAGAAAGAGTAACAACTTGAAGGAAGTTTTTACTGAAATCTACCTTTGTTTTAGATTGGGATGGGGGAAGGGAGAATGATAACAACGCTGCCCCAGTTAAAACATCTGAAAATTAACCTCCTATAATGAAAACGGTGGCCAATAAGCAGTAGAGTTCTTCACACATTAATCAAGGTGTCATCATTCACTGGGTCTCCTTTACCCTCCCCTCTACATCTGCCTGGTCAGCACACAGCCAAATCTTTTCCCCTTCTGTTTGTTTCCTCCTTGCCTTCCCCTCCAACTCATTCTCAAACCTACTCTTAGGAAGACGGGCAAATTTTGTTTCCAGGGACAGAAAACAACTCTTGCACAAATAACCCACCAGAGACACGATGCAGAATTAAGCTGGTACTTTATTTTATCCAGACAATGGATTTCCCCCTTCTCAAAGACTGATGCATTATTTGGTCATCTAGTTGTACAAATAGCTCAAGGAGATCATTTGTTCTAAAGTCAAATCCAGCTGAAGGTTTTATTTAAACATCCATTCCTTTGCAGTCAGGTAAAGGAAAACAAAGGAAGGGCTGAAAGGGCAGATATAAACTTTTCGAGTTCAACACTGTAACAAAGCGAGCTAAGATAAATGTGATTTTCCTTACAAACACACATTAATAGTGATACCAGAAATAAATAGCTGTTACAGTCTTAGAAAGAAAACACAGGCCTTCAGATGATAACAAATGTTGTATGGTTTTGACTGGCTCCATCAGTCAAGAAGTTTTGCTGATCACGGCTCTCCTATGATCAGCATTCTGTTGCCTAGGTTTAATTATTACTTGTGGAAAAGACCCACATCACTGGCACCAACCACTGCTACTGCTAACGCTGAAACAGGAGATGGTGTTACTACAAACAACCACCTTCAGCTAGTTAAACCAAAACCGAGCACCACTACAATAAATCTGAAATGAAGCAATCAGTGTGACCTTTAGAAAGCTGGCATAAGAGAAAAAAAAAAAAACAAAACAAAACACTGCATTCTGTCAATAATTCACTATTAATACAGGAGAACTTAGCACCAACAGCCTGTGGAAAGCTCCCATTTCATTCGGTTCACCCGAAATCGAGTATGAAACAGCGAGATGCAAAGCCTCCCTAGATTGATTCACATAGGAAAAAAAGGGGCAGTCGACAGCCGGAGCCACCGGCTGAGCGGTGAGCATTACCGAGCCAGGCTACGCCTCTCCACGGGGCAACGAGAGCTCGGCCTGGGGCGGACAGCCGGTGGGTGCTGCCGGGCCGCTCTCGCCCTTGGGAGGAGGCTGAGAGCTGCCTCTCAAAGTCACCCTCCCGGTGCAGAGAACCGGCGGCAACAAACGCCTGCTACCGACAGCGAGCCTGTGCTGGGGGCTGCGGCCGGCAGCCAGGAGCGGGGGCGAGTGTGATGGCCAGGAGCCGGGACTGGGGGAAGAAAGATGTCCAGAAGCGGGGGAGAGAACGGGATGT
>VWZO01015713.1:0-12401 GCA_013396975.1 Bucco capensis
AGTCTTCGTGATTCTGTGATTCTGTGATTTCAGCACAGCTAATTACAGCTATGTATTACCTATGAGTTTAAGTACTATGGCAGCAAGATTTCTTTGTCCCCTCATTATTTGTAGATATATATTTGGGCAAAATAGAGAAAAATATTTTTCAAGCATGCACAGAGGTGTCACTGATTTTCTGTTCCACAGTAGAAGCTCTTTTCCTTTTGGGGAAACATCCAGGTAAACCAGAAAAAGAAAAAAAAGAGGGTGAGTTTTAAGTACAATTTGTGACTAATGAGAACTAAATAACTGATTTTTCATGTGATCGAAGCCTTTATGCTGGCTTTACTGTTTTTCGTTTGTTCGTAGAGGTTCAACTTTTTGCACAGCAGTTCTGTTTCAGTTTTCTCTTTTGTCCCCCAAAACTAACATGTACACTTAATTTGCAGGAGACTGCAGTGAGTCTTGGAGGTACACAAGCTTGAAAGCGTCTAAGCTGGGGTGTAGACAAGCTCTAACTATGTTCTCCTGTCGCCTCATGTGGAGTGAAGTCCAATAAGCAAATAGGCTGTGGGCAGGAAACACCTTGGCTGAATGTATTTGTCCTTGACTTGTTGTTGCTAGGGATAGGCTGTTGGTGGTTCGTTACTTATTGCGCCGAAAACTAGCGTGGCTATCACTTATGCCACGCTGAATTCTACAGTCTGGACATCTTCAAATTCTGAAATTTGAGAGAATGTTATTGTTTTAACCCTGTACCTCTATGAACATCCAGGATTTTGATTCATACCTTATTCACTGAAAAAAGTTTCTCTTAGAAGTAGGCAGGGAATATGGCCAATGGAAGTCTGCATAAGTGGACTTTGCTTCTCAAGGGTATTTGTTGTCATTCTTCAACCTTTTCTGCTTTAGAGAAGTTCTGTGAATATTTTGCAGAACCAGGACTGAATTAAAAGAATAATGTTAATGGAATTTGAAACAATTAAAATTTGAAATAATTAAACTTGGCACTTCACCATGGATTTAGGTAAACAAGTCCACCTTCAATTTATAATTTAAAAACATTCATAATCATGTAGAAATAAACCAAAACTAATAGCCACAACATCAAAGCTGGCACTGTGTCTTGATGAAAACATTTCTGTTCACTACTGCTGTCCCTAGGTTGATGACTACCTAAATGTCAAATTCCCTTGTGATCAGCAGCACTGTGCATCAGAATAATGAGATACAAGTCCTCGTCGCTTTGGTACTACTGGTAACAACATCAAAAAGCTTTGTTCTCAGATACTTAAGGCCTTTGAAAGTCTGGAAGAAGAAAAATATGAAAAAAAAGGAAAAAAAATACAAGAAAAAAATTAAAAACTTACAGGTTTTTTTTTTGTCAGGTGACTTAGTCCAACTTTCTTGGCCATTTGGGATGTGGTGACACAGCTCTTTGCCATGAGTCCAAAACTCTGGTCACAGACTCTCAAAACAAATTTCCTTTTTCCTGTGAAGTTGAGGCTGGTTGGCATAATCACCTCTGTGAAAGTGAGAGCTCCCTCAATCACTGACACATCTGCCTACAAAAGTAAACACATAGCAGTAAGAATATCACTTTTGTTGCTTTTTTTCTACCCTGGATTCCAAGAAACAGAGTTTTTTTGGTCATGGAAAGGCTATGTAAATGTCCTAATAAGTTTTGAACTCATTAGCTGATTTCAGCTGAATTGCTAAGGGTATGGAAGAGATTGTGAACCTAGAAGCAGAACAAGAAACCCTCTGCACTTGTACCTCAGCATGGTCAGGTACATTCAAATGAAGCATGTGGCAGGTTCTTTCCCATCTCATAATATGCCCATTGACTTATTAATATCCAACTCAGCTGCAAGACATCTTCCCATTTATTTCTGGATATTTTGTGGATTACTGGTTTTGCCTGTGGTCTCTTCACCTTCTCTTCCTCTTTTAGACAATTCAAGCTCCACGCTCAAGTTTCAGCCTCATGCTATCAGTTGTGACATAAAAGCAAGATTAGGCTTGAATTCACTCAAAAACACTTCAGTTGCTCCTTCATAGATGTGCAGGTCTGCTTTTTATTTAAAGGATAGTATAAAATTCCGTATTTCTATAGCCAATTGCAGGCAGTAGTAACCACAGACAGCAGAAATAATGTGTAAGTATTACTGGCTGAAAACCAGTCCATGAACATAACCTACCAGAACAGGCTATAAGAACTTCTCTATAAGGCTAGTGTTTTTTAAAGCACTGTGAATCCTATCTTACAGAAGGAAGAGGTGAGTCAGCAGAAGAAAGAAGCTAAGCATTGGAGTCTACCTAGTGAACCTGGAAGGTGTGTGGGTGTAATGGAATCAACAGCTTAGCTGACACAAAATTTGCAGATACACCTATTGTAAGAAATAATAAGCAAATTTTTTTGAGTGGCAACGTCTCTTAGGACAGATTCTTTTCTGGCATCATCTGCTTTTGGTTAATTTGTCTGTGGGTTGGGTGTCCATGGGGCAGCCCTCGAGTGTGGTCAGACCCACAAGTACATTCAGAAACCAAACAGGCAGAGGAACAAATTGTTGGCTTACAAGATATGTGATTTAATAGATTTCTGTTATCAAAGTGGTCTGGGACCTGTCCTGGTGTATGAGAAGCTTTTGACAGCAAGCTGACAAGGAGACTGAGCCACACATCCCTGGATAGACCAAAGCCTTGTCCTTTCTTCATCATCTTAGCTGGCATCAGGGCTGCTGAGATACATTTCCGCAGGGAGGAGGACACCCTGTTTTTTTGGGTACTGCCATTTTCTTCAACAAAACCACTGTCTCTGCCTTCACTGAGTGCAGGATTCCACATGCTTTCATCTATCTGTGGGGAATTTTCTTCATATGAATAACAATGGCATCACTGATACGGTGATTTTCTTGGAAAGGTCTTGCAGTAGCTTTGCAAGTCAGACAGAAACTCTAGCTAGCAATCACTTAAGCAACAGCAGTAGCTTTTATTTATCATTCTGTATGTCAACTACCTACCTCAGATGATAGTGTTAGCTGTTCTTTCCAGATGAAAGGCAAAACTAAAAGTCTCACTGTATTTTAGAGGTACTTCAAGCAGATATATTTGCACTGTGAAAGCTGCACTGTCTTTAAAGTTAAAACCTTCTGAAACAGAACAGGCAGTGGACACTTAATTAGCATTTGGCAACATCTCTCAGTCAGTCAAAGCCTGTAATCACAGCCATGGCTGATGTGACAAGCTCTGTTTTGTGGCACCTAACTTAAAGCTTGCAAGGCTCCTGTGGACAGTGCAATAAAGGAGCAGTGTGGAAGAAAAATGTCACTGTCACTCACTGCCTGTTCTCAGCTACCAGAGTTCACACTGTAATATTTGGGTGAGCTGAGGCAGGTGTCTTAAGTGGTCTGAACATGCTGAGGCCAGCAAACGTTGATTTTGGTAGGTTCAGACCAGATTCATTCTTTTCTGCCAGTAGAAATGTGGCAGTGGATAACTTACTGATCTCCTAATGATTTAGAATCTCTAGTGTGCCCAGGAAAGAAAAGGGAAAGTGGAAAGATCTTTCCTAAAATGCTTCTAAGAGTATTTCCTTCGCTCTAATATGATCCTGCAGTATTTCATGAGCTTTTGAACTGGTCTGGCTAAAGGTGGAAAATGTCTGCAAGGTTCACTTGTTGTCGTCGTGGCTAGGCTTCGTGAACNACTTGTAGCCTATAAACATAGGAAGCAAGGCCATGCGTTGCAGCTTCAGCAACAAGTCAAATCCAGATTTCAGAATGTCATAGATATGAGCTAACCACAACACAAAGAAGTCAGGGAAAAAAAACTAACAACCAGAAGGAATCATACAGTGATTTGTTCTCTCAAAACAAGCACAAGGGAAGTGCTACCTGTATTATTTTTTTGTTGTTGTGTAATTCCATTTGAAAAGCCATAGGAAAAAAGAAATAAATTGCCCAGTCAAATATTACTATGCAGATCGTTGACACAGGGCACTCTAAAACTATTTGCCCAGCTCCCTTTTCCAAATGTATATCAAACTACCCACAGCCACCAGCTATGCTACAGATTTTTCACATCGCATGGTTCTGTGCTGCTGTAAGCAAAGAACTTGCTGAAGTGAGTTTTTCTAAATGAGCTCTTGAAGAGATAGGTGTAAGCCTCTTGAACATCCTGATGCTTTCCCCAAATATGACAGTGTTTCCCATGTCTAAAATGCGCATCCATGTGTATCTATTTCATTAAAAAGATGCAAATGTTTCACATGGACTTCTAAATAAATTTATTCTTGGTTTATCCTAATTCATGAATTTGGATAATTACTAAGTTTAATTAGATTTTTGTCTAAATAAATGTGTTCTTAAAAAGCTTATTAAATGGATCAATTAGTTTTAAAATGGCAATTGCACTGGTACACCTTTTATTTAGTTTAAGACAAGGGTACATCTGGAAAATCAAAGGAAAACAACCAAATGCATATAAATTACCAAATAATATATATATATTTTTATTACAGCTGACTGTCTGACTGTCTCTGTGTCAGATATTGTTACATTGTTTACCACAGTACAGGTCCATTCAGGGTGTAAAAGGTGGATGTGAGGCTTTCTAAATTCCTGTGCAATAACTCCTATGTAAACTCTGAAAATGTAAGTGATAATATGTCAATGATTACTATACAAAGTTAAACATTACAGCTCATTTTCTCACCGAAATCCAATCCAGGGATTAGCAACAATGGGGAATCTGTTTTATTTGCATTTAATTTGTACCTCCACACTATTATCTCCCATGTTTTAGTTTCAGGAAATGTGGTCTCAGGCTATTATAACCACATTTCATGCTGCAGTTGCACTATTATTTGAGCTCTATGCTTGGAAATGACTTACTCAAAAAATAAAGCCAGCATACTTTATTTTAATTATACTAGAGCTGTGTCTAAATACAAAAAAATACTACAGTATATATTTAATATGGAGCACAGATTAACAGTTTTATGAGACATAAAATCTATCTATATCATTTTCTATTTACAAATCAGTTATATATCTTTCAAGAAAACAAATGCCTATGGTGTAAAAATGAATAAGGAGAGCATCAGACTAGCAATCATGTAAGCAGTAAATAACGTCTTAATTGGCCTGGAATGCCAGAGTTTGATTTTTTGGGGACTGGGTTTTATTTATTGGTATATATGACATATTTATCTTTCCAGTGATTTGTACAAGTCAATTCCCTTTCCTCGATATTGGATCCATGTATGGTTTTATATTGCAAATCCCATCTGGGTAAACAGCCATGTGAGAGAAGCACTGTTGCTCCTGGAAAAGCCATCCATTTAAAAGCCTTCACTGAGGCAAGGATAACTTCACAGTTTTTACATTTTGTCTTCTGATAAAAAAAGAAGGGGACAGAGGGAGAGGGAAGAAATGCTGCTATTATGCAGTTGCCACCCAATGCATGCTTCAAGAGTCCTTTACTCTTCAGTGGTTTGGCAGCAACAAGGGAACAAGAAAGGATCCCACATGTGCTGGGAAATGCCTTTTAAATGCTCCTGCATATGTTCCACTTACCACGGAGGCCAACATAAAGAAATGGATGAAGTGGGTTTTGTACACCACCTGCAAGCTCCAGATTCAGCTCTTCTCAGGAGTGTTTGGGCAGACTTGTTCTTAATACTCCCATCATATTTCAAGCCAAGAAACACTTCACCCCATGTGCAGCTGAAGAGTAGCAAACTCAATCACTCAGTCATTGGGGATTCTCCTCTCTGTTAAAACATAGGTGTCCTGCTGAAGTCAGCACTGGAGGAAGAGGATAAATCTGTCAGTGACTCTCTCATTTCGTATAAAAACATTGCTGGAAATATCACCCTGGAGGCATTGCTTGGTTGCTTTTGGTTAGGATTGTTGAAGATTGGTCCTTAAAAGCACTTCTTTTATCGACAGTGGCTTACAAACAGCAGTGATGCACTTGCCTGGATTCAGCTTTTGTGAAAGTAATGATTCAAACACAGAAAAGATGGTGCTCTGATAGCTGTCCCTGTTCTGGTATAATCTTAGCTGTCCGGAAATGAGCTAATGAAAATTTTTGGTGTGTCTGTTGGAAAATACATTTGCATTTGACGTAATTAGTGGTAGGCAGATCCAGCTACATCCAGGGAGAATCTCAAGACAACTGCTTTGTGGACTATTAGTGCCTAATTTCTGAATGTCAAGCCCTGCACATCTTAATTTCTAGAGAATAAGCTCAATTGAACTTGCTCCCCAGTTATGCAAAAACTGCTCAGATAAAACCAAGTGGACACCAATGTAATGAATGTGGTTATTAAATTGTTTCAATTGAAAGAACCCTATTCTTACACCATCATAATGGGAACAATTTATCCCCACTGATCGGCCTGTCTCTTTTTTCTGAGCTCTCTTTGATCTTGAAGCATATTGCAGTGGTGTGTCCTATTGAAAGCAAAACTGGGGCAATTTTAATGCTTTTGTACCTTACCAGTGCTCTATTTTTTCGCTGTTTAAAAATAGCTGTTAATTATAAGTGCAGTTTAAATGTCTCAAGTGACCCAGAAATGCAGGTTGGAATGAGACAGATTGTGTGTCTCATATAAAACAGATGTACTTTCACAGAGCAGTCTGAATTCAGTCCTCAATATGTATCTTTCTCTAAGGTTATTTCAGTCAGGTATTGAGCTTGTCTAGCACTAAGCTATGAAATCCCACACATTTTGAACAATGAAGAGAAAACTGGATCTATATTTACCTCAAGAATAAAAAGCATTTCCCCTCCTCCCCTTTTTCTTTCTGTGTTGGTGTATTTTGCTGGTAGTGGTTGATGGGATGAGGGCATTTCCCTTTGACTCTGGAGACCCAAGAGACCAGATGCCTCATTTAATCTCTACCTTTTCTGCCTCTTGACGTAATAAGCCCAAGATTTTAAAGAACGTTTAGTGGTAATAAACTTTCAGGAGCTCCTCTTATTCTGACTGGATTAAGAACTGAATGAGCACCAGCCATACCTTACTGATATAAAATTTCAAGTTTTTTTTCTGTATTTTGCTTGGTTTGAAGAATACTTTCATTTTCCCCTTTCTCTTTTTCTTCTGCCGATTCCTTTTAATTCCTGTCTGTGATGAAGTTCATCAAGAGAAGCCTGAAAAGCAGCATGCAAATAAAGGCCTGTTAGTGATTTACTGAACAAATCGATTATTTATATGTCTATTTATTTGTATGTTGTTAGACAGCATTTTGCAGACATTTCAATTCATCAGCAAGACTGTTTCAACTGTCTAATTAGAATAGGCTGTCGAGTGCAATGAGTTTGATGAGCTCACCCCTGTCCCTGAAGATCAGCACTACATATTTCAAAGCCACCACCACTTCATGAAACTGAATGGTTTAATGGCGAAGGAAGCCAAGGGTCAACTGAGCTTGGGTTGTACATTCAGATCTCACTCATTGAGAGAGACTGACTCCTGGTTAAGGGGTGCATGCTGCAGGAAGGACCAGTCTGTGAGTGGAAGAACCTACCTGCTCTGTAGCTGAGCAGGAAACCTGAGCCAAAAAAAGAACATTTTAAACTTTTTCCTCTCTTCTTGTTTACAAACAATCATGCATTTTTCTCCTTCATGCTACCTAAGACAAAGGGAAGGAAGAAAAGAAAAGAAAAGAAAAGAAAAGAAAAGAAAAGAAAAGAAAAGAAAAGAAAAGAAAAGAAAAGAAAAGAAAAGAAAAGAAAAGAAAAGAAAAGAAAAGAAAAGAAAAGAAAAGAAAAGAAAAGAAAAGAAAAGAAAAGAAAAGAGAAAAGAGAAAAAACCTTCACAATATTCAGTTTGTTGGCTCACAAAAACTTTTCCTTAAAATAACCTGGAATTTTAAGATCCATACTGACACTTAATCCTTACATAGTCAGATATTCATGTGACAAATACTGAAATATTCTGATTTGATACTAGGAGTAAGTGCACTGCTTTGCTTTCCACGCCCCTGGAAATAATTTTCAATTCAATGCTCAGAAAACTCCTGCATCTCAGGGAATGTTAAAAGAATAATTTGGCTATGATATATTGCAATACTGTGAGTTCAACTTCAAGAGAAGCCACAGATCTCACTACTTTTGAACTTCAGGCTCCCAAAGGCCACAGTGATTACATCTGCCTTGGGAACTTTCTAATTGTGGAAACAAAAGTGCTTCCTTTAACTATTCTTACACTAACACTTAATGTTATCATGATGGAAAACACAGGTTTGATAGTTGCTGAAACAACAATGCATCCTAGTTTGAAACAAGAAAACTAGCATCATTTGGAAAAAAGAATTTTTCATCAACTCTCATTATCTTTCCACCTCCTTGGGACTATTTTTTGGTGCACAAAGTACTTCTCAAAGCAATGATGTCAAGAAAAAGTATTCTACTAAAACCTTTCTTAACCTATAATTTTTAACATAGTTTATTCTGTGAAGTACTAGGACTGAAGCACAGAGCAAACATGTGCATGGGTTAATCACCTCTTTGACAAAGCAGTACAAACTCAAACTCAAACATATACTTAGGATTCAGTGCTATGCTGATGTGGATGGTCACACAAATGAAAATTCTGTAGCACTGAGATCCTTACTCTGAATTTAGGTGAAAGTATTTTAGCCGTGTTCAAAATACCATCTCCTAAACTGAGTTAAACAGGGAAAACTGTACTGCTGAAGGAATTGTTCTCAGGGCAAGAAACCTTAATTGCAGTGATGATTTGGGCCCATCTCACTTTTTTGTGGTTTAATTTTAAATTTCCTTCTCTACCAGATGACAGTGTCTATATCACTATACTGAAATGAAATCTTTTTGATACACATTGTAATGACTTTTTATTTTATGCATAGAAAGGGTGATCAGCTTAAAAAATGTTTTCATGTTTTGCTTTTCATAGAAATAGGCAAAACAGAAAATTTCTATTTATGAAATGAAAGAATAACAAGAAAGCAGTGCAGATCACAAGACTTGAGGAGCAAAGATGGACAAATAATTCTCTAGGGAGGTGAATGTCACAAACGCTCTTCTGAAATCTTCTGGAAAGACTGTACAGATCACATAACCAATGAAGGCAGATACAATGAATATAAGAACAGTGTGATCAGCAGGTCAAGGGAGGTTCTCTGCCCTAGTGAGGCTATATCTGGAGTCCTGGGTCCAGTTCTGAGCTCCCCCCTTCAGGAGAGACAAGGAACTACTGGAAAGAGTCCAGTAGAGGCTACCAAGATGCCTGAGGTGACAGGAGCATCTCTGGGATGAGGAAAGGGTGAGAGCCCTGGGGCTGGTTAGCCTGGAGAAGAGCAGAGCCAGAAGGGGTCTGCTCAGTGGTGAGCAAAAGCTAAAGGGTGGTGGACAAGAGGCTGGGGCCAGACTCTGCTCAGTGGTGCCCAATTACAGGAGAAATGGCAATGGGCACAGACTAGAAACAAAGAGGTTCCATCTTAACATGAGAAGAAATTTATTTGCTGTGAGGGTGCAGATCATTAGATCAAGCCACCTAGAGATGTTTTGTGGCATCTGCTTCTCTGGAGAGATCGCAAGCCAGGATATGATCCTGGGCAACCTGCTGCGGGTAACCCTGCTTTAGCAGAAGGGTTGGACTAGATGATCTCCAGAGGACTAGATGATCTCCAGAGGTTCAATCTAAGACCCACCGTGCTGTTATCCTCTGATAATAAATAGGTAGCAAGGAAGAACAGATTGCAAGATTAACTGCCAGCAGCAACCCTAGACTCTGTTGCTTTACACCTACTTTGACAGCAACACTTCCCTGTGTAAAGTCCTTAACTGGCCTCTCTTGACAAGCTGAACAGGTTTTATGGACTAGTGTTCTAATAAAGTTTGGCAAATTTTATGCAAACATTCTGACTCTTTGATTCCTATTGGTAAAAGAA
This sequence comes from Bucco capensis, assembly GCA_013396975.1. Lineage (NCBI taxonomy): Eukaryota > Metazoa > Chordata > Aves > Piciformes > Bucconidae > Bucco > Bucco capensis. The sequence goes on from VWZO01015713.1 coordinate 9,912, forward strand.
AAAAACCCCCTCACTGTGTCAGGGAATTCATTATACTTGCTGGGAGTAGCTCTGTTACGATTTTTCCCCTTATTTCAGACATAGAACACCTGTATGTTGCGTATCAGACAGAACATATGCATATAAATGCTTTCATAGAATCATAGAATCAAAGAATCATAGAATGTTAGGGGTTGGAAGGGACCTAGAAAGATCATCTGGTCCAACCCCCCTGCCAGAGCAGGATCACCTAGATGAGGTCACAGAGGAATGTGTCCAGGAGGCTCTTGAATGTCTCCAGAGAAGAAGACTCCACAGCCCTCCTGGGCAACAAGTTGCAGTGCTCCATCACTTTCACTGTAAAGAATTATTTCCTCATGTTGATACTAAACCTCCTGTGGTCCAATTTGCTCCCATTCCCTCTTGTCCTAACATTGGATGCCATTGAGAAGAGCCTGGCTCTCTCCTCCTGATATTCGCCCTTAACATATTTGTAAACAATACAAATGGTTTACAATTTGTAAACAAATTGTTTACAAATTTACAGCTCTCTCAGCCTGTCCTCAATAGGGCAGATGCTCCACTCCTTTAATAATCTTGGTGGCCCTGCGCTGGACTATCTCCAGCAGCTCCCAGTGTAGAGGGGGAGAATAACTTCTCTTGATCTGCTGGCTATGCTCCTTTTAATGCATCCTAGGATGCCATTGCTTTCTATCTTCAGCCTTTGAATTTGCTGTCATGACTTGTAATGAGTGAACCTTAAATATTTGGAGAGTCAGTTTCAGGGAGGGACTCAATGATTTAAATAACTAGGAACCCTCCCAAGAAGCCATTTTCCCACTCAGCATTAATGAAGCTTCTGCTGTCCTCTATCTCATTTCAGACACTACATGACTAAGGGCCTTTGGAGAAAGTCCAAAGGAGAAGAGCAAGAACAAGGTCAGGGAAACATGACCCATGAAGAACCCTGAATGATGGTGCTCAGCCCATGGAAATACAGACTACCAAGGCATGTAGTCACAGACCACCCCTACTGAAAACCCTAGTGCAAAAGAGCACAAAGATATGTCCCTCCTGAACACAAAGAGTAGAAAAATTAATTATGGGCTTGAGCTGCAGAAAAGGTGGATTGTGCTGGGAAAAGGCCATTTTTTGGGGAGTGATTGTGGGAAGATGGTACACCCATAACATGGTGAGGTGTTAAGGGTAGGTTAGACAGAAAGAGAAACACTTTCTGTCTAACCTGTCCTACTTTAGAGGTTCCCTTAAAGTGTTTACAAACCTTTTAACTTACTGTCTCCTAACTACTCTTTCCATTACCCTTCCCTGTAATCCATTGCACTGGTTCCTTCTCTAAGACTTCCAAATAAACATTTCTTGTCTTCCATAAAAATGCATTTATCAGCATGCTGCTCCTTCCCCTTCCCTTTTGCAGTTTTCATCTCACTGTTGCAGCTGTCCATGAAGATCTAATCAACAAAACCACAATAAAGTGAAGAAATACAACGTGAGGAGGTGAATGGGATTTTTGGTTGCCTGCCAGCATCCCTCTGCATTTGTGTTTACAATTCTCTCATAATGGGCAAATTTACAATTTATATTTTGTGCTTAAATCCAAACCGATGGTCCTAAAACTGATGCCAATATTTCAGCTGAAGCTAGATACAACAGAGTTTTCTAAATGTAACTGCTTTATGTAATCATTTAACTAACGAGACTAATATTTTGGTTTTATTTTTGCCCACAAGTTCCTCAGCTTTTACTGTGATGAGGAGCTTGAAGCCAATTTCATGCTTATGTTATGGTAATCCCCAAACTGTTTCAAGTAAACTGAATAAACTTATAAGAGGGACAGAACCAGGATCCTTTCCAGGCAGGGTCCTAGTGGACAAGCTTCTTTCAACTGTCACTAATTCCTTCTCTTTGTCCCACTTTGTCTTTTACTCTCTGTTTTGATGAATTTTACTCAGGATGGTAGACTTACTTCAATAAGACAGTCTTCAATAAGACAGTCTTCAATAAGAGAGAAGAATATTCTGAACAAGGGTTTTCAAGGTAGGTAAGGCATTTTTTCAGGGAGAAGGGTTTTGATTAAAAAAGGCAGAAGAATCACAGAATCATAGAACAGTTACAGCTGGAAGAGACCTTGAAGATCATCAAGTCCAGCCTTTTTCCTAGCCCTATCACCCCACTAAATGATGCTCCCCAACACAACATCCAGCCGTCTCTTAAACACCTCCAGGGACAGTGACTCAACCACCTCCCTGGGCAGCCTGTTCCAATGGCTCACAACCCTTTCAGGAAAGAAATTCCTCCTAATGTCTAGCCTGAACCTTCCCTGGTGCAGTTTCCATCCATTTCCCCTTGTCCTATCACTCTCTACCAGGGAGAACAGACCAATTCCCGCTTCTCTACAACCTCCCTTCAGGTAGTTATAGAGAGCAATGTGGTCTCCCTTCAGTCTCCTCTTTTCCAGACTAAACAGGCCCAGATCCCTCAGTCTTTCCTCAT
>VWZO01015713.1:12934-72070 GCA_013396975.1 Bucco capensis
ATGATGGAGAGTGGCCTGGTGAGCACCCCTGCCATCTCTCTCAGGATTCTAGGATGAATCCCATCTGATCCCATAGATTTTTGGACATCAGCTTGGAGGAATAGGTCCCTGACGATCTCCTCGTGGATTATGGGGGGTAGATTTTGGTCACATTCTCTTGGCTTGGGGGGCTGGCTTCCCTCAGTACAGGTGTTACTTTTATTAAAGACTGAGATAGACTTCAGATGAGATGGGGTCTTCCATCACTGAACTATTGAAGATGCAGGAGGGTAAACCACTTCTTGTCTGGCTGTGGTTTAAAAGGAAAGAATGAACACACATTACACTTCTGTTTTTTTCTAGATTTAGTCCAAAATCTGAGATACTGGTAATAGTAACTCCCATTCATAGAAACTTTAGGAACTGTAGCTGGAGCAAACCCCTTTTAGAAGAAACTGAGTTGGTGATTACTCATACCGGCACTCAGGCATTGCTGTCTCAGGCACTGGATGGAGTCCAAGTCAATGAATCTGTAACATGCTGTAATCCTGGACCATACAGAACAACATCTGGGGTTTGATTAAAAATATATTTAGTTACATGCACACTTTCAAATTCTTTTATGCAGTGAATTTATCATAAACAGCTTAGTCCAATTTCCCAGGGCTTGCTCTTTATGCTCCCACTTATCGCACCCCATGGCTGAAATCAGCACTGCTGCCCAATTATGGTGCCATCGGCCACATGTTTATCAGGTGTTTGCCACTGCAGAGAAAGCTGTGGGGAAGACTGCCAAGCAGATGCTTCTCATTACCTTTTTTGCTGTATTTGTTCTATTTGTGGTCAAAACTAAAGAAAAAAAACTTGAATAAGCTGCATAATGCTTCTGTAAATTATATTCCATTAAAAACAGCCAAGGAATTTTTACTGCCATGCTGCTCTTCAAGACAAACTGGTAGAAAGCTAAGGATGTTTTCCCAGGTGCTCAATCCACTCTAATCACTGAAGAGGTAGAAAAGGAGAGATCAGAATCTCTATGATTCCTGACATTTTTCTCCAAATCCATTAATAAACATGGATTTAGCATGATTGGACCTGCTGGCAGCCAACTAATGGACTGACTCTGTAGTTGGTGATAAGGAAAACGATTTCATGACAATTCAAGCACTTCATTACCTCCTGCCCCAAGCCCATGTTGTACATATTTTCTAAATTTTAAGATTGAAAACATAAAGTCTAAAGACAAAAGCTTTATGCACATCTTTGTTCACAGAAAACCTGAGACTCTTCTTGACTCTTTAATGTATACTGAAATTAGAAGACAGTTGTCTTCTGTCACAGTTCCTTGCTGCCACAGTGCCATGGGGAAAAACTCACTGTATATGTGGTGGGAAGAGTAGGACTCCAGTCTTAGCAGTCAGTTTAGTTAATACATCACTGTAAATTAACTTAGCTGATTTAGCTAAGTGTGTTATTTGTGCCTTCTGCCCATAAAAGTATTCAAGGAAATGTAATTCTATTTCTAAAAGGGCAGAGAAGATGCAAGCCTGATGCAGTGGGTTTGTTTCTATTTAATTTGCTGACTTGCAACTCCAGATCTCTCTGCAGGGCCTCTCTGCCATCCAGGAAGTTAACAGCTCCTCCCAATTTGGTGTCATTGACAAACTACAGAATAACCCTTGAAAACTGTTAACCTAACTACAAGCTAACTCTTGAAAACCATTGGTTTGTGTTGACATCATGGGAACTTGGATCTTACATGTGGAACTGCTCAAAGTGTGTGGGACTGACACAGAGCTAGGTATTTCCATGTAACTACTGTTGCATCTTTTTTCTGTCATGGGGATAACAACATTTGAATCAGACACTTGAATCAGAGCACAGGGAAACAGATACGTCCTCCAAAACATGATGTTGTCTTTGTGTTTTTCCCTTTATAAATTCCTTAATAAAAAGTTAAAATATTTTTTCTATACATCATTTAATACCAAGAAATGTTCTTCACATTTAATTTGTAAATTGAAGGGGGTCAAAAAAAGATTTACTTTGGTGACACATAAAAGGTTGTTGATAATGCTTTGGAACTGTATTTGTAAAAACCTCACTGGGAAAGTTTTTGAATTGTTTGTGTAGGAGGAGAAATGAAAAATAGTTAAATTATTAAATACAAACTACTCAAACATCTGAATTTTACATTATTTAACTTCATGACAAAATTATGGAACTAATTGCCAGAATATGTTCTGAAGTCCAAAGATATAGTGGAAACCAGAGAGGAATTTGGTAGATTTGCTGGAGATTGACTTGATAGTGGCTATTAAAGGCTGAAATATGCCAGAGTCACCTAGATGATTCCAGAGGCTGAATCCTGTGTGTATACGCTGAAGGATACTCCTTCTTACTCTGTTAAATACCTTTTGTAGGCACTTTTGGAGAAGAAATGGTACACTGCTTGAGTCAGTATGGTCATTCTTAACCTCTTATGCTGTGCGGTTTGTAAATCCATCAGGAAATAAATCTGCACAGGGAGATGGGTACAAGGATGTCTGGGAGGGATGACAAGTTGTGGGAATTAATGACATGGTGGGTAATTTGGAGAAGGCAGAAAGCAACTGTGGACTTGAAGAGTACCTCTTGTGAAGGAATAGGCTTGAAATGATAGAAGGAGCTTTAGATTACTTGTTGAAATTCTAGTTAGTCCAGCTGTTAGCTGTTACACTTGGCGAAGCGTAGAATGCTTTGGTGAGGAAAATGATGGGACCAAGTCTGACCCACCTAAAGACCAAAATTTGGGGTTTTCAGGCTAAGATTATGCACACGAAGAAGATAATCAAAACTCTGGGAGAAAATGGGGCTTACACAGTGTGATCCACATTATATGTGAGAAAACAGGTAGTGAAACATGAATACATCTCTCATCAGAATTCACTTTGTTTTGATGTGACACTTCTATTAAAACAAGTACTTGACTGAAGTAGGGGCTCTGACTCTGATGCACCTTGCTGCTGTACTGGTTTGATAAAGGTGTAACTCATATGAGTAAACCTGGGATCAAAGCTGGCCTCCTAACTGGTCTGTGCTTCTCCTTTATCTCTTAGAACGAGCTGTTTGCAACTTCGACTTAAACACTACAAGATTTGATAAATGAGCTTTAACCTCAGGTCTCTCATTGATTAGGATATCTGAAACTTGTTTCAGTTAAAGCAGCCATTTTCTGATGCTATTTGGGGACCAAGTCTCATTCCAGGTAATATTAATTAATGTGCTGCCTGACTAGATGACTGGTAGAGCCCTCTGTCCATATGATGGAAGTGCAACAACTCTTCTCATCAAAAAACATTGTCCTTTAGCATAGTAGAATATGACTCAAACTCTTAATGAACATACTTTTTTATCAGTACATTTCATTATAAATTCTTTGTAGCACTCAAACTGAATTTTTGCTCAGAAATGCTTTAGTTTAGGGACATGGTGTTCCAGAGGAGCTTCTGGGTGCAGGCTGGACCCATGGCAGGAGGAGGGAGATCCTTGTACACTCTGGAGTGGCTGGTTTTATCCTTCTCAAGTGACATCTGGAGCAGGATACAGAAGAGGTGCTGATGGCATGGTGCTGGCTGTGGGGCACAGCCTAAGGGTTAGGCAAATGGAGACAACTTCTTGTTCTTGGTGCTAAACTTTCACACTGGCCCTCCACACTCAACCAACAGAAAATGGGAAGATGAAGGGTACCTTGTCTTTTCTAGGAAAGAATGAACTCAAATCACTCTGTTATTTCATGATGAGCACATGCAGACATAGTTGTGATGAGTTGTTGTTGGGCAGGAAGTTTACAGGGAAGTCTACCTGGTGATAATCAATTAATACACTCAGGTCTTCAGTTGTCTGCATCCTGAAAGTGAAGATCAGAACAGCTTAATGCTGTAAATGTAATGTTTCAGTCAGGTTTTTAGGCAGTGTAAGATCCTTACTTTATTTGCTTAGTTGCCTACACACTGTCAATAAGTATTTTTAAGTAAATTAACAGATTTAAATCTACCGACAAAAAAAAGCTAAGTTCCTTTTGTGAGATGGCTATTAAAACAAAAAATTCAATCAGAAAAACAGTTCTTTCTTTCATTCTTTTTTAAGGAAATTTTAATGCCTTTTGGCAACTTAAATGAAAGTCAAAGTAGAACTGCTTCAGGCAGTATGAAGCAGAGCAAACACAATTTCTTTCAAAGCTATAGACTTTCAAAGACAATCTCTGTTAGCTCTACCTATGAGGAATCTCTACTTCAGAGATCTTCCTTTGTTTTGTCCAGAATCATTGAACTTATTTCCAAGTGACCTGTAACTTTGTTAAGGATATGAAGGTAATTGGATAATAAGTTTACCATTCAATAAATTGAGAAATGTATTTTAGCTGCGTAAATATAGCTGACTCAGCACTTTCCTCCCAAGTTTAATAGCCTTTTACTTGCAATAAAAGAAGGGAACCACAACAGACTTCCTGCAATTGATTTGAAAACATGAACCAGAGAGCCTGTTGTTGGGGGTGATAAGCATCACCAGCCCTATCCCCACTGCTCAGGAATGCCAGAAATTCCAGCCAGCCAAATTGCTGGCCAGATGAAGCGCATCTGGAAGTCTGCCCATTTGAAATACAGGAATGGGCATTATTTAATGCCAGAGAATTTTTGGGAACGGGACCAAAACCATCTTCTGTGGGAGGAAACGAAAGAGGAAATGGCTTGTTATTCAGAAGAAGAGAAAGAGAGGGAAAGTGAGCTGTGCAGGTGAGGATGTGGCTGGTGAGGAGGAGAAGGTTCGTACACAATATCCAGGGAGGAAAAGACCTGCTGGAGTAGGAAGTATCAACAAGCCAGCACAGATGAGGAGGAAGCAAAGCCTGTTTGGAAGGTAAACAGTTCACAGTGGAAAAGTGCAGCCTCGCCAGGAATAATAATTTACAGATGATTGAGGGAAAATGCTAGCATAAATATGAGAAAAACTACAAAAGCCTCAAAGCAGACTTAAAAACCCCAAAGCATTAACCTTACCATTCAGCACGTTACAATTGCCAGCAAACAGGAAGAGGAAACACAGACATTCCATAATTAAGTCCTAGACAATCTACCTTTCAATAAGTATTATCAGTCAATTTTTTGTGTTGACTCAGACAGTAGAAGTTGCTTTCAGCCCAGAATTTTATCACAAATTGCTCAGTGCTAGAAATTACCACTTGCCAGGAAAAGCTGCCAAATGCTACTGGTTGGAGGGATCTGCATTCAGGGAGTGGGCAAAGTACTTTGAAACACCCATATTTTTACCTATAGGTTCAAAAAGAGATGAAATCATTTAGGTATTAAGGGGAGATAAATATTATCCAGAAATGTGTGTTCTATGTCAACATGAATGATATTATAAAACTACTAATATCGTACCTCGTCTATAGATGAAACTGGTAGGATTTCATTCTCTAGTGCCCCTTCTCAAGTATTCAAAATTGCAAAAATTGCAAGCAGGAAACAAAACAATTTGAGAAAGGGTGAAATGCAAGGGAGGAGTGTCAGAAGTAAGCTAGAAAGCTTTGTATGTCTCTATACTCTCTACACAGTGTAACAGCTGCTCTACAAGAGAAAAAACGCTTTTGCTGTAGCAAGTGCTTGAACGGAGTGCTGCCCCTTGATCACTTCCCAGTGGCCAAGCCCCATCCTTTTGCATCTAGAAAGTCTCCCAGAAGAAATAAATATTATCATACATGATTCCCTTAGGATGCTAACAGAACTAAACAGAATCATTTTCCTTTCCAGGAGGAGAATCTTCTGTTGTTCACCAAAATATCAGGAGTATGAGCATCCTTACAGCATTTTAACAAGAAAAAAATGACAGAAGCAATTTCTGTTAATACGTCAATGTACTGCAGTGTAACAAAAATCTAAAAAAGGTTTGTGGGGCTGAATATATACATATATAGTTTTTTTTTAACACAACTTTTGACATGGAAAATATACTATTAGCAAATGGTTCTTTCTTCCTATGCTTTCAGTTTTCATTGGTGCTTAAAGGAAGATTTAATTCTTTTATCTCTGGGGTATGAGGATAAAACCATATTCTGACACACACATAATTTTTTGTGACATCTTAAAAAAACTCTGGAAGGAAATATGAGAGTGGGCATGTCAGTGTCTTACGTAGCATGTCCGAAACTGAAACGAAATTGTTAATCTCCTATTAAAATAACATGATAAAACAGTTTTTTTTTTAAATTTTTTGCAAAGAGAAGACTTGATGTCATTAATACTTATTTACTATTGGAATATATATACTTGAGCTGCTTCACAGTCCTCTTGCCTGTTCACTGGGATGATAGCTAGAGGCAATCAAATGGGGGCCAGTGGTACAAAGCTCCTTTGAACAGTGTTTCACAGAAAAGACATCTGTTGTGCATACAGTCTGTCTTTGTAGGACTAAAAGAAGTATTACCAACATTTCACTTCCTCATACAAATCTCTAGGTTCCTTAAATTCCATATATATGGCATCATAAATAGCGTAGTTTTCTTTGTGAAGACACACAGCTTGATTTGGGTATTAGAGGCAACTTGAAATTCATACATCCAGACTGGATAAGACATTTCTTCATCTGCAGGGCCTATATAAATATTGTTCTAGGGGAGATTCAGCTGAACCAGCAACTGGGAAACCAAGTCCACTGAAGGCAAATGTATTTCTTATTTCTTGGCTACACTGTTAATAAGTGAGGTGTGAATTTTTCCTTTCATGACATGGTATTTGCAAGTAACTCAAAGCAAAGTATTTGTGCTGTATTCTGTTCACCTTACTCATTCCATTAGTCCCAACACCTTCAAGTCTAATGTTGTGCATACAGCGATTAGGATTTGGCTCTTTATTCTATTTCAGTCTGCTGCAGTTTTGTTTTCCACAATGGCAGACCAGGCAGACAGGTCCATGCATTACATTTAAATCATATTAACTTCCCCTTGTTCTCACTGCTGCTAACGTTCAGGTTTGGCTTTCATGGTCCTGCAGTTTTGGCTCTGCAACTGTGACTCGTTTTCTGTTCCTGAAAGGTAGAGGCATCAGAGAACTCCCACTTCTCATCCACATTTGGATTTACATCCTGAAGGCAAAACTTGACCACATCGTTTCTACAGGGCCAGTGGTAAAATGGTGTTATTGCAATATTTAGGGATCTGCAAGCTGAGCTAGGTAGTGATGCTACAAGAGAAAATGGAGAAGTACCAGAATTTAAATGAACAGGAGGGAAAAAACTGATACACAGAGAAATACATGTTTGCAGATGCAATGGAGACTAGTGGCGATTCAGTTAGTCCCACTGGTATAAAGAACCTGAAACTAGCCATTCCTAATGGAACCTTGTGTAGGGCAAGACCAGTGTTATTGTGAAAACTGAGCACACGAAGCCATGCATCTTGTGAGGAGGGACTAGCTGCTTCAGGAAGGCTGCAGCCTTCTTATTAAATAATTTAAGAAAGGTTTTAACCCCTGTGGGTTTCTGCAGCTTCTCAACATAAGTTGCCAAAGATTTCTTTTATTAAGGCGCTTTCCAATACTAATCTACTTAGTCAATATCTTACAGTTCTGCATATGTATGCCAGGGTTTGTAATTTCAGCTTTAAATATGTATAAAATTTATTCTGATTTTCCTCTCTTCAATTTTCAGCCGAGAGACTGTGGTAGGTGACTACTGCTGGGGCATGCTGTGATAAGAGCAACTGCTACTGAGCCTTTCAGTGGTGACTGCCTCTAAGCCAGAGCGGCACAGAGCAGCCTTCTTGGATGGGCCAAGGCAGATGACTCAGGCAACACAACATGAAACATCATTATAATAATGAATTCAGATCTAGAGCAGGCTGACAGGGCTGGATTTACAAATCCCTTCTAAAACACACAGGACTGATGCTCTACTTTAATTAGCAGCCCTGGTTGATCCTGGACTTCCAGAAGGGTTGATGCTGCATCAGGCGCAAACATCACTAGAGTAAACAGCACCATCAGCAGAGCTGCTTTTCAGCCTCCTTCAGGTTTCCAGATTGGCTGTTTGTCAAGCCCACATCGTTTGGTGGCTGCTGCTAATGGATTTTTTGTTTGTTTTATGAGGAGTTTCATTCAAACACTTTGAAGAACCTTGGCAGCACTTAAGTGAGCACAGCTCACGGTGGAAAATGAAAGCCAGAGCAGCAAATGGTCAGGGTGTGCCAACAGCCCGCGAGTTCTGAGGATTCAAAACTCCAAGGCAACACTTTAGTTAGCTCCCTGTAATAAGAAATAATTCTGCAGATCTAGTCTGAATGCAACACACTGAAATGGTAATGTGCCTTTGGGTCTGAAGAACTCACAAAAGAGTGATGCTGGCATTGTGTCGGCAGTGACATTACCTACATTATGATTTTCAGAAACACATCCAGGGAGGAGGAAAAAAAAACAAAACCAAAAGATGAACTGATTCTTCTTTCTAAAAAGGAACAGGCTGTACTTACTTATTACAAGTCTATAGACATATGAATAATCTTCCTCTCTGATTCTTTAAGCATTTTAGTAATCCCCATCTCCTCTGCTCCTTGAGCTGGCTGAGTTTTAGCACTGCGAGCAGAACACACATCCTGCTTCCTGCCCCTATTTCCCAAACTTACATGTCAGAACTATCCACCTAAATTCATATTTAAGCAGCCGGTTTCCAAAGCCTTAGAGCCTCTGAAAATTACTTCTAAAAGTTGGACATCAGGTTGTATGTTTGACACTGCTCAACAAAGAAATAGTAATCAAAAGAGCGCCATAAGTGAGGTAAAAATACAAACTCATCTGGCATTACTTGTCTCATCACTGACTTCTCTATCAGGTGAGGGAAAATGAAAGAAAGATGACAAAAAATTGTTAAAAGTATCTACAAGGTGGATATTGATTAACAATTCACATTGAAAGTTGACCATCTTCTCTTAAACATATTCTGCTATGGCCAATGACAGGAACACATGCCACAATGGAGCACAAGGAAAGATGGTTTTGGAAATGTTCATCTCCTATGTGGTGCTTGTATCACTAGGAGAAAAATAAAATCAGAAGGCAATGTATATGGTGGTCACACAGAATCCCGGAAGGGTGGGATTTGGAAGGGACCTCTGGATAACATCCAACCCCTCTGCTAAAACAGGGTCACCCACAGCAGGTTGCACAGGATCACCTCCAGGTGGGTTTGGAATCTCTCTGCAGAAGGAGACTCTGCAACCTCTCTAGGCAGTTTGGGCCAGGACTCTGGCACCCTCAGAGCAAAGAATTTTTTCCTTTTGTTCAGATAGAACCTCCTGGGTTCCAGTTTATGCCCATTGCCACTTGTCCTTTCACTGGGCACCACTGAGAAGAGTCTGGCCACAACCTCTTGCCCCCACCCTTTAGCTATTGCTCACCATTGAGCAGGGCCCCTGTGGCTCTGCTCTTCTCCAGGCTAATCAGCCCCAGGGGTCTCAGCCTTTCCTCCGCCCAGAAATGCTCCTGTCCCTCAAGCATCTTGGTAGCGTCTGCTGGACTCTGTCCAGTAGTTTCTTGTCTCTTTTGAACTGCTGAGCCCAGAACTGAACCCAATATTCTAGACAGGATTTGACTAGGGCAGAGTAGATGGGAAGGAGAACCTCCCATAACCTGCTGGTCAAAGTCTTCTTCATGCACATCAGGAGATCCCTGGCCTTCTTGACCACAAGGGCACATTGTTGGCTCATGATGACCTTGTTGTGCACCAGCAGTCCTAGGTCCTTCTTCTGGGAGCTGCTTTCCAGCAGGTCAACCTGTAACTTATTACATGGGGCTGTTCCTAGTCCATCCCCTGCTGCACATGGTAATTGCTCCTCCCAAACATTGCTCTGCCAGAGGTGTCCCCTTAAAAGTCAGCAGAAGGAGTGAAGAATAAGTACTTATTGCCAGAAAGCTGCCTTCTTTCTAAATACACACAGCCCTTGGCAGGGTGATGTGCTCCCCTCCAAGACAATCTCCGTTGTGTAAGCTCTTTCAGCAGTTTTTAAACAGGGAGGGAAATACAGTCTGCTTGTCAAACACCAACTGGACACATATAAAATACAACTCAGAATTCTTTATAAATTCATTGTATTTTATAAAGGATTTAGTTTCACACACTCGGTGAGGTCAAAAAGCAACATCAAAAGAGAAAACCCCTTCTGGGATCATGTCTTCTGCACTGAGCATTACCACACGCAGGCGAATACTGGGTGACTCATACTTGCTGTTTCTTGAGTCTGGGTTAAACTTGGAACATAAATTATGTCAATTTTCTCACGTAAATTTTCCACAAATCATGGCTGGCTGGAGTTATATGGCACACTTTATTTTCCCCAACTGCAGGTATATTTGAATTCAAGTAGGGTGTCAAGTAAATATTTAAAGGTGAAACATATAAATGAAGACAAAGTGCAGTCAGTGAATGCTGGTGTTATGGTGTGAAAGCCAGAAGATTATAATTCAAGTATAAAAGGATATCTTGATTAAAAATAACATCTACTGCCATGGATTTTCTTGAGCAGTGAGTAAAGATTTCTCATCTGAAGTAGTTACAGCTTTAAAATTTGAAAGAAAACATTAATTACAGATTGTCTCCTTTGCTTCTGGGGCCACAATTATCTCATCATTGTTCAGGCTATCACAAATGCCAGAAGATGCAAAAGAATTAAGAATAAATTAATTATTAACAAATTGTAACGGTATTTGAAGACTGCAAAATATTGAATGTATAGAATAAGAACTGGCTAGGAACAATGATGGAGAAGAAATCATTAAAAAGTAATTATTTGAGACTGTTTCTTTTTTGCTTTTTGATCATAGGCTAAGTTGCAGCCATCTGTCTGTTTCTGCATCTATCTAAATATGTGCTTGAATATATTTTGGAGGGTTATGTCTAGTTTACCAGGCCAACAGAAAGCCACATCCAGTATAGATGTATTCGCTTCTTAAAGCTTCAGATAAAGGGGTCAAGGTCATAGCCAAGCCAGCTTGTAGAATAGGAATTGAATCACAGTAACTTTCCTAGGTTGAGAAATGTAGGCAGGAGTTTTGCTCTGTGATTCATTACTTTTTAAGTGCATTCGGTTCCAGCTCTCATGCTTGAGAATATTTTTAAGCTGTCCCTTGGGTTTAGATCTTCCCGAGCACAATTTTATGTTGGTACTGAAAAAAATGAAGAATAGGTTGGATTTAAAAGTATCACTGAAGGTTTTGAGTTCCTTGCTCTGTTTTCATGTGATCCAGAGCAAAATTCTCTCAGCATATTCTTGGACAACTGACAGCCACTCCAATTACAAATAAAACTTTTATGTTTCCAAAGGAAGTATGCTCAAAACTCTAGCATAAACAAGAATTTTGGAAAATCCAAGTTCCACTTAGCTTCTTGGTAGCCTCTGCTTGAGTCTCTCCAGTAGTTCCTTGTCTCTCTTGAACTGGGGAGTTAAGAACTGAACTCGGGACTCCAGATGTGAATATTTCACCTTAAATTAGAACAATGATTATGGAGATTAAAATGTCACCTTTTTTGAAGTCTGCTGGTTAGAAGCCATGCCAGGTGCCATGTCTTAGGTGTCCAAACTTGCTTTCTCTAAAGGAAATACAACACCAGCAAGAGAGAGCCACAACTGGCATGGAATCTTCAGTTGTTAGTGATAGAGAAATTGCATGAGTGTTTCATTGTCAGCCCCCACAAAACATAAGAAGCTCCAGAAAGAGGCATACTGTGGTGTGTGTGTGATTATTTTGGTGTACAGTATCAGGTCATTTGTCAGTGAAATTTGGGCATAGTCATACCAATGGTTTTAAAATCTTCATTCAAGGGCTGATAGAAGTATATCTAAAAATCAAGTAGGAGAGTAATCAGCTTATCCACAAAGCTCTTTGTTCAGTACTCCATAACACCTTCTTCTCTTGAAAGAAATTATAGCAACTGAATGTAAGATGCTATTTGTATTTTGCAAAATGAAGTATAATTATTTAGAACATTTTCCAAAAGAGCACTTTGTAAGCTAAGAGAAATATAATGCAGTAACAACATAATATCCTAAGATATTCTCATTCTGAGTAGTACACACTGCCTCTGTGTATATTCAGACTAACATTAAGCAGAAATACAAATGACTCACAATTGTGTTTCTGGGATCTAAAAAGACTCAGGGACCTATGAAAGACCAGAAAGTACTCAAAAAAAAAGAGAGAAAATCATCCTGCAACTCCTGTGAGGCTTTTGGGTATCAGATGTTAGTTTGAGGCTCCATTACCTTGCTTTATAACTGTTTTATAGCCCACATGCCAAACCAGAACCAGTTTAGTTGAGATATACATGTTCATACTTTTTGGGGGAAGTTATTACTACTGTTATTTGCTAAATTGGGGAGAATGCCAAATCATGAGGCATTTGTTTCATATGCTTAACCTCTGCCTGAGTTCACTGCTTATTACTTTCAGACTGTGTTTCACAGTGTGTGCTGTTGCTTCAACATTTTATTTAGCAAAATAGAAATAGAGGAACAAATAAAGGCACCAAATGTGAAGTATAGCCAGAAGGGCTTTGACAGAAATAACAGCAAGGCTACTTCATCTTTACAGCATTTGATTCAGTGACATTGCAACTGACAAGATTTCTGCTTTGAGCATTTAATTCTGTAATTTAAAGTACAATTCGATACAACATAAAAAGGAGGAATGTCCAATTCAGTCACACACATGAATCCAAAAGTTTAAAGTGATACGAACAGTAGTGTACTTTACTGTATTTTTGAGTCTTTTATATGCAAACTTGTTACCTCCACGTAAAAAAATAGTAGCAGTCAGGCAATAATATATTTTACAGGTCTCTGAAACTTAACTAATACTTCATAGTACAATTGTTTTTTTGATAGGTCATGATAACTAGAATTTTGAATTATACTACATTTCAGAAACAGATCAAAGCATAAGAGTAAAATTCCAAACTCATTCAGAAACAACATCTTTGTCCAATGTATTATGATATTCAGTTTCATAAAGTAGATGATAACCTTATAGAAGGAACTATTAAATTGATAAAACAGACTAGTATGAATGTAAGAGGTAAATATTTCTGAGTGACTCTTTGAATAGAGAACTATGACCTTCTCATTGTTATCTGTGCTTCTCTTCTGGAATACAACATTTTGTCACATTAGCTTCTGATTAGTTACACATATGGTGAAAAATTATTGTTCTCAAACAAAATCATATCCCCCACCTCCTTGAAGAAGACAATATTATTATTATTACATGTGGTTTCACTTATCAACTCTGATAATGTGGAAACTGATGCTATAAAAACAAAATGCCTGCACAATCGTGAAAGGTTTTCCTGCAGCATATTATGAATAAAGAGACAGAGATGATTGACTGGAAATAACAAGGCAAAAACTTAACTCCACAGTGATAGCAAGGGAGAGCATGAAGAAAGAGAGCAGAGCAATATTTCTAGCCTGTTATGCCCTGTGGTGTAACCAGCGAGATTTAATTGCCCTGTCTTACCAAGTCTGTTGTAATATCTTAGAAATCAGAATAATTGGATTTAGTCCTAGCTGAAGCTGGTAGAGGGTAAAAGTGTAATCCAGATTTTACAGAAGTTATTTAGGGAAGATCTAACTGACCTACCAGAAGCATCATTTTCACTGTTGGTGGAGATATCCTTGCTATTTAACTCCGCAGTCCAAAGGTAACAGAGTATCTGGACATTGCAGATGCCTGAGCTGTGGTAAATAAATGAATTTATGAGATGTGAATTGGTTATATCCACTGGGTACAGCTACTCTGTGTTGGCTGCTCTGTGGGTGATTGCTAAATTCCTTCCCCTTTCTGATATGAGAAGTAGATATGGTCATATCCAGCTGATCTTAAAAGGGTATTCAAAACTACATGGCAATTTGGAAAAATATTTCTTATTTTGAAGTAGTAAAGTATTTCAGACTCTTTACCTGAGACAGCGTGTAAGAAGAGACACCATGCAAACATACAAAGCAATAAATGCTCTGGAGCATACAGATCCATGCATTTCCATTCTTTCTAGCTCATCAGGAGAGTGTGAGGGGACATTTAATAAAACCAAAAGGTGAAAAATTAAAGACTGATAAATTAAAAAAGTCTTTCACACGAGATACATAAAAACTGTGAAACTTCTTATCACAGAGGCTCTTGGAGAACAAGAAAGTAATAGGATTATAAAGGATTAGACATTTGTATGCATTTCTGGAAGAGTCAAGGGTATAATTAAAGATACCAAACATTTCAGAATGGCTATTAAGCCTTGCATTCAAGCCTTACAGCACCCTCTATTAACAAAGGTGTTGCTACATATACTCTCATGGGCAGACATGTGCTGGCTCTGACAGTATTCTGATATCACAGGACTTGGAACAGCTTCACCTGCTGCAGCCCAGTTACAGCAGCTTGGAGCTAAGTGAGGGAGATTGGGCAGAGCTGTTAGCTTGCAAAAAACACTAAAACCTAGAGATCTGGCAGATCTGAGCACCTGAGAGTGGTACTGAGACTCTAGCTCTGAACTGCTGTAGTAACAGTGATGTTCCTGAGTGCTACTCTTCCCCTTCCCATGGGCATGTTTTCACAGATGTCATTCCCATGACATTTGGTTTTAGCACCTGCGCAAGGTGAATGCAAGAGCAGAGCTACCCCACACTTTAAGATAACACACAATATATAAGGACTAAAACTCCTAGAATCATAGGATCACAGGTTGGTTTGGGTTGGAAGACACCTTTCAAGGACATCTAGTCCAACTCCCCTGCAGTCCACAGGGACAACTTCAATCAGATCAGGTTGCTCACAGCCCCAAACAACCTGACCTCAAGTGGTTCCAGGGATGGGACTTCTACCACCTCTCTGGGCAACCTGTGCAAGTGTCTCCACTACCCTCAGTGTAAATGACTTTATCCTTACAACCTGCTGTATTTTATTTATTTTCCTCTCTGAACTTTAGTAAATTCACTAATGCCCCTTTTGCATGTTGCTGCAATAGTAAAACAGCTGTTACAGTAAACATTACGTCTTTAAAAGCTGGCTTAAATTTCTTAAAATCAAACCAAGATTTGATTGCTTCTATAGTTTATTTTCAGAGGCCTTTTCTAGGACTAGTCCATATTCAAGAAGAACTTTTTCTCTCTCCAAACTGTTAGAGCTGCTTGTCTGACAGGTGTCCTGGCTTCATCTGAGATAGAGTTCATTTCATTCCCAGTAGGTGGTTCAATGCTGTTTGCTGGATTTAGGGTGAGACTAATGTTGATAAGGATGTTTTAATTGTTGCTGAGCAGTGTTTACATTAAGTAGCTTCTCACCATGTCCTACCAATGAGGAGGCTAGGGGGGCACAAGAAGTTGAGAGGGGACACAGCATATAACCCAAAGAGCAAAAGGATATTCCATACCATATGACATCATGCTCAGTATATAAATTGTGAGGAGTTGGCTGGGAGGCACCATGGTCTTGGTGTTGGCTGGGCAGTGGTCAGCAGGTGGTGAGTTGTTTTGTATATTCTAGTATTATTATTTCCCCTACTTTTTCTGTCCTATTAAACTGTCTTTATAGAATCATAGAATCATAGAATCATAGAATGGCCAGGTTGGAAGGGACCTCAAAGATCATCTAGTTNTGACCCCCAAGTCCTTCTCTTCCTGGCTATGATCAATGAGTTCCTCACCCAATCTATAGTGGTACCTGGGATTTCTCCTGCCCAGATGCAGGACCTTACATTTAGACTTGTTAAACTTCATTTTGTTTTCTTGGGCCCACTTTTCAAGCCACCCATGAGATTTAGTGGGGATTTTTTGTTTGCTTTTTTGGTTTTGTTTGTTTGTTTGTTTTTTGCTTTTGTGTCTGTGTGTTTTTTCCCCTCCAGTTCTCTCCCCTATCCCACCTAGGGGTCAGGAGTCACTGTGTGGTGTGTAATTAACATCTGGGGTTAAACCACAACAACAGAAAAGAGGAAATAAATTCATGAAGACATGCAAATAAGTTATCTATAGCTTGTTTTCTAGGTTTGATAACATGACTTTTGATACCTTTTCCAGATGACTGCTGTAACAGCACAGAGAGGATGAACACTATTTGTAGGTGGTAGTGAGTGATTGTTTTTTTCTTGGCACTATCTCTGTCTCATCACTGGGACTCAACACAAACAATGGCTGAGCTGGGATGAGGAGGAACTATGCTTTCTTCAGCAGTGTTGTTAGAGTTGTGATAACCCGTGCAGAAGGAAGGAACTTATTGTCATGCCTGTCATGCTTGTTGGCTGAAGATATTGGACATGACTTACAAAATCCAATGTTCAGAAGTAGGCTTGAGAGTCTAAGCAAGTGAATGGACTTTCAAAAACCAATATGGGTGTCTCACCATGCTCTTGGCCAAATCCAGTTCTCTGTGGCACCTAGAATGTAGCTCTTCATTATATGTTCAAAAGCAATTGCAAAACTTGGGAACTTTTCTTCCTTGGTCATTTTTGTGTATATATATGCTTTAGGCTCCTACATTGTCTTGGTCCCTTTGCAGGATGACTTGATTGATTGTGGGCTGCACACTTGCATGAAAGTGTGACCAACTCCCCACTCAATTTAACATTTACATGCTCAAGCAAATGGATATTACTCTGATCTTAGGTCTACTGTACTGTGCTAACAGCACATGGCATTGGCACGTTACTTGATCAGGTTATCACATTCATAATATTTCTGTATTGCAGAATTATGTAATTTCATGCCATCATTGAAGACATAACAGATACTTAAAGAAGAAAGTGCTATTAAGAATTATGCAATAATTGTGCATTGAGATAGGTGAGGGTCTTAATATGGATGTCTTAATATACAAAGGAAATTGAAAAATATAAGGGCTTCTTCAGTTAGAACTCTTTTAGAGATAATAAGTCAGAAGCTGCACTAGTGAATTAATATGATATATTGAATTTTTTGTTGGTTTTCATTATATTCAGATCAATCTTCCAGCTTAAACCAGGTGAAGTTAGGATAGCCTGACTGTTATGACATTAAAACACTTTTGGGATACAGTTCCTGGATCTTCTATAACCTCTGTGATTAACCTGGGCAAATCTCTTAGCTCTTCTGTCGTTCCTTTCCATCTAGCAGGCAAGAGTAGTAATACCATGTTATTGTGAAGTAAGAAGGTATAAATGACTGTATAAGCATACAGTGGATCATCTGAATACTGGGAGCAAAACAACTGCTGGAGACATATTTACTCATATGTGCAGTAGCTTTTTGACCACAATGGGAGATCAGCCCGAATATCACAACACAGAAACATCCCAAGACAAAAGGCTTTCTTTAGAACCCTTCTCACAGAGAATGGTAGAAGAAGAAGAAGACAAGGACTTTATCCTTGCAACCAAGATAATATTTAAATGAAATTCAAAGAAAACAAGAATCTTATTACTTAGTACAAAGTTGGTGGTGTTGAACTGCTGATGTTTTTTCCATGCCTACCCAAATGAACTCAGTCAACAAAGCTATTGAAGATGAGACCTTTCATGAGCATTCACTGTTCTGGTTTTTTATTTTTCCGAAGCATGGGTAGTTTTGGCACAAATCCCTCTGTAAATCCTCCCCACCCTCCAGTAGATCAACAGTTTTACCCAACTTGGTGTCATCTTCAAACTTAGCAAGGGTGCATTTGATCTTCTTGTCAGGATCATTGGTAAAGTTCTTAAACAGAACTGTACCCAAATCTGAGCCTTAGGGAACACACTTGTGACTGGTCACCAAGTGGGTTGAACTCCATTCTCCACCATTCTTTGGACTTGACCATGCAGCTAGTTTTTTAGCTAATGAAGATTACACCTGTCCAAGCCATGAGCTGCCATCTTCTCCAGGAGAGTGTTGTGGGAAACAATGAAAAAGGCTTTATTGAAATCCAGGAAAACAACATCCACACCATTTTTTTTCATCTTCTAGGTGGGTCATATGGTCATACAAGGAGATCAGTCAAGCAGGACCTCCCTTTCATGAACCCATGGTGACGGGGCCTGATCACCTAGATGTCCTGTATGTGCCACATGATATTATGATAAAGCCTGCAACTCCCATCTACCTACTTCTTTCATAAGAATATGTAACTACCACAGTTGCATTAGGAACAACTGGGCAAACTTTGTTATAATTACACTCAGTTTTTGACTGTCTTCATGTTTACTGGATGACTGAACCAATTGGTGGTCATTCATATTATTGGTGAGCAGACCACACACACCTGTACAGGTTAGCTGAGTACAGATCAGTACATATCAGCTGAAACAGTCATGGCCAAGGGAAATATAGCTGACAACAGCTCCTGATCCAGGTAATGAGCCCTTCATGCCAATTACCTCTTGTGAGCTCTTGTGGAGCTCTAACCTTCACTTCCTCCACATGTGCAGCCTTCTCCAACATTAACAGCAGCTACTTGCAGATAGTGACAGACAACATTTTGGTGTACTTGGGAGGGGGATCCAGTTTACAAGTGGAAAAGGAAGAGTGACAGAAAACCCAGAAAATCCTCCGCTCACTTAAGAAATCCCTTTTTGTGCCTTTCAGAGTACTCATTCCTTTCTCACAGGTTGGTATTTTTCTTCCTACTGATGCTGAATGCTGATAAGACCATTTTCGATGCAGTCTCTGGAATTCACTCAGCTGCTGAACAAACCCGTGGGCTTTCCCTTACACTAGATTATAGCAAATTGCCTGATTTATACACACCTCTGGCCAAATACCACCTAAGTAACACCAGTATAAATCCCAAATAATACCACTTATGTTGGCAAATATGGCACAGGATTTGCAGGATAGCAGAATGGCAATGCTACAATAAAATGAGCAAGATACTTCAAGATCATATTTAAAAATAAACTTGCTTTCTGTTGATACCTGTGCTTCTGTTGCCCTCTATAGCACCAGACATAAGTAAGAAGGGTTCCTGTATCTGCTTTTAATTAGCATTTGGTAAAGCAGATCGTGTATGCTATAGCTTCAACCACCTGAGCTTAAGTCTGTCATCAGGCAAAGCTATCATATGAAATTACTGCTGGATGATAATTGTAATATTTTCCCAGGATTTAATATTCACTCATTTATTCTCATATTAAAGACAAGCAAGGATTGTTGTAGCTATGAGATTCTAAAATGTTATGCAGATGGTAGCGGGGAAGGCTACAAAATCCTGCTGTTATGGGACTGGCAGATATGCATTTCTCCAGCTGCATAGGATAGAGAACCTGCTTGCTCAAGGTCCAATAAACTCTGTATCAGCTGTGATTGAATTACATATTTGGTTTAATCAGAGACACTATTTTTCAAATGCAAAAGGATTCAATATGTCCTGAATTTGCACTGGTCAAAATTTTGCTGGCTTCTGTTGGAGTAAAGCAGGGGCTCTGAACAAAAGAAACCCTCATAAAAGTAAATCTAGCAGGGAGAATACATAAAATAAATGACGTGTTAACTGAGTACGGTCCTCCAAAATGGATTAAGGGATCAGGTCACCCAGTGCCTGAGGACAGCTTCTCAAATCTGAAATACCCTAGTGTTCACAGTCAGTAAATGTCCTGATGGAGCTTTCTTAAAAAATGGGAAACCTAACTAATCATCCCCTCTGGAAATATACATAAAAGTCACAGGAACAGTTTAAAAAATAATAATAGAAGAATAGGTTATTTACAAGTCAGTCTCTGACCAAAGGCCAAATCTCCATCTACTGATATGGAGTGGCAGTTCTTTAAAACTTAGGCTAACACATTGCTGTATTCCAAGGCTTTAAATAATTTTCCTTTGAAATGGGGAGTTTAAAGCCCTCAGTAAAGTATGCACACACGGCCTTTGCACTGAAATCCAAATCTGAAGTGCTTGCTCTGCAAAGCATTTTGTATTACACACCTGGGGCATAACATATATGAAAGGCTCTATAGGATTCACCTCACCTCCTCACATAACTTTGTCTTTTTTTAATCTTTTCGCTTAGTGAGAACAGATAGATCACTTGTAAAGATTACAGGAAAAAAACCCCACAGAATCTAGAAAAACGGCATTTTTTTTACTTTAGGATTAAACAGGAGGTGGTTAAATCTGACTGTATATATCAAATTTTAAACCAGTTTTGCCATGGGTTTGTTCACAGATTTTCTCTCCTGCTGCAGGGACGAGCCAAAAAGCCTCCATTTGCATGAGCATAGGTCCCAGGAACAGATCCTAGGGGTTCCCCCTCCAAATAATGTCCCAGCCCCTGTAAATAGGGCTAAAGAGCAAAAATAATTGAGGCAAACTGTGACAGGTAACAACATATCAAAGAGAGAAATGAAGAATAGGATGTGTGGGTTTTCCATATAGAGAGCTGACATCCTTTTTCAACTTAGAGCTGATGCTTGTTCACCCTAAGAAAACCCTGTTTGATGTGCAATTCATTTTGAATAGACATACACAATTTAATGTGGTTTCGTCTTTGCTTTCAGTAGCAAATATTTTTGGAAACCAGTATTTTGCCAATGCACAGGTCTCTTCAAGCCCGGTAACTGTTAAGGAAACAGATAACAGAACTTTATTTTTCATCTAGTGAAAAGCATCCAAATAAATAACATTTTATCAGTAGAAGTATAATTTATCACCTATTAAAAAGTAAGTGTACACTCTAGGTCATTTTTCACATGCACCTCAAGTATAAACAGGCATTTTACCCAACCTACAGCTCTGCTATGATCAGAACACAAAGCTGTTGACAACGGAAGGGATCGTTATTGTCCTGCTGCCACAGCACGAGATGATATTGAGCCACCCTATATCAGAGACACTTCAAGGTTGATTGTGCAGTTGCCTTGTACAGTAGAGGCAAATAAATAAATGAAGTCAAAACCAGAAGTCGCTTGCAAACCCTAACATTCTGCGACCCAAAAAATCACCACCTTGCTTTTAAATCTTTTTGTTTGTTGGTTTGGTTTAATTATTTTCACATAATCAGGGAACAACCCAAGTTGGAAGGGACCCACAAGGATCATCAGTTCCACTCCCATTTAGGCACAGGACAACCCCAAGGTCACACAAGGTGACTAAGGGCATTGTCCAAGTGCCTCTTAAATTCCACGAGATTTGGAGCCCTGACTACCTCCCTGGGGAGCCTGTTCCAATTCTCCACCACTTTCTGGGTTAAAATCTTCTTCCTAACATCCTACTTGAACCTCCCTCAGGACAGGTTCATGCCATTCCCCTATGTCCCGTCACTGTCTACCAAAGAGAAGAGTTCAGCCCCCACTCCTCACTCTCTTGTAAGGAGGTTACAAACTGTAATGAGGTGTCCCCTCAGTTTTCTCTTTTCTAGACTTAACAGGCCAAGTGATTTCAGTCTTTCTTCATATGACTTCCCCTCCAAGCCCTTAACCATCTTCGTGGCCCTCTTCTGGACACTCTCCAACAACTTCATGTCCCTCTTGTATTGCAGCGCCCTAAACTGCACACAATACTCCAGGTGAGGCCGCACCAGTGTTGAGTAAAGAGGAACCATCACCTGTCTCGCTCGGTTAGTGACGGAGTGCTTGATGCACCCCAGGATCCGGTTGGCCCTCTTGGCTGCTAAGCCACACTGCTGACTCATCTTCATCTTACTATCTATTAATACTTCCAGATCCCTCTCAGCAGTGATGCATTCTAGTCTAATATTCCCCAGTAGGTAGGTGGTTTTTGGGTTGCCCCTCCCCAAATGCAAAACCCAGCACTTACTCTTGTTAAATTTCATTACATTTGTGATAGCCCAGTCCTCCAATCTATCCAAATATCTCTGCAGTGCCTCGCATCCTCCAATAAACTCAACAGTACCCCCCAATTTAGTGTCATCTGCCAACTTACTCACTAGTCCTTTGAGTCCTAGATCCAAGTCATTTATAAAGATATTGAACAGTATTAGCCCTAAGATGGATGCCTGCAGTACTCCACTCATCACCTGCCTCCAGCTCAAAGTAACTCCATTTACCACAACCCTTTGAGCTCTGCCACTCAGCCAGTTGTATACCCACTTAATGATTTTTTTATCAAGCTTAATGCTCAAAATTTTATCTTAAAGGATGCTATCAGAGACAGTATCAAAAGCTTTACTAAAGTCCAAGAAGATGACACCAGCTGGTCTCCCTAGATCAATTAGAAAGGTAATCTTGTAATGAAAGGAAAGCAAGTTTGTCAAGCATGACTTCCCTTTTATGAACCCATGCTGACTAAGAATAATGACTGTGTTGTCTGACAGGTGTTTATCTATGGCTCCCAGAATGATTCTTTCCATAATTTTGCTTGGTACCAAAGTAAGACTAACAGGCCTGTAGTTACCAGGGTCATTCCTGTTACCCTTCTTGAAAATCAGAACTACGTTAGCACTCTTCCAGTTGGATTGGACCTCTCCAGATTCCCAAGAGTGTTGAAAAAGACAGGACCTGCTAAGACATCTGCCATATCTTTGAGAACCTTTGGGTGGATTCCATCAGGTCCCATAGACTTATAAGGGTCTAACCGGAGGAGTAAATAATGCATAAGTACAGGGTCAGCTATAGCATTGACAGATCCCATGTTACCAGTCTCTGACTCATGATGCTGGGTGTTGCATATCCCATCCACCTTGTTAAAGACAGAAGCAAGCATTGTAGAGATCGGTATTGCACAAGCTGGTGAAATGAGCATTGAGCAATGCACCTGGATGGGAGGATATCAGAAATTCAGCATGTTGATGACTTCAGCTCAGGTTATTTTGCGTGTTGCGTCCTTTGCTAGTGGTGCAGCTGTAATACTTCTTGCAGCAGCAGCACTGGGAATATTCCCTGTGCCTACTAAAGTTACACAAAGAATTAAGGATCAAGAAGAAAAAAATAAAAGTCAGGAAAGGGGCCTTATATCCTTTGGCATTACCTGCCAAAGAGCAGCAAGTGAGTTTAAAAAACAGCCACAAGAAAAAAAAGATCAAAACCTGCGACTAGTTGCAACTGACTGGAATTCAGTGAGGTCAGGAGTGGGAATGAGATAGCTGTAAATCACCTTTGCTCTTCACTTAATCTGCTGTTGATCTTGTTCCAGCTTAAACTGGAGAATTCTGACGGCTGCTCTGAGTTATAGGAGTTGCGAGCCCTCTCAGGAGGTTTTCTTCTTTCTGCTGTTTGCAAAGGGAAAGTCACGCAATTAAGGCATCTCTTGTCAATCACGGGCTGGGATTCCTTTGATGCTGCCATTTACTTAAACTTTTATACTCTTTCAATATTTCACAGCTAACTTGTGACAAGGGTTATAACAATTAAATTAAAGCAAATAAACTGTTTGCTTTAGATGTACCTTATCAATCCCAGTCCTTCCACACATTTCTTAACTGTTTTACCACCAAAGAGTCAAAGACATGATTAAAAAAAGGTGGCTACCAGAAGTCTCCATGTTGATGAATTTGATCCTGAGCACTCTGTTCCCACTCACTGCAAATGCTAAGCAATTAATTCTTAGCCATGACTTATGCCACTAGCAAATAAAGCAGAGTCTGGCAGAAGAATTTCTGAAAATAAAAAAAGACAATGTCTTCCAGTGTGTCACCACTTTGTGCTGTTTTTTGATCCAACAAAAATAGAAAACAAAAGTGAAATCGATGAAGAAACACAGAATCCCAGCATGGTGGGTGTTGAAGGGAACTCTGGAGATTGTCCAGTCCAACCCCTCTGCTAAAACAGGGTCACCCATAGCAGGTTGCCTAGGATCATCTCCAGGTAGGTTTGGAATCTCTCTAGAGAAAGAAACTCTGCAACCTCTCTGGGCAGTTTGGGCCAGGGCACTGGCACCCTCAGAGCAAAGAATTTTTTCCTTTTGTTCAGATAGAACCTCCTGGGTTCCAGTTTATGCCCATTGCTACTTGTCCTTTCACTGGGCACCACTGAGAAGAGTCTGGCCACAACCTCTTGCCCCCACCCTTTAGCTATTGCTCACCATTGAGCAGGGCCCCTGTGGCTCTGCTCTTCTCCAGGCTAATCAGCCCCAGGGGTCTCAGCCTTTCCTCCTCCCAGAGATGCTCCTGTCCCTCAAGCATCTTGGTAGCCTCTGCTGGACTCTGTCCAGTAGTTCCTTGTCTCTTTTGAACTGGAATGCTCAGGACTGGACTCAGGACTTAATATATGGCCTACCTAGGGCAGAGTAGATGGGAAAGAGAAACTCCCTCTCTACCTGCTGGCCACACTCTTCTCAATGCACCCCAGGAAACCATTGGTCTTCTTGGCCATGAAGGCACATTGCTGGCTCATGGCGAACTTGTCCACTGGAACTCCAAAGTTCAATGCAGAGTTGCTTTCCAGCAGGTCAACCCCTAACCTGGGCAGAATGGAAAGAAGAGTAGACATGAAGTTTAAGGAGAGAGTTGACCAGCATACTTTTCTGTTGACTTCTGTGTTATTTTTTCCAGATAAAATAGTTTTCCCTCTCAATGCCCTGCAACACATAGACTGTTTAATTGATCATCATTGATGAATGCAGATAATGCAGCTATCCCTTTGCTGGTACAATCCTCTGAGTCTTCTCAGTGATGAAATCAGCTCATTATATAGTTTTGTTGCTATTCTCTAATTAAATCATTTAAGCATCCATATTATAAAGTCCTTTTCTAGAAAAGCCTTAACATGTCTGTGGTTTTAAGCATGTTTAGAAGGCACTGATTTCAGTGTGGTTTACGAAAGTATTACAGGAAGTTTCAGCATCAGAGATGCTGTCAGGAGTATGCTGTGCCCTGAATGGAATTGATTTGATGCTGCAGTTTGAGTAGCTGGGCACCAGCATACCCTCTAGCCAGATATCTCTGATTTTGCTAGACTGGATTTGGTCAAGTCACAGGAAATATTATCTTATAATTATTTCACAATTAAGAGCATTTTTGGAGCCAGGATGATGTGGGTATCACTTCCTTGTTTATGTGATTGTTTTCTTTCAAAGATAAAAAAAGCACACTTAATTCATCCTCACCAAACCCTTGAGAGAGGCTGTAAGATAGTCTGTCTTCTGAAACTTCTGTTCCTGTCTCTTAAAGAAATAATCACACTTTACACTTACATAGCACCCTGCATGTGAGGAAGTCAAAAAAGGCAGAGAGGAGCAGATTCCCCATATTCTGACAGAAGAAACCAGAGAAATTCTCATGGGACTCGGAGAGTTGCCGAGCAGGGATAGAAAATAAAAAGAGTGAGAAGATATTTTTTTCAGGTTCTGCATCTTAGTGAAAACAGAAGTTCTCTGGGGGGACTTCTCTGAAACTTGTCACAAAACTGCGATCCAGCCATCCTAGGCTAATGACAGTCATCAATGAAACCTGATTTTCTTTCAACTGTCAGGTTGAAGAAATAGCTAAAAGCAAGACTGGAAAGATATATTCTTTTTTTATTTTCAGATTTTTGGGTTACCATTACCTGACGGTGATCATTTTGCAGAAGGTATTCATTTGATGCTATAAGGGAATTTGCAAGGGCAACCAATCTGTCATGATTATGGTAGTTTCAGGCAAATCTGTGAGGATGCACAAAGAAGTGATGATTTTTAGGCTTCCTGTCTAGGTGGTAAAGAAAGTCCTTTAATTATGGGGAAACTCATGTGTTCTTGGAAGTTCTAGCTCTGTATTGATGCCATTAAAAATGCAACTTCTACACTGACATAAAAAAGCATAAGAGAATAGTTCTCCATTCCTACAATTTCTAAGCATGATTTCAGAACTCTGTTCATACCTAGGCTTTTACAGTAGAAAGTAATTCAAACAATAACATTGGAAAATTGCTGCTGCATTATTTTAAAACATTTCAGAGTTTATGTATGCTAAGAAGGGTTTCAGGTTTTTCAAGCCTAGTGATTCTTATCACAAGTACGAAAAACTTCATTTCCTCAATTAACTATCACTTGAAAAAGTTTACCATTCCTAAAACTATTTTAACTATTTTATTTATTTTACTTATAAATAAGTACAGTGAGCAATTTAAAGCTGAACATTATTCTGAACCAACTGGATGCAAAACAATATTTATGCTCAAATGTGCATTTAATTTAAAAATATTACCCTACAGTCAAATTTTGTGTCATATTAAAGTTATATTAATACCCTATGTTTATGAGACATTTTTTAATTCTGAAGTTAAAAGAAAGTGATAGATTACTTCAGCTATTCTGTAACTTGCTATATATAGTACAAAATGTGCATTTCCTTAAAAAAACATGAAACATGCTGCCCATGCACCCTGCAGACACACACTACTTGATTTTTCCAAGGGTAGCAGTGTTGGGAGTTGGGATTTGGCTCCAGCTGATGTAGAGCTAAAGGAAAGATGTGAAACCAGACTCTGGGATGGGGTTCTGAGCCTTCCAAAAAAATAAGGAATTTTGAGTTTGGGACATCTGTATGCATAGATGGTGTCACTGAGAGAGACTTTGAGCTGTCCTGTCTCTACCTGAGGGCCACTCTGGTACACCGCTTTTGGGGAACCTGCCTTGCTGGGATAGTCACGGATAACTGAAGAAACACTCTTTGATATGCTTTGATATAGTAAACCCTCCTTTTTTTTTTCATCTGTACATAAAAGCGGGTGAGAGCCAAGTGGGAACTCTGGAAGACATTGCTGTCTCAGGCACATGCACCTTCATCCAAATAGCACTGGAACAAAGCAGTGATGCAGACAATGTGTGCTCTCTTTAAATGTCTTCTAAATGAGCACTATTCCTTTTCTGTTTTTTTTTTTTGTTCTTGCCATTTTAGCAAAATGTCCCTCTTACGTCCTGTTTTTTTTCCTGGTACTAAATTCCATCACCAGTGACAACAGATCATAGAATCATAGAATGGTTAGGGTTGGAAGGGACCTCTGGAGGTCATCTAGTCCAACCCCCCTGCACTGGGCAGGGACATCCCCAACTAGATCANCAGTCAATCAAGGGAACTGGCTTTTGGCTCTGCAGAAATGCCTAAGCTCCTTCTCATCCATTTCTGCTGGGCTTTTGTGGCTTTTGGTGTGAGCTCTCATGGGACAGAAAGGCTGGCACGATCCTTGGTTTAACCAATGGTCTGGTTGGAGAGCACAAAGCAAATTTTCACACATGGTACATCACACTGGTTGTTGTAAGAAGAAAGTGGCCATTCCCCCTCCACCACTGCTGTCTTTTGCAGTTTCTTTGCTCCTGGGTCTTTCCCTTTAGGCATTGATTCTCAGCCTACTTGCATGTTTGTCTTTGTTTTTTTATGCATGTAACCTAATTGCAAGGGATGTACAGGCTTGTCCCTGGAGCTGTGAAGGAGGTCATTCCACCTCAGTGCGCAGGTCATTACCATACGACCAAGACATTCATATTTCAGTATGCCCCCCATGTTGCTCCATCACCATGGTTCTCCCTCTCTCCAATCCACCTGTGTCAGAAAGTTCTCCTCAACTCCTATAACTCAGAGAGCTGATGATGTCAGGGCTGTAATTTCTACTGGGTTCTTCCCGATCACACCTGAGTGAGAGCACTGTGTTACTGATGCTTTAACAGATAGACTTATGGCACCTACAGTGCACTAAGGAATGGCACAATAGGTGCAGAAGTGGCAAGTTTTGCTGTTCTGTTGCTCTTAATTATTACTACAGGTCCTGCAGCTACTCTTTGGAGACCTAGGAACTCAAGCACATCTGAGTTTCATCTGGCTTTCCATACAGCAGCAACAGGACATCGTTGACATGGAGATGAAGTTGGGAAACCAGCAAGATCTATTTTTGCTATGATGGTTCTCAAAACTTTAGTTAATTTATAATTAATAGGGGAAATACTGAGGAAATAATGTCCTGGAGGTTAGTAAGCTCTGACTTAGAGGTGACCAAAGAGATTCACAAGCCCCTTTTTCTGTGTAACTGAGGCTGAAATGTGGCCAACAAACACAACACCAAGCTTCAAAAAAGTAGTGCGGAGGTTTAAGGGCAGTCAGTGCCTCTTTGCAGAGGGCAGGTACCCTGCCTCTGAATACAAGCCTCTCATCTCTGTGACAGTGGGTGTTTCCTGGGCTTTATTCAATCCCCAAAACTAGTGGAATACTGTGAGATCTCCTCATGTTTTACTGTCATTTCTGCATTTCTCTGGACATGGTATTTCAAAACTTATGTTTCAGAGCTGGAAGTGTTGTGTCATGATTATTTCATCAGCACTTAAATGTCATTCCTGGAACCTGTTTCATAAGACTCAGTGTTTCTGGAAGTAATATGTGCAGTGCAGAAGTCATGTAAAGGATTCAGACCTACAATCAATAGCGAGAAGTGCAGAACTTCAGATGCAGGCATTTCAAAGAAACCAGGGAAATAGTTTTGCAATATCATCCAGCAAATATTTGCCCAGTGTCTTACTGAGATCTTAAAGCCACACTAACTGAGATGTCCTGGCTAGTGACATTAACTCCAAATGGGCCAAAATCACTCCGTTTTGCTCCCTTCTCCAGAACACAGGAAGATCGTTAATATTGATAGTTTGGCTCCCAGAGGCTGGAGATGGATCTCAAATTTCCCAAGCTGACATTGGGTTTATAAAGGTAAAACCCAAATCATATGGATGTCATTTCTTCCTCAGTTGCAGATAACTGTTAAGGGTATATTTAAAAGAGGATTGGTTTTCTTTGCACCACAGACTTAAGAGGTAGCAGGTGCATCCAGCAAGAGCCAAAGCTTTTCTACCATGCTTTCACACATGTGAGAGATCTCTGAAACAAATACCCTTCACCAAAAGGGCCAGCTAAGACAAAACATTTCCCAGGCATCAGACCACAGAGAAGAAAAACATACTAGATCCCTTTTAAAAACTTATCTGGAAATAAAACAAAGCTTTTATGTGAATAAATATCTAGTGCACCCAAAGATTAAATGAAATTTTTTACGTGACCCAAAAAGAAGAAAAAGAGTAGATCAGTTAAAAATTGGTTAAAAAAAAGAGGAAAGAAAATAACCTTAAAATATCTTTCAAAATCCAACTAAGTCCCTGACAAAGAGAACTGAATTAGCTAAAAAGAACAATCTGATAAAATTATGGTACCCCAAGGTTATTTGTTTATCAGATTTCTATTGTACACTTTCCATGTGTTCTTCTCATTACACCTCAGCAGATCCTTCCCAATATTTTAAACAATTCTTCCGAGCTAGTAAGTGCCCTTCCTGTATTTTTCTATGGTCCACTATTTCCTCATATTTCTGTCATAGCTCTTTTTAATGCAGCAGTCTGCAGTGAGATCAGGAAGAGACAGAGAAGCTATTTCCTCCTTTGGAAACGCACAGGTTCTTGTCTCATTTTCAGAACTCCTCTTTTTTTTTTTAATCTATTTTTAAGTATCTATATCATTAGGAATACGTATTAAGAGTAATAATAATAAATAAAAACAAGAGGAAAAAATTAGAATAATAATACATATGAATTATAATTATAATAGTAATAAGAATAATAAAATTACCAAATAGAATAATAATAACATGGATATTGATACTAATACTGATACTAATACTAAAGAATTGCAGGGTGTATGTAAATACTAATACTAACACTAAAGAATTGCAGGGTGTATGTATCTGCATGGCTGGTAATTCCTAGACTCTCTCCCACAGTTTGTGTGGTACTTTTGTCCACGTTGAGAAACAAGCTACAAGCAGGTTTATGGTTCCAGCCCTCTCTGCCTAGTGGTTTGTAGAGATGATGATGTGCACACACCCTGCCAGAGAAGCAAATGTTTTGTTTTTCTTCTCCTTGGGGTGACCGTTGTCTCCAGCTGGTTCTACACAGAATAAGTCATTAATTAAACTCGGATTCTTTGCAGGTGGCCTGTTGCAGGGCTGTGGTTTATTCTTGCTTTCTCTGCTCCTGCGAACAATACTTTTTGGGGGGGAGCTGGTGGTGGTGGATTTCAGACTGATGTTATTTTTGTGATTTCACATTTTCTTCACTCTTCCTTCTGCCTCAAGTGTTCCTCTAAGAGACAGAAAGTGAAAGGCTCAGTTAAGAAAAACACAGCCACCTCCAAAGTGCTAAAACTGCAATAAACCCATCATCTCTAACAACAGTGGAGCATGAAAAGATAAAAAACAGCCTGCCAAGAATGTAGTAACCACCCATTCGCTTTTAAATGCTCTCCACACTTCAATGCACAGACCTAATTACTTTTCTCCGTTCCCAAATCCACTTTGCAGTGCTGCAATCAGAAACCTGGCGTTAAGATATCTTAGACTCCAAGGATCAAGACTAATTATGGGCCTAAACTGCACCTTTTGGTTTCCTTATGAACCAGCCTGCCCCCACCCCAGCCTCTCCACCCCCTTCCCTTCTTTTGGGATGCTTTAAAGCACGCTCCACTAGAAGAAAGGCTGTCCAGTCTCAGTCGGGGGTGAAGTAAAGAGAGAATAAAACAAAAAGCAACTCAGTCCAATTCAGTAAGCTTCAATGAAGCTGGTATATTTAATGTGAGCCCAGGGTTAGCCCACAGAATTGGGGCAGAATGCAATATTCTCAACAAAAAAAGATGTGTTTAAAGTCGGTCAAGGCCCCATAAGGCTGTTGTTGGTGTTTAAGCAGTACACCAAGGTATTTAGCTCTGAGGGTTTCTAAACATTCCAGCTGAGAATAAAACCACAGCTTTACAGTAGCTTCTTAAAGGTTTGGGGGGCTGGGAATGTTCCCTCCCCCTTGCATTGAAAAGTCAATAAACAGTAGGAAAGATCATGTCATAACAAAGATGAAGCCACCTATTACAGGGTATAGTGATGACTAATGGTGCTATCAGAAGGACTAATCCTATGTATTAAATGCTGTAATTGCTATAATAATATCACGGTTATTAGAACACCCAGGCATGGGGCATTTTTCAGTTTTGTGCAGCAGGAAACCTCTGCAGACCATCCACCCTTCCCACAGTGGGTGCCCCCTAAAATACTGGAATATTAGATAATGACATCAATGACACTGGCAGAAACCCCATTATTTTCTAGTACACGCATCTCACTTTCCATGGTATTTACCAGGCTGCTTTAGGTCATTTTGTCTAGAGCTACTCTCCTAAAAATAGCTTTCATTAAGAATTAACATGCAAAAGTTGGCACTGGTGTTTTACCTTTTAGAAATGTTTTTAGTTCCACTTAGAAAGTAATAATACTACTAATAATACCAACAATAATAACAGCAACACAACTGTTGCATATCACCATACAGGTGGTGAACCACTTTCAAGGACCTTCATGAGAATAAAAGCCCCCAAAAATGTTTACTTCTCTGACTTCTCCCTCTCTTCCCCTCACGACAAACTCAGATTATCGCATATCCCATAGTTACAGGTGCATAAAATGTTTTAAACCATGGTCCAGTTTAGGATAATCAAAATTAAACAGTCATCCACAGCTGCTGTTACAAGGGGAAGGGTTAAAACAACAAGGCGGTCTGCGGGGCGGTAGTTCATGTGAAGGTTTAAGAAAAATAATAAGGGAATTAGCAGAGAGCATGCACATTGGCTTGCAACTACCAATTAACACTCCATGTTAGATAGGTAATTTATTCCACTCAGCAGCATCAAATATCAGACAAAAAGGTGGCCAAAACAGTAATTATCTTCATGGAATTCAAAGGCTTGAAAGCCATAATTCCTAAGATGTAAAAACAGAGTTCTTTTCATAGTATAGGCTTCATCTAAAGACTGTAATAAGAGCCAGGCCCTAGCTGTGACCCTTTACACTTAAAGGTGAAAAAGTAGGTTAAAGAAAGTAATGGCAATAATCACGGGGCTTTTCTACATAAAACAGTCTCTGAGTGGAGGTCAAAGATCAAACACTCAGGGCACTACCTGTGTCGTACAAAGATCTCTTCCACAATAGAAATGAAGAGTAAGAGTGACAGGAAAGAGCAATAAGACTAATCAATCCCAAAATTATTAGGAAAAGAAATAGACCCACCCTCTCCCCCAAAAAAGAAAAAAAAAAGGTGGATGTTGAGAAGTTTGGATGAGATTAAAAAGAAGCATGCCCATTCTATACTTATTTTTTGGGAAAAATAAGTCTGAGGATTTCCTGCACTTCACAGAGAGATTCATTCAGGAATGAACATTAAATATTTCCACTTCATCTTGATCCTCACCTGCCAGCTACATTCTTTTACATCACCTGAATTTCGTTTTACTGTTTTTTGTTTTGTACCGATCTGGACACTTTAAGAGGGAACCAAAGATGTTTGTCTCTCAGGGTTGCATTCTGATGTTTTTTTTGGTTGTCAAGGTTTTGGATGATTTTTAGACCATAGCAAGTAAGATCTCCATTCTAAAGTACCGTGAGTTATAGGAACAGATTTCACATTGTCATTCCGTAAAACACACTTCTCTTACCTTTCATCACTCCCATTGTTGGAGACTTCAAAGGTAGATCCCCACAATGTCAAGTAAGAGCTCTCTGGACCTGCTGCATACTGTTTTGTCAAGGATTTGATAATAAAGATATTCATTATTTTTCACTTCAATAGGTTAAGGCATATGTCTGGTTGCCCAATAAATGATTTGTTATTTTACAACCAACTTTAAGTCTTATAGGATACATATTAACATGTAAATACCCCTTCACTGACTTTACAAGGTTTTCTTCCTTTCTTAAGGCTGGACAGGTGTCAATATTTTGCCAGAATAAAAGTAAACTGCTAATTAGTGAGCAGGATCCAGTGCCAGCAAAGCAGAGGGAACTGCAAGGCATGCACACATGAGGAGGTCACTTGCCTGGCTCATTTTTTTGCCTTTGGTCTTCCTTTAGTTTCATATGTAGGCATCTATCCATTTCCTGACAAATCCCTTCTTACAACAGAGGAAGATGTTCTTCTGCTCTAAAATCAGGTTGGTGGACCCTGACTCCACCCTGAAATTTGCTGTGAAATATAAAGCTTATGTGTAAAGAAATCCAGAATAGGGTGCTCAGGTGCAGAGAACTGGCTTTCAGTGTGGACTCGCGTTTGCTGGCTAAGAAGGTTACTGCAAGCATCACCTTTAAGACATACAATGGTCTACAACCAACATGTATCATTAATTGACCAGCTTTTTATTAGCTGACAACTGACTTACCTGTCTCAGTGACTTAAAAACAGATATCAAAACAAACAAACAAAAAAAAGAAGTAAAAATTATTATTTCTCTGCCATCACAATATAGAACTATTTTATGGTCAACATTAGAAGATACATACTACATACGGTGGAGCAGTCTAACTGGAGGCCTGTAAGTTGTGGTGTCCCCCAGGGGTCAGTGCTGGGTCCAGTACTGTTCAATATATTCATTAATGATCTGGATGAAGGGGTAGAGTGTACCCTCAGCGAGTTTGAAGATGATACCAAGCTTGGAGGAGTGGCTGGCACGCCAGAAGGCTGTGCTACCATCCAGCATGACCTGGACAGGCTACAGAGATGGGCAGGGAGAAAATTAATATATTTAACAAGGGTAAGTGTAAAGTACTGCATCTGGGAAAGAACAACCCCATGTATCAGTACAGGTTAGGAACTGATCTGTTGGAAAGCAGCCCTGGGGAAAAAGATCTGGGAGTCCTGGTGGATAGGAGGATAACCATGAGCCAGCAACATGCCCTTGTGACCAAAAGGCCCAATGGCATCCTAGGATGCATTAAGAGGAGTGTGGCCAGCACATCTAGAGAGGTTATTNATCATTAATGTTTACAAACATTATGTTAAGGGCGAGTGTCAGGAGGAGAGAGCCAGGCTCTTCTCAGTGTCATCCAATGTTAGGACAAGAGGGAATGGGAGCAAGTTGGACCACAGGAGTTTTAGTATTAACATGAGGAAAAACTTTTTTACAGTAAGGGTGATGGAGCACTGGAACAGACTGCCCAGGAGGGGTGTGGAGTCTCCTTCTCTGGAGATATTCAAGAGCTGCCTGGATGCATTCCTGTGTGACCTCGTCTAGGTGATCCTGCTCTGGCAGGGGGGTTGGACTGGATGATCTTTCTAGGTCCCTTCCAGCTCCTGACATTCTATGATTCTATGATTCTATATAACTAATGCTTCCTGCTCTTCCTGCAACAAAATAACAGGGGTATGCTGGATGATTCCCTTTTTTTGTGGGTGGTGGTAATGACAAAAGGCTTCTCTGCTACTGTGCAATAGTTAAAAACTCCTTGGATGTCTGAACATTTCATACCATATAATCTAATAACTCACTATAGCGTCAGGTCACAGAAGGCTGATTCATCTATCTGACACATTCAGCTATCTATTAGATATATGCTAACCCTTATGCCCATACTGTACAGAGCGCATTCTCTAGAAAACAGAGCAAAATATGACTTGACTTTATTTTTTCTAACAGGTCAGAGAGGTCACAGAGGTGAAAGACAGAAACATAGGTGCATTGTTCATCTAATATTTATTATGTTGAGTGCATAGAGCTGCTGCAAACATTCTTGGTTTGCTGAACTGCCTTTCCATGATTTTTAAGATAGACCAAGAGGATCTGAGAGGTGAAAATGCATTCATTTATTCTGCAGTATTACTTTCTGGGAATATGCTGTTTGAATTTTCTCCACACGCAGGTCTTAAAGCATCCTCTAATATATGTCACCACAGATATAGCCCTAATTATTAAATTGCCTTTCATGAGTTTAAGTTAAATATTTGCATTCATTGTCAGATATCAGAATTCACTTCCTTGTGATGTAGTTTCAATTAGCAATTAATGTCTGATGACTCCTAAGGAAAAAAGAAGCCTTAATAGCCACCGTGCTAGAAGGTATAATGATGGCTACATTGGCCTATTGTCTGAGATCTTGGCCACCTAGCAGAAGGTCACTGAGCTTCATACCATTGATGTGATCTGACTGAGCATGAAGTTAAAATTATAGTCTCACAATGAGCTGTGATGTTTTGTGTTGCAATGTTTGCAATTAGCCACGATGTGACCTTCATGTTTCATTCCTTAAAAGCAGAGTTACATTATTGATTACTATTCCTGGCACTGCTGTAGTTTATTAGTTTTGTCAGATTTATTTTATATTCAGTTATTTGCCACATGAGGATTATGTGGCAAGTCATGGAGTATGTGCCACACATATTTTATATCAGCAGATGTTCCTAAAATAGATGTTAGCATCTCTGCAAAAAAGCA
Organism: Bucco capensis; assembly: GCA_013396975.1. Lineage (NCBI taxonomy): Eukaryota > Metazoa > Chordata > Aves > Piciformes > Bucconidae > Bucco > Bucco capensis. The sequence goes on from VWZO01015713.1 coordinate 48,073, forward strand.
GCCCCTCTGTGCCAAATTCCAACTTGTGCAAATGTGGGAACCCAGTAGAATGAAAGAAAGAGTATAAAGAACCTTTATCCATTGCTGCTGAAATGACAGCTTCTGAATTTTGAAAATGCGCTGCAGATTGCAGTGAGTTAGAGAGAAAAGGGTATGGACAAGGCTAAATCTTCGGTTTTCCACGCTCTGCCATGCTATGCTCCAGGGCACAAGTGGTGCAACTTATTAACGCAATACAATCTCTTCCTGACTCTAACACAGGGATATTTTGTCAAAATTCAACCAACATATCATGTAAAGAATTTTTGTCTAGCATGTATAAACTTCAACAAGTGGCCATATTTTTACCCTGAACAATGGACTCATTTGGGATGTGGTGAAAGTACCTAACTCTGTGACCTCACATCTTCTCCTATAATATTTACCAGGCCCAGCCCCTACAGCTTCACCAAGAATGATTTTTACCTGTCAAGCTATCAAGTACTTTATTGAAGCCTAGTGAGTTGTAATTTATCTTATTTCTTTTGTCTAAGTGAGTCAATTATCTTCCCCAAAAGATCTGCCAGTTTGTCTGGTATGATCTTCCTTTGGTTACTGGAATGGCACTTAGGTCTTCTTTTCATGTGATATATGATGAATCAGATGATTGGCCTTTAATATCTGCTCTGGTGTTTATATCCAAAGAAAAACAGGTTGTTACAAGGCTGCTTGATGAAGCAGGACTGTAGGGATGAGCAGGGATAACCTGGACTACCAGTTCAAGAAGAATTGGTAAGAGTAGTAGAACTGGTGGAACTATTAGGCTTTACTATGCCTATTTCTGACTGAGGAGGTGGAAAAACTCCTTCAGACTTCCAGAGGATTTGAGATAGAGTCAAACTCATGAATCCAAGCTTATAGAGAAAGACATAATCTGTTTGTGCCCTATGTCCTGTAAGTGTGAGCAGAAGCACCAACTTTTCTAATGTTGTATTCAGCCATGCTCCCCTGCTTTTCACATTCCGTTGCTCTAGCATTTGCTGTGTCTCTGGCAAGTTTTCAGCATCTTCTGGGAAATGCTGACATTTCCCTCAGTGATGCAAAAGTACTGCCCAATAGGGTGTGTTGCTATTTTTAGGAGAAGCAGCCACAGAACAGTGGGAAAGTCAGGCCAGCCTCATAATTTCCAAGCCCTGGCTACAGAAACTGAGCATCCCAAAGCAAGCCGCTCACTGTCGCTAATGCAAGGTCAGGTCCAGGAGAGCCAGAGATCTGTGCACTGTAGACCAACAGCAGGCTAAAGCTCCCACCCACCACCCACATTTAAATTTGGATAAGAATTGAAGAAGTTTTGATTTCATGAAGGTCCATTCAGGCATAGCAGCCTGCAAAGGGAATGCAAACGAGGAAGGGGAAAGAAAGCAAGATGCTATATTGGCTGACTGTGGAATGAGTTGTTTTATTGAGATTTGTGGAGTGGGTCAGAAGCAATTTTGCATAATCAGTGACTTTTGTAGAGCATTTGTGGGTTTTAATGATTTTTAAATAGGCAAATTAGAGCTGGAGAAGCAATGACTGCCTGTGTATACATGTATATATGCGCAGCAGGCTCTCCCTGACAGCTGACAGTAAACATTCTTCAGAAAGGGTGTATTTCCACCAGGGATCTCCCGAGTTTCACTTGCAACATTACTAATCTCAGCAACTGAGGAAGGTGTCTTCAGGGTAGAAATTCTGCCAATGAGGCTTGTGAGGTAATGAGGTAATATAGGCCATGTGTTGTGTGATAGATTAGCTCAGGTTGGGAGGCAGTGATGATACAACCCTACTTGGCAGCACAGGAAAGCAGAGAGATTAGATTCCACCTGCTGTTACTTAAGCCTTTGCATCACTTTGCTGTGTTCGCCAGGATATCCACAAGCCTATGCCAATAAAAAGATGAATATGTGTTTTCTAAACTGGATTGTAGCATTTTATGGTACGTTTATTAAGGATTTAGTCCAAGATCTTCAGTTATCTCTGATGATCACAGTACATTTCATTACTGATTGCTAAATTATTCACCTTCAAACGCACTTTCCAAATCTTTCTCTGTTTCACGATATTTTTCTTTTGCTTTTGCCATGAGAATTTCCAAGCAGATGTTCCAGGTACTCATTCATATCATTCCACCTTTTTTTTCCCCCTCCATCTCATTCCTGTCTCCCACTTCTCACCTGTGTTTAGGTTGTAGGCATGCAAATAAATATCTTTCCAAGCATGGATGTGGTTTTGTATATCTTTTCTAGCAGGGTTTGTCCTTCTTAGGTTGATGACAACCCCTTCAGTGACAGTGCTGCTGATGCACAGTTTTGGAATTGCTACCCAAAAACAGCTCCCCTTGAAAATGTCTTTCCAGTGCAACATTCTTAAGGGGAAACTTTTCTAACTGCATTCAGACAAATAATGAAATTCACCTTTTTATATCACTTGGACACTTCTGTATATTGGATTGGTTGCAGTTGCTCAGCAGCTCTGAAAAAGCAGGTAAAGTATTGACTTATTTGAATTATAAAGGCTCCAAAGAGATGCTCATAGATAGTTTGTGGATCCAGCTGTAAAATAATTGTTATAATTTAATCTTAAATACAATGGGCTGTTGTGTTCAACAGAGCAAATGCATCAGGTTTAAAAGAGCACCTCCTTTAGTATGCAATGCTCCATAAAAGTTCCTGCATCTGGACTTTGGTGGGTACTGACTTTGAGAGCTGAGGACTACTTTCTGCAAAGTGCCATTACTCATAATTATGTGCTACTTAAATTGTTTTCAGAAGCTGTGTTGTCAAATTGTTCCAGTGATTTGCAGGAAGGTAAAATAAAACTCTTCTCAAGCTTGTGCCATCACACTAACTCCTCTTGGAGTGCCATGGAGCCAGGTCTTTCCAGAGATGGTCAGGAACCAGCAACATTTCCTGAAGCTGATCTGCCTGTCTAGACAGAAAAAGACCACCACACCCCACACTGTTTCCAAACTTCAAAATGCATGAAGTCCTCTATTTTGGTGCCTACACTGGCAGCCATGTCAGGATGCAGCACCAAGCAGCCTCATGGCAATGCAGGAATCCCATGTCATCATTAGGATGCTCCTACAGGAATCCCATGCCATTGTTAGGATAATCATACAGGAATCCCATGTCATCATTAGAATGATCATACAGGAACCCCTTGCCATCTTTAGGATGCTCAAAGTCAGCCAGTGTCATCTGAGGAACCTCTCTTATATGGTTTCCAAGAGCTCCGAAAGCTGCATTCCTAAAATAGCCCTGCCGAAACCTAAGCCCTGCTTTGCTGACACTGGGGTGCTCAAGGTCACTGGTTGTGAAGAATATTCTGGGTCATCTTTGCTGATCTAGTGCACTCCAAAATGTTTCCAATCACAGCTGGGTGGGCTGAGGATGCCCCCTATCTCCACTGATATGGAGTGGGAGCAGCAGCAGCAGCAAATCCATATCCTCAGAGTGACCCTTCCCAGCCACAGTCACTCACGGGAGATGTGCTGAGCTTCTGGGGAGCTGCTGAAAGACCCAGGCATTGCTCAGTCTTGTTTGGGAAGGATGGAGGGGTTCTGCATGCTGCAGTTTTTTCTTCTTTCTTTTTTTTTTGTTCTGTTTTGTTTTCCTGATTAATTATACATGTCTGATAGTTGATGGGACAAAGTAACAGAGGCTCTAATTGCATTCAGTTTTTGTCTGAGGGATTATAAAGGAACAGAAGGCACAAGAGGGACACCTTCATTTTGGTCTGACATGTTCCAGTGTAGGAAGGCAGCCAAGTGTGTACCATGGCAGACTTTTCATTTGCAGGCTATTTTTCACCTGGTGTGTAAGAAGGGGGAAATTCACATCCATTGGATTCACATTTTCATGTTTGGGTTTTTAAAACAAACTCACTTACCTATACACAGGGACCATTTGCAGAAGGAGCACCTACCTCCTATATATCATGCATAATTTTGAGGGTTTCCAGTCAGGTAATTCTCCTGCTGGGATGAGCTAATCCAGCACAAAATGCTACACCTGCTTCATTCTGCTAACAAATAGGCCCCTGCCTGCTGAAGACTGCCTAACCTGACTTATTACACCTTCCCCATCAGCAGAAAGACTCATATCATCACTGGGCCAAAGGTGAATTGCCTGGAGACAAAGTTGGAATGAATTTTTTGCAGTCCCATTTCACCAGACATTCAAACCACTTCATCCTGAGGAGCAAAGACCTTTAACTCTGTCACATTTATACATGATTATAGGGATGGAGCATGCTCTGGGTGAATGTATCCAACCAGGTAAGCCAGAGGAGATTGGTTTGGTCTCTTCTAACTTTTGTTCAATGGTATTATCACCGAAAGTCCATTGCTGTGCTGAAGCTTCCCATGTCTATTATCATCTCCTGAGCTAAATGTGCCGTGTGGGTGCTAATGCTGTGATACGTGCTAGAGTGTGCAGATATACAAATTCAATGATGGGTTATGTGGGGAGAGTGAGGAGGGAAGCAAGGAATTATATGCTTGTAGTTGGCTTCTAGTCCAGAAAAATCTGAGATGTTCCCAGCTGATGCCAGTTTTCTATTTGAAATGTTGCTTTGTATTTATAGTTTTCTTAATCCCTAAAGCAAGAAGAGGCTAATATTCATTTAAAACCCAATAACAATTAAAATCCCCAATAACAATTAAATCTACAATGAACAACTGTTCTGGCTTTGTTTATTGCACACATAAATAATCATACTTCAGTGAACATGTTAGCATCTATGATCTTTTTCCCAGATTAAGGTTGCCTCGAGACTGCTTGCTTTGGCTACTGTAAATGTGACATGAATTCCTCTCAGGAAAATGTGTCTTACATGCTGGGTTTGAAGTAAATTATTTTCTTCTAATATACCTACACAACTGTCACAAAGAATTACACTGCAGATTTAGTGATGTTAAGTGTCAATTGTAATTTGGTGACAGCCATTTTATTGGCTATGCATATTGCTCTGTGAGGACTTGCTTCTCAGTATGGAGGCCACCGTATCATTAAAAACCAGTGATCCTTCACTGATGACATAATTTGACTGGCAGAGAGAGGAGCAGTGAGGGGCTTGCTTCCACCTGCATGGAATCTGCTGTGTGTCAGAGATGAATTTGCCTTCAAATTAGGAACAGCACAGCAGACGGGTGGCTGTGATTTTGCTTGATTTCTTTTAAGGATTTTCACTGGAATGGTTACTGAGCAGCTGATAGCAGTCTGCTTTAATATGTCCAACATATATATTATGCAGCCTGTAAACATTTCAAATATTTTTAGCCAGAGTATACAGTGAATTATCAGGGAAACACTCTCAGCTGAACTGAGCCACATGCTTTTTTCCTCCATCTTCTGTGCACCTGTCCATCCATCCATCCATGCACCCATCCACCCATCCATCCTTTTGTCCACAAGCCTGCCTCTGCAATAGGCAAAGGGTATTAAATTTATGTGTTAAAAAAGGGGGGGAAAAAAGTGTTAAAATAAAACCAGTGTTTCAACAGATAAAATAAAACACACAAGCTGTGTAAAAATTTAGAGTAAAAGCAGAACGATAAGCATATATTCTGAAAATTTTATAAACTGACAATTCAAGTTATATGTTTTATGCTAATACACAGTGGTAGGTTCTAACAAACTGTGATTCACACATAAAGAGTAGAAAAGTTGAAGGTATTATATATGTAATATCTATTTTTCACATATACATCTTATATATACATCATGTACATATTCTGAGAAAGAGGAAATAGATTCTGAGACTTTCTTAGCAAATTTAAATCAATATAGTTGCCTTTCCATTTTCAGTATTTAAATTAAATTTTTTGCTGCAAGGCACTGCAAGGAACAAAGCAGAGTACCTTAAAAGAAAGAGTTTCCCTGGTAATTTCACCTCATTTCACACCTATTTGGCAGATTTTCTTAGCCAATTGGTTTCATTGAAAATGCTGACAATGTTCACCCATTAGAATTGTCCATATGGTAAGATGTGCTTTCCTTTTAGAGTCACTTTATTAACTTTAAATGTAGAAAATAACTTTCTTCTTTCTTTCTTAAGACTACCAACATTCCTCAATATATACTTTTGTCTCTCTGTCATTTTTTCACACTGCTTGTTCTACTTTTTTCTTATTGAAAAATCTTTACTGAACAATAAACAGCATAAATTATTCAGCCAATTTCAGTCCAGTGGCATAAATCATACTCTAGCAGGCATGCTACTTATGACAAATGCTTTGTCTAAGAGAAACACGCCACTGAAGGTTTAATCAGAAGCTCTAAACATTTCAGACTTGCTCAATTTTATTCTTGGCAAGAAACACTAGTTTTTTTTTCCTGTGTCTTCCAAAGCTTTGGGGGAATGTTCATTTTTCCCATGAGAATACTGAGGCCATTTTTACCCACTCCAGGAATGGGGAGAGTGTTAATAAAAGAGCGCTTTCCTAGAGAAAAATTCAAATGGAGTTGGCAAAACTTCTTGTTCTTGAAAGCTCATTTCAGAGGCAGCTTTGGATGTTTTAAGTGCTTCATATATGATGAAGTATAGGGACTTGCATACTGTCCCTTTTGAAAGCATTAATAGTATGTGTGAAAGCATAACCTTTTATGGGATAAAAGGTTTTTTAAGATTTTATTAGAACACTTCGAAAAAAAAAAAATCCCCCCTGAACTAACACCCTCTTGTTTTGCTGTGCTGTTTAAATAAGTCCATTAGATGCTTGGGCACAATTACCCTTCACCTGATTTAGAATCATGGTTTTACAGAACCGGAGGTGATGAACAACTGCTTCTTCCAAAACCAGACCCTGAGTTTAACTATTAAATGGAAATTTCCACTTGTTCAGAGGGATTTTTAGCTTTGTCACCAGCTATTCTCAAGATTGTTTTGGAATAATATCTGCTTCAAGATAAGATTGTCTTTTTTTTTTTTTTTTTGTGTGCGACTGCTGTAGAAGCCTAGAGCTTTATGGAATAACCACTCCATACCCTGCCATATTCCCCAAATTAGTATTATGTACTATAACATAAACCTTAATTTGGGCCTACTCAAGGGTTTTACTCTGGACCTCCAGTTAATACGTAACTGTTTTTTTTGACTGCAATACTTTTATTTCAGCATCTTCCACAATGTCAGCTGAGGTCCTAGAATAAGGCTGCACTTCCTGGTTGGCTACCTCTTGCATAGCCAAGAAAAACACTCTTGAGTCAAATTTATACAAAACAGCAACCTGAAAAAATGCTGTGATAACAGAATGGTGGGAAGAAAATTGCAGATAAACGACTGTCATCAGCACAGTGCAGAGCTTGTGCATAGTTGTGTGAACATGACACAAATTATGAATAGTTTTCAACTCAAAAGCAGAGCATTTGAAATACATAGGCTCAGGATCTGAGTGACCTTACCCACCACATTAAAACAATCTGAAAGGTAACCGTATATAGAGCCAAAATAGCTAACATGTGCTTTTAAAGAAAAGTTGTTTTTGTTATTTTTAAGTTCTGGCTGAAAAGAAGACAGTTGAACACAGAAGGACCAGATGCAGAAAGACTACGCCTGTTTGTGTTATTTTAGGTCATACTACTCAGCACTAAAGAAAAGACAACATAAATATTGACACCTGAAGTCAAAGCTGTGGTCCACTCTTACAGATGCTTTAGTGTAAGAAAATGTGTGCTGCTAGACACAATGAGTGAATCAGTTGCCTGTTAGTGTTTCTTCATGCTTCCTGGGAGTGGATGATTTGCATAAACCTTTGAGTTGGAGGTGGTATATTTGTGTGACAAACATCTTTGGTTTATATATATTTGGATTGTTAGAAGCCTTGTTTACGTGTACACAGCCTATCCTATTGTGAGATGCTTGATCTCATAGATATCATGCATTGAAGCACCACAGCATCATCACAAGCTGAACAAGTGTTTTTCTTCATTGTTTCACCTTAGTAATACCGCAAAAATAAATCCAAAAAGTAGCACAAAGCTCCCATTAAAAACCTACTATCAGGCACAATAGAAAAAACATGTGCTTCTCTGTGTAAATGACTCTTATTAAAAAACAAACAAACAAACAAAAAGCAAATATGAGAGAGAGGGAGATTTTCTGACACATTTTACTTCTCACTGGAATGCCATGGCAGGGTTAGAGCACATTCCTCTAACGTTAAAGGAGTGTAAAGAGCGTAAGGAAAGCAGAGCGTCATTCCCTCTCGCTTACTTAGTTGCTCACACCAAGCCTTCCAGACCATGACTTCATTCTGTCACTGTGACCTGTTTAACCAGACCCTTACTCTTTCCTCCTCCTGTAAAAATCGCTGTTGGAGAAAAGTGATTTTCAAAGGTTGAAGATTTATACATGGGAGCAGCTGAGCCAAGGGACAGAAGCCCATGATCATGTGGTCCCTGCTCTGCAAAATGTCCCTTGCACAAATAGATGCTTGGATTCCACAAGCATGGGCGGTAACACACATTTCCAGCTCAGCACTGCTCATCCATTGAAGTGCAGTTTTCCCTCATCTAAGGGACTCGCATAAGGAGGGAAATGCAAATATTTGCAACCTGGACATTTTGGAAAGTTTTTTCCCTTTGGACCACATTGGAAGACAGGGAGCCATTTGTCCTTCTCATAGTGCTGCAACCGAGTTTCAACTGTGAAGGGTTAAGAGCAGGACTTTTTTTACAATCATAGAACTTTTTTGTTTGGAAAAGACTTTTAAGATCATCAAGTCCAACTGCTAACCCACCACTGCCGGGTCCTTACTAAACCATGTCCCTCAGCACCACATCTCCATGTCTTTTCAATACCTCCAGGGATGGTGACTCCACAACCTCCCTGGGCAGCCTGGGCCAGGGCTTGACAACCCTTTTGGGGAAGAAATTGTTCTTCATGTCCAACATATATACCCCCTGGTGCAACTTGAGTATGTTTCCTCTCATCCTGTTGCTTGCTTCTTGGGAGAAAAGACCAATCCCTGCCTTGCTCCAACCTCCTTTCAGGGAGTTGTAGAGAGTAAGAAGGTCTCCCCTGAGCCTCATCTTCTCCAGACTAAACAATCACAGTTCCCTCAGCTGGCCAATGCAACGTCATCCTTGGACTCAGTGGTTCTCAGGGGCTGGACTCAATGAGCTCCCTTCTAACCTCTATTATTCTGTGATCCTGTGATTCTCATGTATTTTGAAAGATGCCCGAAATACAGCATGAAAAATTTTATTCAAATTTTTTCTTTTTGTACATTTACAAGCTACCAAAATGAGCACTTGGGAGTGGAAACACCTTCCCAGTGAGATCAACTAGGCAAAGGAACTCCCTGAGCAGCAGCCCCAGGTCTAGATGCTGTTGCCTGCCTAGTCCTTACTGGGGGTGGCTGGTGCCTGCAGGCTCTGCCCTTCCTCATATGGGCCATGATGCTATTCCAACTGAGCCCCTCAAAACCCACTTCCTTGGGGGAAGTTGTAGCCTCTGGGCAAGGCCCTGCCTGATGGGCTTCACCTATCTGTAGGCCACCAACCCAGCACCTCCTCAGGAAGTATCGTTAGCAGTGGATATAAGAATAACCTAACAGATTATTGTTGATTGGTCCCATACACGAAAATAAAGAGGACCAGGACTTAGGTAAAATAAGATTCAAAGATTTTGAGTAGAAGACCGTTAGATCTTATAATAACCTTCATGATCTCAGCTATTATGGTGGTTGGAATTCAAAACCAACAGATGTAAAGGGGGCACAAATTATGTGAGTCAATCCTGGTTTATTTTATGTGTAGATTTAATAAGAAATAAGGACCAGTGAATGTGAGGTGTTTGAAGTGAAGAAGACACCAACCAAATCAATCAGAGTGAAAACTTAATAAAGTGACATTTTATTTACTACATTTGTATATTTTCCTATTTGGTTTTTTTTTTCAAACATTTTGGAAATCTCTTCCAAGTAGGTGAGTTCATAAAGTCTAATGACATTAGGAAAGGCCAGAACTTAGAAAGACGTAGATATCAAGCTATCTACAGGATTAAGGCAAGTTCAGGCGAGGTTACATCATTCTGCTGACAAGGCTTTAAAAAAATCCACCTCAAGCCAAGCTACCACAAACCATCACTAAATCCATATCAACCTGTTCTGTGATATGAAAGCATCAGTTCACAGTGAGATTCTTTGTAGCTTTCTAGTGAAAACTAGAACTGAACCCACAAACCTAACTACTAAACCATGCTAGTTTGGGAAGACCCAGAAGACCACAAGGATGCATTAGTTCTACTTTTCACAAATTGTTCAAGATACTTTTGAGTGCCGAATCTTTTGTTTTCTTGCAGAGTCTTGAGAAACCTTGGACCTACTCAGAGTAATGCAATCTGTCAAGAATCATATTTGCATGTTTTTCTGCAAAGGCCTATTTTCTGGGGTGGCCAAATCCTTTTTTTTTCCCTCTACGTAGCCTTCTCTTTGATTTTCTGTGTTAAGATGACAAAGTTTGTTGCAATCACTAGAAGAGTGCTTTTGAGTACTAATACCCATTTTGTTCCTCCTTCACCTTCTGTTTTTGTGTTAGTAGGCACATTCTATGGCAGTCTCTTCACATTGGCAGGCAAATCACTTCTCTTTTCCTTGTAAATCCTACGTTTGCCTCATTTTTTCAGTGTTTTCTCAATTACAGCACCTCTCATCCCAGTAGAGCCTGAAACAGTTGCCAGCTTAACACTCCCTGATGTACAACTGATTGCCTTTCTCTTAACAGTAGCAGAGGGTTTTAACTCACTCCCATAACAACCTTGACAAGGCAACTTTTTCTTTAGTTCATGTCTTTAGCTGGGCACACACTGGTTGTTAGGTGAGGATTAATTGTGAGCATCAGGGTATTTATTTATTTACTGGGATATTTTTCTTTGTCTTTGGTTTTTCTTTTCCCTAACAGGGAGAGTACTGAAGTCTTTGCTATGAGAAATTTCACTTAGACTTGGCACATACCTTGAATTTATAAAGGCCTAGGAACCCTTAAAGGAAAATTACATTTCAACAGTATCCCTTTAAATCTGTGCAAGTTGTGTGCATTAGAAAACAGTAGGTTTGCATAATAACTGGTCAAATAAGAAGGTGAACCTTTGTTAAAGTCCATGTGCTTATGAAAAGAATGCAGAAAAGAAAAAAAAAATGTAGTCTAATAGCTAAGGTTAGTTTTATGAAAGGGAAGGACAACCTCCTGAAATTGAAGGCTAACCTGTTGTTAAAGCTCTGCCTGATGTTAGTCTTTTCATTAAGGAGGAAAGTTGTCTCTTAAAGCTTCCATACTCCCACAAGCGTTATATAGCAGGTCTGTAAGGCAGATGTTCCACAACAGCAAGAACCTTGTCTGAGCTGTCGTCAGCAAATGAGACATACAAGTAGCCCATCCAGTTGTATTTTGTATTTGTATTCACTATAGGCTTCTGTTAATGAAATGGAGTAATCCGGGAAGAATCAGTGAATTACAAACACACTGGTATCAGCTATGTATGAGGAAGTCACTAAAGATAGGAAGGATAAGGGAGTTTTTTTTAAGAGTTGTGGTCAGGACAACTCATAATCATTGCTCAGCCATATAGAGGGAGATGAGGAAAAGAACTGTGAGACAAGAAGTACAGCTAGGTTGACCATTGAAGGCTGACAGTGATAATTCAACCGTTCTCTTTGCAACTTGAATGGTTGGAGATCCCAAGCTACGTGTATTAGCAGTCCTTTGCTGGAAGATGTCATTCCCTAGAGGTGTATGAAGGCTCCCCATTTACTCCTCATGGTGTCAGTCCTCATGTTCAATTGCTCATTTGCTCATGATGGAGTCAGCGCTGCCATATCAGACATCTGAAAAAAGTGAGTTAACTTGGTGTCTCCTGTAGAGGACAAGAAATAGTTTATCCTAAACTAACAAAGAGAGGGAACAACTGGTTCCCAGCTAACAACAAACACCTTAGTAGAGTGACACCTATAGCTACACGGACACAGCTATACATGCCTTGACTCTCATGGCATGTAAACGATGAAACATTTCACTCCATGTATACAATGCATGTGTTTTGCAAGAATGCTGTTGGTTTTGAGGTTCCCTGGAGATGTAAAGTACTTTAACGGTGCTTAGGAGGTGTTCCAGCTACAGGTAATAGCTAATTACAACAAAATAACACTACTTCCTTATAATGTACCAAAACATCCACACACATTTTGTAAACTTGTTCCTATTAGAACATCAATTGGACCTGAGCAGACACTCCTGGGCTAGGGATACATGTTCTGTAAAAGACGTCAGGAAAACCCTCCAGAACAAAGCAGTATATTTTTCAGTAAAGTCACCCCTTCTTTGGCTCCACCTCCATGGAGGTAAGGACATGGCTTTGTGGGATAAGCTTCAGAAATTCCTACTAATAGGCTAGAAACTCCTCTAAATATTTCAGGAACAAACCTAAATTTCTTTCAATAATTAGCCTGTTACTGAACATAGCAACGTAACAAGACAGATGAGAATCTTCAGTACATCTGTTTGATAACTTCCTGGTGGCAAATAATGGGATGACATAATGTTGGAAAACTCCATAAGGAAAGATTTCTATCAGCATGCCATCGACATACACACCTTGATCTGAAACAATGGACAAAATTCCCTTCTGGAGATGATATCTCCTGTTATAACCTACTGTAACATACATTGTTCTTTTCTTAAAAGTTAATATCCAACTACCGCAGAAGATCAGCACCTCCTTTTAAAATGCTTTGACCAAAATAAAGACTATTTCAACAGTTCTATACATATAAGTACATTTATTAAAGAAATTAAAATTGATTGGGAATAACAGAGCAAAATACTTAGGCCTTCAGTAGCACCAGGCTGGCATTTTTTTTTAGTATATTTTCCTAAACAAAGGATTTATTGACTTTTATAAAATGTGAGGTTATTTTTCCAATGATGTCTTGGCATATGTTCCTTGTATTTTAATACTCATTCACTTTACATTGGGTGTGATATGCTCTTTTCTGATGAAACTTGGAAGTTTTCATTTGAAAAACGATGTGTCTTACAGATAGCATGGACTAAGCAATTTTAGCTACAGCAGAGCAATAAAAAACATTCTTACCATGGATTCATTGAAGGTGCAAGGACAAATATTAACCTTGGTAGATCTATTACAGCACTTATTTAAAAAGAGAAGAAAGGCATTCATATTTAACTTGTTTCTATATCTTCTTATGAGGAAGCAAATTTTTAAACCTGATTGAATAAAGATTTAGGAGTAGGTTGTTGTTAATGTGTTTAGATATGTTTCAAAAACAAAATATGAAACTAAACAACAGTTTGCACCAATTCCAGAGCTAGGCTTCTTGCTCATTTTTAGTAATGAAAATATACATCGCATATGAATATTTATATATAGTTTGTTTTGTTAATTTGCTAACAATTAATAAGGTTGATTCTAAATAAATAATGAATATAAAAGACATGCTTTCCCTTGTTCAGTAGGAACGTAATTAATTGACTATATCAAATGTTACTCAGAAAATCTTTACCTGTCTTTAGACATAATCAAAAAGGCAAATCCTGTTCATTCTAAGCAAACAAGTAACCTATTGAAACTGATGGGATTGTTCCCAGGAGTGATGCAAAAAAAGGATTTGGCCTGTGCACATCATTTAGGAATGAGCTGAATCCTGCCTATGTGGGCACAAAAGGCAAATAGGTACACTGAAATATAGACACACAGTCTGTACTGAATACCTTCCCCATGCAATGCTGAAATTATTATTTACTATTTAGGGTTTTTTTCCCTTCATTTTTTTGTGGTGAGGGTAAAGAATTCAATGAATGTTTTTGCATTGAGGTAGGGAGCCTGACTGTCCTATCAGTGAAAGGAAGCTGTAAAGTTCACATAGGCAGATCCCACAAGATTGGAGTTTCTCAAGTGATAAAAACCCATGGACCATGGTTTCATATTTGTTTTCTCCAGCCTGGACTCCCAGTATTAGAACTGATGTGCAATATTTAGAGCCACAGAGCCAGCGATATCATTAAATCCTCTCTGCTTGTTCTAGCAGAGAACAGTCCAAGGCTAGGAGCTGTCTTCACGTCCGCAGAACTTCTGAAATACCCACAAGATGGAAAAAGGGAAAGTGAATGAATTACTCAGGAGTAAGTTTGGTAATCAAAGACTTAGAGATTTTATTAAAACAAGAACAAAGCTTTTGCCATAAATTAAAGCACTTCTGTCTTCAGGTAAGTGCTTAACACAAGAAATGAAGCTGTTTCTAGTCCTTCCTGTAATGCATGGGGGATTTCGTGGTGAGAATGCTGAGCCTTCAGCCCTGAGCATTGCTCTGTGTGTTGCATCTCATTGCATCTTTCTGCCTAAATTGGAGATGTCCACTTCCACCAACGGGATCACACTCTGACTTCAATACTAGTTCATCACTTCCAACTGAATTGTGGCACCTGAACCCACCCCCAAATTTTGGTCCTGCTTCTCCCTTCATCTAGGGGGCAAAGAATGGAAACAAACATCACTCTCAAAGGAAAAGCAGAACTATTTATCATTAAGACACTAATTCTGACATTTTCTCTTGCTCAGCACTTATTTTCTTAGTCTGAATTAAGATCATTACATTTACTTGGGTACATTTCAGATTTTCAGGAGAAAGATTGTAAGATACTGTTTATTTGCATGCATTTTCTATGCGTATGTGCTTGAGACTATAAGAAATAATGGGCTAGTTTATCACTATATGTATGAACTTCACAGACTGCACTGAATTATTGGTTTCTGAAGGAAATAATATTATCAGGTCACCATAATGCTAAGCAGTATTACATTTTAGTAGATAATTTCTGAAAAGTGCTTACTTTTGGAAAAAAAATAGACCCACCACAAAACTGAAAGAAAAAAAAATCCTGGCAACAGTGCTGACTGGAAAAAAAATATTTATATTTATATTAAACCCCTTAGCTAGGTTCTTAGACACATCACTGCTTAAAATGCAGTCACCTGACAAAACCAGTTCTAATTATTACCCCCTTGGGCTAACATTTTTCAGAGTGACTGGCTAAAATGCACTCCAGCTCATAATTTCTATCTCTGACAGTGGAAGACATAACCTAGTTTCCTCTAATGCAAAAGTCTCTAATCTAGAGGGCAAGACCCTGTGCCGTATAACACTGAAGGGAGAAAATGTAATTTGAGCACAAGGAAATTGCACACATAGTTTGATAGTTCTACCATTCTCATTTTTTTCCCCAGGATTAAATGTCTTGTTTTATTTTATGCTAAATTATGACCTGGCTAAGACTTATATATATTTTTTGACATATTCTGGAAATTTTATACTGTAAAAACAAAGGGATGTAGAAATGCAGCCTAACTTTCTTATTGACATTTTAGACATATAAAATTCCAAATTTCTGTATGGAGGGGTTAGGATATATTTTTCTTAATGGGTAGTTTTTGCTTTGGCAAGTGGCACTTGCAAGCAATAAGCTTCATTCACCTCTGGGTTAATCCAGTTGTGTATCAGCACAAGGTGATTGATTTCATGTTGGTGTAATGCAGTAGTGAATCAGGCTCCAAGGTTTGAAAACAGAGCTCTGCATTAACATCTACATTTGTACACTGAAACACTGGGGAACAGATTTTCAGATGGGCTTCATCCCAACCTCGTTTCCTTGCAGCACATTTTTCACTACCAAAACCAATAATAATAATAATAAAAACAATAACAAAAAAGTGTCCATACTTTTGTGCTCATGAACACCATAGGGAACAAAAATTAGAAAGTCTCTTGGATAGCCAACTCCCTGAATTATACATGCACCTGCCTGAATTATGCATGCAATTGAGTAGTTATAGATGCTTAACTACTAATATTTGCAATAGAGGATACCTGCCAAAATCTGAGCCTCTGTACAAACTCAACTCCTAGCATCCTCTCAGCTGACACAAGCAGATTTACCAGGGTGCACTAAGGAGGATGCCTCACTCCAATTAGCAGCACCCAAATGGTACAGCCTTCATTCTCCCTCACTCTAACCCCCAGCCCCTGACATCAGAGATGCTGCTGCATCTGCCCCAGGCTGAGCCTGACCAGAAGGATTCCTGGCAAAGCTAGGAGAAATGAATTAATTTTAGGGTTTTCCCCCCCCTTTTTGGTTCAGTTCACATATGCATTGGCTGAATAATAAATTGACCTTAGTCTGATAATGCCAAAAATGCTGAAAGTGTTTCAAGGAAGTGATTCAGGAATCCTGGAAGAGATGATTTTTTTCATTGGGGATTTTGTAACAATTTTTTATTTCTCCCAGTCTAAAAACCACCCTTTCCTTTGTAGCTTGACAGATGATGCTTAATGCCTTTTTTTTTTCCAGCTGGCAGGGCAGCTGGGTGAGCATGTTTGTGGTTAGTGCTGGTGCATTGCCCTTGTGAGCAGTGGGGGCACCAGATCCCTCCTGAAAATACACATCACCATCACATCTCCATCAGTTTGAGGAGCACCTAGAAAACCTGGTGGCAAAAGCACAGTTCAAATAAAGGAGAATCAAAGATATCTGCATCCTGGGCTGCATCCCTGGCAGCGCAGTGAGCAGATAGAGGGAGGGGATTGTGCCCCTCTGCTCTGCTCTGGGTAGACCTCACCTTACAGTGCTGGGTCCATTTCTGGAATCCTCAGCACAGGAAAAACATGGACCTGGTGGATTGTGTCCAAAAGAGGCCACAAAAATGATGTGAGGCCAGGAACATCTCTGCTGTGAGGGCAGGCTGAGACAGTTGGGTTTGTTCAGCCTGGAGCAGGGAAGGGAGATCTTACAGCCTTCCAGTTCTTAAAATGATCTAACAAATACAGGGAGGGATTTTTCAGCAGGGCCTGTTGTGACAGGACAAGGGATGATGGTTTTAAACTAAAAGAGGAAAATTTAGACTAGATAGAATACAGCTTTTACACTGAAAGTAGTGGTATGCCAGCAGAGAGGTGGAAGAAGCCCCATCCCTGGAACCATTCCAGGCTAGGTTGTCTGGGGCTGTAAGCAACCTGATCTAGTTGCAGATGTCTCTGCTGAGTGCAAGGGGGGGGGTGGACTAGATTACTTTTAAAGGTCCCTTCCAATCCAAAATGCTCTATAACTCTATACCTCTGTATCTTCTGTTAAAACTACCATTGCTGCAATGTTTGTATGTAAAACTCTTTCCTTAGACTTGTGCACCTACTCAAGCAGGAGAAGGAAGATCATTACTCCACTTTCTTCTTTCAATTACTCCACTTTCTTCTTTCAATTGAACTCTATTTTTTATTTATTTTGTTTTTAAATACCATTCTTGAGAGAGTTTTCAGTGAATTATAGTACCTCATGCTGGTGAGTCAGTGCTGGATAAATAGTCTCCTTTGCCTTTTGTTTTAAGGACAGGGAATGACTGAATGTAAGCAGTGCAAACAGGTGCCTGAGGCCATAAACACCAGAAAGCTTAAATCTGTGACAATCACTTGGGTTCAGACTCTGGACACAGAACATTTATTTGGTGCACAGTATTGTCTCCATATGCACATCTGTTTGCAGGATCTTAGCCCCTATTTGCAGAGAAGATCACATTATTTTCTAGTATTTATCCTGCAGGCTGAAATTGTGAAGTGAGCAACATCTCTGGAGGGTGAGTTTGACTGGCTTTTTAGGGCTTCACAGGACATGGTAGGTGGTACAGGAACTACTGCATGAGGCCAAAAAATGTAAGATACTTGGTGGGTGGATTCTTGCTCTGATGAGTTTACCTTTTGCAATCAGAAGAGACAGGAGAGATGTTGATTATCGAAGAGCAAGCCTGGGTTTAGCTCAACCATGCAATCCCAGCAAAATGCCATCTCCCCAGATATTGCACGTTATTAGAAGGTTTCCTTGTATTTGTGTAGTTAGTGAGGCAAGCAGGAGACATAAAGCAAACTATTTATTTGCTACTGTCAATTATCACACTATTAGCAATTAATCTCTGAGTTACCTTGTTTTCTACATTTTTTTCTTCCCTGTCTGTGAGGACTTAAGCTCATAAACCATCAGTGGAATCCTAAGAGATTTCCAAGAGTATTTCTATTCTGAAACAAGCCTGTCGATATTAAATGTATATTATACTACTGTAGTAAGGTATATCAGTGATACTTACTCCTTGCTGTTGTGGACCACCTGCAAAGGTTAAAGTGTTGTTTATGTGACCCTGAACCATCAGGCCTCAGGCAACCTGGTCAGACCTCTGCTTGTCAGCTTGCCCAGTGGCAGGAGAAGCTCCTCTCAAATGCTGTAGAGGACGCATGGTTAATAGCTTTTAGTCAGTGTGAGTGAGATTATAGTCAATAAGAAAGGTTTAATGCCCATTCACCAACACAGCTACTCTGGTAGCTGGGTCTTCATAAAGGTCTCTCCTTTGAGACAGATTAAGTGATGGCTTTTTGTAAAGGTCCATCCTTTGAAATAGATTAACTGATGGCTTGGCCTTCAGCATGGCACAGCATAAATACTGGAAGATCCTTTATACCACTTGTGTTTAAATTCAGACTGACAAATGAGCCACAACAGCTGCCTGAGGGAATGATCCTACAAAAGCTCTTATGCAGAGATCTTCCTTTGGGCAGGTCACGCAAATAACCTCCGCTGAAACCCAAGGTCTAAGCCGTAAAGGGCTGAAACATGTCCAAACTCCTGGGTAGAGCCACCCAGATCAATTACCAGCATTGGCAGAGTTGAAGAAGTGTTGGAGGAAATTCCGAAGGCCAAGGGGAAGAGATAGGGTAGACAGAGAGTGGATATCAGCATTCCTGAGGGAGATGCTGGTGTTAAAAGGCTGGAAGTCATGGTTCCCAGACCATGGCTGAGATTTTTACTTTCTATCTTTCATGATTCAGTAAAGAGTTTAGCTCTGTAAGAAGAACAACAGTTTGATTGCTGTCTTAGCCTGAGCAGGCTTCTTCAACCACTCTTACATTATCTTCTGCCAGCTTTTGTTTTGGGCAATATCACCACCACCTTATAATCATTGCCAGCTGATTCATATTTTGAATATAAAATCAAAATTTGTTGGTCTATCTTTCTTGTGCTGAAGAGATGATTTATCTCCCAGTTAAAACCAGTTCTCAGAAATGGTGTTTAGTGCTTCAGCTCTGCACTCCACTAGGAGGCTTGAAATCTAATGCGAAAATGAAGATGCTTTTTTACCTAATTTCAGAGCTAGAATTTGGATAGTCTCGCATGGGGAACAGAACTTATCATTTGTGCCAGGAGAAACAATAAACTAGTTGTTGCTTCACTAGGAGGGGATATTGTGTCTGCAGCTTGTATCCCAAGCCTCCTGTACAGGAAGCAACAGCAGAAACCAGCCCCAATCCTTTTACAGAAGTTGCCAGGAAAGTCCATAAAACTGAAAAAGGATTTGATTCTCTGTGCATCAGTAGTTCTGTAATGAAAATGCAATATATAACACATCAAGAAACACACTTAAAAAGCAAACATGATGCTTGCTTGTAATTTCTGTTGTTGCTTGGGAAGGACAGTGAATGACATTTCAATCTTGAGATGAAGCCCACTCTTTTGCAAAGAGCCCTACAGACTTGATCCTGTGTGGTTCTCACCTTCTGATTCCCCACAGTTCAGGCAATACTATATGTTTTTGTGGTGCCACAGGCTTTTGTCATTCCCTAGTCCCACACGAAAGACTGCTGGTCTTCCTCATGATCTGCTATTTGAAGCCTGGCTCTCCTCTAGCATGAGGTTGTCTCCCTCATGAAGGAAGACAGTTGAACAGTCCAGACGTAAGCTCCATGTAAACAAATTGTTAGAAGAGAAAGGTCCTGGTAATTATCTAGTATTTTTATAAGAAAGAAGCACTTTTCTCAGGAATAAAGAAAAGAAAAAAGAAAAATCAATGCTTTTTCGTTTTTGATCCTTGTAGACCTGAAAGAAAGAAACCTTTATAATCTTTGGGGCTACAAATGGTTTGATAGAGTGGTTGGGGTGGGGAAGTGTTTTTGACCCAAGCCTTAATGATATGCTGTTAAACGATTGCAGAGGGGAGAAGTGGGAAAGGAGAATCTCCTGAAGTCGGTGGGGGATCTGCAGTTCACTTCACTGAAGCCAGGATTTCATCCCAAACCTGCTGCTTGCTCATGAACATCTAAAAGAAATTATAGTATTTCGTCATTGTTTAGTTGAGAACTGCTTGTGTCTGTGCCTCAGGAGCAATTCACTGTATCACCTAAACAACTTAATCATCAAAGCTTTTCATGTGTACTGGCAAGGAGCAGACCCAGACATTTGAAAGGAAAAACAATCTAAATGCATTAGAACACCTACTGGAGGATACAAAATCCCTGTTTTTTTCCTAGGGAATTCTTCATTTCATCTGCACTGTTTTTGAACTGTAACCCTGGTTTAGTGATTTTCAGCCTGTTCCATAATGAAGTACACTGTTACATATTTTCATATTCAAGAGGAGAGAACTGTAGGGAACTGAAAAATGAAAGCAGTAACAGTTTATAGGCACAGTACTGTAAAATTATCATATTTCTGCAGTAGAATTACTGATTTGATTGCCCTTCTTTTAACCACCTATCTGCTTTCCTTAAATATAAATTACCTACGCATAGAAAAAAAAAGAGTCTTGTTTCCTGTCCACATTCTCATGAAGGAACTGGAAAGGTCCAGGAGGACACATGCCTTCAGTCTACCTCCTTCTGAAAGAGAGCAGGAACAACATGAGAAGGCCCATGCCTAGTTGACAAGAATATGCTATAATCTTTTACTCACCTACATGATCCTTATTGAAGAGTGCAGTGTAAATGGTTTTATAACACAACACTTAACTGGATATTTATGCTTACCACCACACAGACCACTCCAAAGAGGTTTCTCAGAGCAACCTCGTAACCTGCAATTTCTTTTCTTTTTTTTTTTTTTTTAGCAGTCCATTCAGTCCCAAACAGGATTCAGAAAGCGCAGGATTCCAACATTTTCCCCCCCAAGATCTGAGGAGCCCTGTGGCATTCTCGCTCAGTTTAAACAAAGCGAGCAGCAGTTAGCATACCCTCCCCTAACGGGCACCCCCACTGGGGACATTGTTTGAGCACCACCATGGACACGTCTCCAATGCAGCTGGATATGTAAACAAGGACATAATCCCCCTGAAAGAGTACTAGCAGTTTGGCAGAGCTAGCCGTGCTGTTCACATATTGTGCCAAAGTAATAACAAAGCCATCATTTTAAAGTTTATTTGCAGGCTATTAATCAAGAAATATTCCAGAAGTTACTTCTGAAGGGAGGACCTTCCAGAAAGCCACAATTTGGGTAGGAAGGTTTCCAGATGAATTCTTTTTTTTTTTCTACTTATCTGCAGCCTGTCACTCAGAATAAATTACAATTTAGTCCAAGTTCAGTTGAGACAGAAAACACATTGCTATTATATAATGTGAGGGAGCCTTCTGGGTTTTTTAGTTTGAACACTCCACTTCTCAGAAGGCCAATCAGGCTTTGAGTTGCAGTTCTTCACTAGATTGGAGGTAGTCAACACACTCTACCTTGGCTTACTAGCAATAAATTAAAAACATTAATGGTTATAAATTCAATGCAATTATCAAAAGTGTGCATAAATCAGTATTTCCAAGTTAGGTACACCAAGGAAAGAACAGCAGGGTTTTTTTCAGTTTCATTACATTAGTTGATGTCCCAGATTTCTAGACTTTTCTTACCATCTTAGGGACAATCATAAAACTTGCAGAATAATCCAAAAGGAAAAGATGCAATTTTGAGAATAAGATTTCCATGAGCCTTCAGTCTGGCCAAATCGATGGCTTGGGGAAAAACATTACCCAGAGATACACACTGGCAAGATTTGTTATAGGCATGACTAATCAATTTCAAATTCTAAACCTGTTCTACAAAAAATGATCTCAGGAATTAAGGAGAAAGCTGTTCTGGATGTATTTCATAACATAAAAAGCCAGAGCAGAATGGGAAGAATGATAGCTGGTTAGCTTTACCATTGAAATTCTTCATTATAAATTAATATTTGCGGCACTTAGAGTAAAAAAGGCACTTTCTTTAAAAGTCAGGGAGTGATAGAATAATTTATTTAAGTTGTACCATGTGTTCTTTATATTTTGGTGGGTCCAGAAAGAATTACATATATAGCACATATTTGTGTATGTGTGCTGTCTGTGTGCAACTCTACATAAAAATCATTGGTATCCCTGTTTTCATGGGTAAAATTTGGTCATTTGCAGTGCAGCTGCACTGAACAGTGGCACAGCCATTCCACCAGGATGCTGTCTCTCTGGATATCCCAGATAAAATATTACTGTACATGCACATGGTAGAAGTATATGCACAGTGAAAACTCAGTATGCTTCTTGCTCCACGTGGGCCATTGGTCTGTCCTATCCTATCATGACCTCACCACACATCTGGTTCAACCAAGCATGTTGGGCAGGTCCTTGCCTCCACTTTGCTGCACATGTGCAGGCCAGCTGCAAGAGTTCTATTTATCACTTTGATACCTGTTGAGCTTAAGAAGTCTGTCTTTAAGCTGCTTTTCAACTCAAGTGTAACCAAAACCCAGTATCTACTCCCTCAAGCTAATCAGAACAGTGAAATGATTTTGAAAAACAAAATATATTTTTTTTTGGTCTAGCTCATCCCTGATTTCTTTGCTGGAGCAGCTGAGTTCCTGCTGACACTACTGCATATTAAGCACACCACTTCTTTTTGTATAGCTCTGTGCTATGGAAAAGATTCCTACACAAGGTGTTATCTGCCTTAAAAGCCTCTTAGACCTCAAAAGCTGCTGCTGCTGACTACTCTGACATTTTCAGAGGACAGTTCAAAAGCCACCAGAGTCATTGCTTTCAGACTGCTTGAGGAAGGATTTTCAACCTTACTGCCCATGGTCAAGAGAAGTAAAACCAGAGTAAGCTTTTGATTACTCACATGTGGTCCCTCTCTCTGTGTGCTGAGGTGTATACCATAGTTAGGACTAGATGAGCCTCAAGCTAAGGATATGGGATTAATTTTTATAACTGTCAGAGCTGTGATTTGATCAGCTGCCAACTGACCTTCTTTGTTCCAGTTCAAACCCAAAGAGCCAGGTACAAGAATTCTCCTTTGTCTAGGATGCTTTATTCATCTTTGAGATCTATGGATTAAGAGTATTGTTATCACTGACCCCGAAATATAGCTGTCCTTGTGTCACAGCTATTTTCATTCTGTGATGACCGAAAGAGATTTATTATAGGGTATGTGCTATGACAGGTGTCCTTTATATGATATTCAGTTTAAGGAGATAACACTGGCTTCATAGCAATCACCCCTGTGATTTCAGGTGTTGCTAGGATTGAGCCCCAAGTTCAGTAACAATAGTTTGTGACAAGATTTATTATATTTACAATTACTAACAATAGAATCACAGAATGGTTTGGGTTAGAAGGTACCTTAAAGATCATCAAGTTCTAACTCCCCTGCCATGGGCAGGGACACTTTCCACTAGATCAAGTCATTCAAAGACCTGTCCAGCCTAGCCTTTAACAATTCCAGGGAGTGAGCATCCACAATTTCTTATCTTAATATTTTACTTTTAAATCAAAGAGTTTATTTTTTTAGTATCACTGACAGTTTTTGCGCTTTTTCTTTTCTGATCATGGTTCCTCTTCCACCACATAAAGTCACCTTCATGACATCACCTAGGTATGAACTAATAAAGCTGAATAAATCTGTTGGTAGCCTAAAACTATGGGCTTTAATAGTGTGAAATACTTGGTGTGTGTAAACAAACTCCAAGCACAACATTATCATTACTATTGTTTATCTCAGTACTGAAAAAGACTTCTTTTGCAGTCACAGAATGGAAAGGAATGGCTCAGCTGACAGTGATATGTCATTTTGGATCAACAGCTTGAAAGAAGTCAAGCCGTGGGTGAAGCATAGCACAGAACAAATATTCTTTCCTTCTGCCT